>CM040125.1:45604669-46092923 GCA_022559845.1 Amorphophallus konjac
GAGGGCGTTTCTTGTAAAGTAGCGCCTTTATCTGAGGCGTTATTAATCTATTTTGATTTATTTATTCCTTTTTATTTTATCAGGGTTGCTACAAAGCTAGCTTTAAGTGATTAACAATTTATTATGCTCATGCAGGTCATGCAAGAAGTAAAGCAAATCGAGCATTATAATGGCACGAGTTCTAACTATAAAGCAATGATGATTAAAATCACAAGGACGAGTAAGCAAGATGCTAGATACATTTATGAAATGTAGAGACAATGATAACAAGAGAGTATAGCAAGAACTTTCATGTCAGAATATCAAGTACTTCTCATAATGAGGAAACAATAACAATCTTCCCTTTATGATGAGCATTGTCACGAGGGCGGTTAATGACACTAGTACAATATTCTCTTTATGACGGCATTATCACAAGAGCTTTCATGTAACTAGTACTATGAAGGATTGGCCTTACGTTAAGGGGTGCTCACGAATATATGATTGCCCCTCATGGATTAGCACTAGGTAGACTTTGGTCATACACTTAGGAGTTCTCACGACTTTATGATTACCCCTAAATGCCGTTAATCGAGTTGTTGAATGCCAGCACCCGATCATCATAATACCGGCATATGTTTGGACTTTGCCTCGCCCGTGGGATCAGATCAGGACCCCATAACATTAGCATTTAAATGTCATGAAATTGGGACCTATAGCCCCTGACATTGATCTAGACTAAATCCACTTTAATGGCCAAGAATTCCAAGGATCAAGCATGTACGAACAATAGAGCAGATTTCATTGAACAAAGATTCAAGATAGACCTTGACAAGTCCAGTAAGATGGCACACAAAATCAAGATAATTCGAGAAACCTGAGAAATTGGCCCGGACCATGGCCCGGACCATGCTCAGTGAGAATTCCCTACCTAAGTATTTTTGGGCTGAAGCGGTGAGTATAGCATGCTACATCATCAACAGGACAATGGTAATGCATATTCTGAAGAAAACTCCATATGAGCTCTACAAGGGTAAGAAACCAAACATCTCCTATCTTAAACCCTTTGGATGCCCCTGCTACATTTTGAACAATGGTAAGTCCAACCTGGGTAAGTTTGATGAAAAGAGTGACAAAGGAATTTTTCTAGGTTATGCACTCAATTCTAGAGCTTACCGATTATTCAATAAAAGAACTTTGGTTGTTGAAGAAAGTCCTCATGTTATTTTTGATGAATCCGAATCAAAACTGACAAATCAAATTTCTTCTACCTTGGATGCAGATGAAGATCCTAAGAACTCATCAAATGTCCAAGCTAAGGATGAACCATTGAAGGCAATATCAAGCAAAAATGAGGAAGATGAGGATCCTACAATTGAGACACTGCAAGAATCACAAGTGCAGCATCTTGACTTGCCCAGTTCTTCAACATTTCTAAAGGATCATCCAGCTATGAACATCATAGGTAACTTGGAGGATGGGGTAAAAATAAGGTCCTCTCTGAGGCAGGTAGAAGAGGAGGATTCGATGGCTCTACTTTCTCAAGAAGAACCCAAGGACATTCATGAAGCTCTTCAAAATGAATCCTGGATTCAGGCTATGCATGAAGAACTGCACCAGTTTAAAAGAAACGAGGTGTGGACTCTCGTACCGCATCCTAAGAACCATCTCACTATTGGAACCCGTTGGGTTTTCAGAAATAAGCTAAATGATGTGGGATTGGTTGTTAGGAATAAGGCTCGGCTTGTTGCCAAGGGGTATAGCCAGGAGATGGGTATTGACTTTGATGAGTCTTTTGCACCAGTTGCGAGACTTGAAGCAGTCCGGATATTATTGTCCTATGCTTGCTCCTTGAACTTTAAGTTATTTCAAATAGATGTTAAATATGCATTCCTTAACGGTTATATCAAGGAGGATGTTTTTGTAGAGCAGCCTCCAGGTTTTGAAGATTCCAAGCATCCACAACATGTATACAAGCTCCAAAAGGTCATGTACGGACTAAAGCAAGCACCAAGGGCGTGGTATGAGCGGCTTACCTCATTTCTGGTTGAAAATGGCTTTAAGAGAGGTAAGGTTGATCAAACACTGTTAAGAAGAAATCAGGTAAAGACATTTTAGTAGTTCAAGTGTATGTGGATGACATCATTTTTGGAGCTACTAACAATGCCTTATGCGATGAATTTACAGAAATTATGCAAGGAGAATTCGAGATGAGTTTAATGGGGGAGCTAAACTTCTTTCTTGGATTGTAGGTGAAGCAAACTTCTGAGGGTATTTTCATAAGTCAAGCAAAGTACACGATGGAATTGTTAAAGAAATATGGGATGGCGGAAGCAAAACCTATATCAACTCCCATGGCTACCACCACAAAGCTGGATAAAGATGAAAATGGTAAAACAGTAGATCCTACACTGTTTCGAGGTATGATCGGATCACTACTGTACCTTACAGCATGTCGCCCTTACATTCAATTCAGTGTATGTCTTTGTGCCCGTTTTCAGTCATGCCCCAAGGAATCTCATTTATCAGCTGTGAAACGCATTTTTAGATATCTCATTGGCTCAATAGACTTTGGCTTGTGATTTCCTATCGGTGGTTCCTTTGATTTAATTGCCTATACCGATGCGGATTATGCTGGGTGCATTGTAGATCGTAAAAGTACAAGTGGGTATTGTCAGTTTCTTGGTGGTTGCCTAGTCTCATGGGCCTCCAAGAAACAACATTCAGTAGCTCTCTCAACAGCCAACGCTAAATATGTAGCCGCCGGAAGTTTTGGAGCCCAAGTACTTTGGATCAAAAATCAACTGCTTGATTTAGATGTTGAAATGAAAACTGTTCCAATTCTGTGTGATAATACTAGTGTAATTAATTTGTCAAAAAATCCTGTTCAGCACTCAAGGACCAAACATATAGATATTCGTCATCACTTTCTGAGGGATCATGTAGGAAAATGGGTCTTTGAATTGAACTTCATTGACACACACAATCAACTAGCTGACATTTTCACCAAACCCCTAAACCAGGATCAATTTAATAAGATAAGAAGAGAACTTGGGATGTGCAAGGGTGAGAGCATACATGCATAGGTTTGCATCTAAGGTATAGGGTTTCATTTGTAGAAAAATCATGTGCATCAAGGGTAGAAAACATACATATTGCTTCTTCTTTTTCTTATGTGTTTTTACTCACCTTGTATGCTTGGATGTAATTACTTATATTCAGCCCTTCTTGAATAATACTTCTATGGCCAAATATTCCTTGATCACAAACATCTGTGGACTCAGTGTTGCTGGTACTAAAGGTACTAACTAGGGCAAATCAGAACCTCTTCTCTTATATACATCTTCATCTCCATAAACTTCCCATGTCATGTTGGTGGCCCCACTCAGGCAGTCCGTTGCCTATCCCCCAAATAAAAAAAAAGATAAAAGATAAAATCAAAAAAAGAAAAGAAAAAGGAAAATTTCAAAAATTGGGGATTTTGGTCCTGGCAGTCGACCGCCAGGCCCGCGCCGGTCGACTGCCGGCGGCGGACCGGCCCGACTTAAGGGTCAACCGACCCCTCTTATATGGGTCCTTTCTCTCTTTTTCTCTCTATCTTTCACTTCCATTCACTCTCCACCACCTTGCCCTAACCCTAGCACTCCCTATCTCCACCACCCAAGCCCTCACAACCCCCTCTTCCTACACCCGCACACGACTCGGTCGTCCCGTCGCCTTTTTGGGACATCCTCCATACGATCGTTCGTGCGTCTCTGGAGATCCATCTCTGCTTCCATACTGTGGAAAGGTCGATCCAAGCTCTAGCAGTGCGCCTGTGCTCCATCCACGTTCCCGGGGTTGAGATCGATTGCTTCAGGGTTTCCCAGTGGGTCTTTCAAGGTCGGGATGTCGCTCAGACGGAGTTCTCGGCGTTCTGCCCAAGGGGAAGCTAGCCGTCAATGGTCAGCGGCCCCGGCTCCTCCACCTCAGCAAGCTCCTCCTCTGCCTCGAGCATCTTTACCTCCACGTCTTATTATCGACCCTCGCTTGGTCGACTTCAACGAGGTGAATGAGCTCCTCCCGGATTTGTGCGCTCTTTTTGAGGTTCAGGAAGGCTGGATGGATTTTGTCACCCGGTACAATAGATATTATCCTCGGTTGGTGCAGCAGTTCTACGGGTATTTAGTTGTGAGGGATGACCAGTTATATACCATGGTTGAGGGTGTGGAGCTTCATATCACTCCGGAGCTATTTAGCAGGCCCTAGGAGTATCCGCCATGGGTGCAGATAGGGCATATGGCTTTGGTGAAGTTCCAGCAACATTTACTGTTATGACCAACTGTGAGTATGTGCACGGTGTGAGTAATCTGATCAAGCTGAATGCCAATCATTTTCCTCCACTGCAACGGGTCCTGCACCACATGTTTAAATCATTGATTTATCCCAAAGTGGGTGGTCGGGATGAGGTTACAGAAGTTCAGAGATTCCTGTTCTATCATGTCATGAATGGAATTCAAATCAATATGGGTCGACTCATGACAGATCTGATTAGCACCTGTCGTACCTACCTTCGGCGCTCTCTCCCATATGCTTCGCAGTTGACCGGTGTCTTCATTCATGCCGGGATAAATGTGACAAATGAGATGTTCATATATGTTAGGCAGGATGATGTATACAACAAGCATAAAATTTTCACAGATTTTGGCTACTACTTTGGTCCCGACGGCGAGCTTGTGCGGGACATTCCAGTTTATGGGGAAGATGAAATCAGTGAGGAAGAAGAAGGACCAGCACAGTAGCAAGGCGAAGGGGATATCCCCCCTCCAGTTCCAGTTGAGGAGCAGCCTCCCCCACCATCTCCTTATCACCAGGATTTTGAGATACCTCCTCCACCTCAGTTTCACCATGGGGAATCTTCCACTCAGGGGGCCGGACAGCGCCCTTCGGTGGACTACGAGGCTCTTGACGGGCGGCTTACCGGCTTGGAGACTCGTGTGGATACCCTTGGGGATCGTCTCTCTACCCTTGGGGACACTATGGGCACTGCGTTTGACACCATATCCGGGCGCATGGACACCTTCTCTACTGCCTTGGACACTCTCTCTACTCAGATGGCCACTCTCACCACCCACATGACTTCCTTCCGAGAGGATTTAGATGCGTCTGGCCAATCCTTTAGCCTCATGCACCTCTCCCTTCTTGGCATGCGGCGCCAGGATGCGGCTCGTGATGAGTCCATTGGTCATATTCTTGATCTTCTTCATAGTCATGATCACCATCTTGGCGACATTCGTCGGCACCTTGGCTTTCCACCTACACCTCCAGCAGATCTGCCACCTCCTGAAGATGCTCCATGAGGATTTGTTTTGTTTTCACCTCTAGCATGTTCTCTTTTGGTCCGGTGTTGCTTGAGTACCTCCTTCGTCTATCCTATCCCTTTTTGCTGTTGACAAAGGGGGAGAAGTAGTAGGGCATGTTTATTTATCTACTTATGTATGTCGTTGTGTGGTTGTGTTGCTTGCTTGCATGTCACATGTGAGGGCTGTCGTAGTGTTAGTCTTTTGCTTAGTCTTTGGTATTAGAGTCGTGCATTCACTCTCGCACTAATGTACCTTGTAATGAAATGATGAATTAAAAGTACTGGTGTTTGAACTCAGATGGTTGGCATTTGTGTCTCATTTCATTTTCTTGCTGGCAAACAAGTGGTTGGGTGGTGTATGTTGACTCTTCTAGGACTACGTCCAATTTGAATTTCCTTAAAACATGAACCTTGGTTTGAATGCCCTAGAGTTTTGTCATCATCAAAAAGGGGGAGATTGTTGTACATATATCTCGGTGTTTTTGATGATAACAAAACCAAGGATATATGGTTGCTCACATGCTTGGAACTAATAACCTAAGTGATTTTCATAAGCCTTCAAGGTCGGAACTCTTCATGCTTTTGCTTAAGGTTTTAGCATTCCAAATGGTTTTCTAAGAACTTGAATGAACTTGTAATAACTTTTAACCAATCGTTCAATTCATGCCTCGATCATATGGACACACTTTTCTGGGCTAAACTCTTCATTTTTCAGGTTTTTGACAGTCCGGTCGACCTCCAGCATCACCCCGGTCGACCTGGAATAACAGAATGGAAGTTTCTACAGGCTGTCTCAGTGGCGGTCGACCGCCCCTCAATCCCGGTCGACCGGATTTCCCAGGGACTGGCCTCCTGCAGGTTTCTCAGTGGCGGTCGACCGCCAGCCCCTGCAGGTCGACCGCCAGCCTCGAGCTGCCCAATATTGTTGACTTTTTATCACTTCGAGGGAAGCCTTTCCACTTGGTATTGTTTAATCCCTAAGCACTCAATCCCTCCAGAAATTGTGGATCTGGTCTGGGGGAGTCCATGGACCATTCAAAGCCTATAAAACTTATACAAGAGGGTGAAGAAAACCCTAATGCTCAAGAAGGATCAAGAAGGCTACCAAAGGGGAAGAGAAGGGAGCTAGCACTGTAGACGTGAACAGTGCTCCGAGAAGAGTTCTTCATCATTCTTCATCCATCCTCAAGTGAAGATCAAGCCACATCTGAAGAAGATCAATCCCAATCCAAGTGGAGTTCAAGCTGCATCCAAGAAACTCTTCATCAACTAAGGGGGGGCATCAATCAAGCCTTTTCTTTTGTGTTCCATTCTTAATCTTTCTAAGCTTCAAGTGTGCTTGTTCTGTAATTCTAAAACAATCCGTGTGTGTCTGGATCTTCGTGAATCCGTGTGTGTGTGGAGTTAAGTCTGATCAGTTTGGTGTGTGTGTGTTTAGGTGTCTTTCACACCTTCGTGGGAGCCTTCATCTCTCAACGTGTGTGTGTGTGTGTGTATTCGATCTTGTATCTCTTCACAAGATAGTGTGTGGATCCTCACAGTCCATGAGGGGTGGACGTAGGTTGCCGTTGTGACATCCGAACCACCTAAAAATCGACTGTCTCAGTGTGGTTTGTTCCTTTTCCTCTATCTTCCTTCTGTGCAAATCGTAAGTGTGCATTCTAGTTCAGTTTTTATTCTCGTTTATCCTGCATAATCCTTTTATCACCATATAGATTTTGCTTTGTCTGTTGGCATTTGTTAGTTTTGTTTCTCGTATTAGCATCCTATCACATATTTTATAAAAAGCCGAAAAAGTTTTATTAAAACTACCAACACCCAATTCACCTCCCTCTTGGGTGCCATTTAATCTCGGGACTTCAATCAGGACCCCGTAACACTAGCATTTAAATGTCATGAAATTGGGACCTATAGCCCCTGACATTGATCTAGACTAAATCCACTTTAATGGCCAAGAATTCCAAGGATCAAGTATGTACGAACAATAGGGCAGATTTCACTGAACAAAGATTCAAGATAGGCCTTGACAAGTCCAGTAAGATGGCACACAAAACCGAGATAATTCGAGAAACCTGGGAAATTGGCATCCACTAAAGTCGACGCAGATTAGAATTCGCGTCCATAGTAATGGGCGCTCATTCTAGAATAAGATAACAGACATGAAGAAATAGTGTCCATCAACCAAGGCGTCATTCACGATTGGCGTCCACTATTCTCGACGCAAATTCCAGAAAGGGACTATATTCTCATAAAAGTCAGAAAAAACATTTTATGAGGGCTAGATGGTCATGTTTCTTCAGAGGGACATGACTGTAAAATGGTGTTAAGGGTTTTTAGGGTACAACCAGCTCGGTTGCCTTGAGGGAATCCAAGGGTAGCATAGACTTACGGAGGTCTCTATGATGAAATCACCAGTCCGGAGGAACGGAATGTCCAGCGGAGGGTTCAATAATCACGAAGAGTTAAGGGTAAACGATATAAATCAAAACCGGGACTCCATCTACGGATTGAGATAATAGTGCCAAGCGATACCCACGGTGAAGGGTTGAACCACAGTGAAACAATCGGATAGAGAAATGGCGCCATGTGTGGCAGGCGCTAATACAAATAGCGGCTGTCATTCCAGGCGCAGATTGATTAACACATTTTTATTTAAATGTATGAATGTGTTAATTAAAGAATTTACGTCCATTAAGAGAAATACTAATTCTAAAATTAACTATAATTAAATAAACTTAATTGATACCCGTGAGTGGCGTCATTCATTAATTAGCGTCCACTTGGAGGGACGTTAATTATATAATTTTTAACTTAATTTATTTAACGAGATTTCATGTCAATATCTATTTAATTGAATAATTTTAAAATATATATTCAAAGACACATTTATTTATATATATAAATTTAGAGAAATAAAATATATGATAACTAGGAGAAAAATATAAGGATTCCAAATATATAATTTTTTATAATTTTATGTTATATAGTTTAGTAGATATAGAATTTCAAATAGATAATGACAAGATATATATATAAATATATATATAATGAATTAGCGGTGGTGGGGTTGAACGTGATTAATCAAACGGTCATGTTACTGTTCATTTCATGGATGAACAGTGACACTTTTTATTTATTAAGATTTTATAGAAACTAATTACATGATTAATAAGAGAAAAATCTAAAAATCTTAACCCTGAAATATCACAATTTTATTGCATCAGGATAAAAAAGATAAAAAGCGACAAAGATTGTACGGGTGTTAATCACATGAACAGTAACCCGTTTCAAATACTAATCTTTTTCTGAAACTAAATACGTAAAAATTAAGGGAAAATTATGTAGGTTTCAAAAGTATATATATCCAGAATCTTTGATGTATGATTAGATGGTTATAAAATTTTAATCACAGGTTAAATGTGTTTTACTTTAGATCATGCAAGATTTGTTTATTACTAATAGTTAGGCTTGGGAGATTGCCTACCTCTTGATTGGTGAAGAATAGATTTAAACAAGAGGAAGACGAAGAATGGCTTCTGATGCTTCCTCACATTCTCAACAACATGAAGGAGACTTGGGCCTTCAATGCAGCAGGACGGAGAGGAGGAAGATGTAAGCAGGCGCCGTCCGCAGGAGGAAGAAAAGGAAGAAGACGGAAAGGGACCTTCACGTCCACAGCTACGGGCAGCAATCGGCACGAGGACGACGCACGATGGAGAGAAGAGAATGGGGGTTCATTGGGGTGATGTGCTTTAAGGAAAATGAAAGTGGGCAAGGCCTTAGGACTAGATGGCTTACCTATTGAAGTATGGAAAGGCCTAGGAGATATTGGTATTCAGTGGCTAACTAAATTTTTTAATAAAATTTTAAAGGAACGGAGAATGCCAGAAGTTTGGAGAAAAAGTGTTGTAGTTCCTTTCTATAAAAATAAAGGAGATATTCAAATTTGTAATAATTATCGTGGAATTAAGCTTATGAGTCATACTATGAAATTTTGGAAAAGAGTAATTGAAAAACGCATCCGTTGTATGACTGCTGTATCGGAAAATCAGTTTGATTTTATGCCAAATAGATCTACTACAGAAGCTATTTTTTTACTACGACAGCTAATGGAGAAGTATAGAGAGATGAGAAAAGATTTGTATATAGTTTTTCTTGATTTAGAGAAGGCGTACGATCGAGTACCGAGAGAATTGATTTGGTGGACATTAAGAAAGAAAGAATCTCTCAAGGATATGTTGATTTGATTAAGGATATGTACGGCGGTGCTATTACTAGTGTTCGAACTATTGCTGGGGAGACTGGTGAATTTCCCGTTTCTATAGGTTTGCATCAAGGTTCTACACTAAGTCCGTATCTCTTTACCTTAGTTATGGATGAAGTAACTAAACAATTGCATGATGATATCCCTTGGTGTATGCTATTTGCAGACGATATTGTTTTAATTGATGAGAGTATTGATGCTCTAAATGCTAAGTTAGAGCATTGGAGACTTGTCTTGGAGTCTAAAGGTTTTAAAATTAGTAGGAGTAAGTCAGAGTTTATGCACTGTAATTTTAGTAATGGGAGAGTGGTTCAGGAAGACATGGTTCTAATTGATGGACATAACATTTCGAAGAGTAGTAGCTTTCGATACTTAGGGGCTATCATACAAGAGAATGGGGAGATTTATGATGACGTTACACATAGGATTAAGGCAGGCCGGTTAAGATGGAGAAGTGCATCAGGTGTCCTTTGTGATCATCGTATGCCTATGAAACTCAAAGGGAGATTTTATAGAACGGCTGTGAGACCTACTTTGTTATATGGTACCGAGTGTTGGGCAGTACGAAAGGAACACATCCACAAAATGTGTGTAGCAGAGATGAGGATGTTGAGATAGATGTGTGGCAAGACTAAGAAAGATAAGATTAGGAATGAGCGCATCCGTAAGGACTTAGGGATAGCTCCAATTGATAGTAAAATGAGAGAAAATAGACTCAGGTAGTTTGGACATGTGTTTCGTCACCCTAACTCAGCACCGGTTAAAAGATGTGACCAAATCTTAGTGGATGCTAGTAAAAGAGCTCGAGGAAGGCCTAAAATGAGATGGTGCGATGTTATTAGGAAGGACATTAGTTCCTTGAGTTTAAATATGAATATTGCACTTGATAGAAATCTTTGGTGGAACAGGATTCATGTAGCCGACCCCAATTAATTGGGATAAGGCTCTGATGATGATGATGATGAGAGGAGAGATTTTAAACAGGGTGATAGAACCAGTAAAAGCAAGGTTTTAAACCTTTCCTTGCGTTGATGATTCATTTCTCATTGAGCCGCCGCCTACCTTGTTCTGTGATTAAAAACCCTAAGTGTTCTCCCTAGCATGCCACGGCCGGACATGCATGTGGGTTGGGCGTTTGTGTGTTGCTTACGTACGTGAGTTTATGGGTGGAGTTAAAGTGAGTGGCATATGTGCAAAATGGGCTTTGGGTTGACAAATGAGTTTACAGGGTTTGCTTTGTGATAAACTCACGTGTGTTGCACATGGGTAAAGGGTTAATGTGTATGGGTTGGGGGGATGTCATATTAATGGGTTGTGTTTAGTATTAAAAGGCCATTTATATAAGGCTTTGCTTTGGGTGGGGTTTTATGTGGGTTTCACATATGGGTTTAAATGATTTACAGTTCGTGGGCTTTGTGCTTATATGGGCGGTATGTTAAAATGGTTTGGATATATATATATATATTTTAAATCCCTCACGTATGTGTTTAAAAAGGTAGAATCCCATTAACAGTTGATTAACCTATTTATTATATACCCTTGCTTCTGTGTTAAAGCCCAGGCATCCTATATAAATATATATATACTCTTAGTCCATGCATGGTTATACATATTAAAATTATCATGTGTTTAACCAAATTATTTAGTAGGAATATATATATATATATATATATATATATATATATAAGGATCTCACCTCTTATTATTAGATCTTTACCGCTGGCTCAGGTATCAGAGTCAGGTTCGGTCCTATGGAAATCTTTATATATTTGTATGTATATACATATTTACATATATCTTAAATTGTATTTAATTTAAGCCTCGAATAGATAAGGATATGTTCAATTTCTAATTCCCAATTATTTATTTATACTCTTTATTGATGCCCATTATTAACATTTAGACCCATTAACTATTTTAGCTAGTTATCACTCTTCCTTTATCAAAATTTTAATTTTTATAGTTTTTCGACGACAAATATTTATAGTTATTTTCATTTATCTCCTATTTAAATTTTTCAGGGTGCTACACCCTCCTCTACTTAAAAGAATTTAGTATCCAAATTCAACTGATTTTCTTTCCAAAATTAGTGGGGTAAAATTACTTTATCCAAAACACGTATTCTAGCTAAGGTCACCGTATTCAATTCATGTAATCTTGGAGGAGATATGGTCATAGAGTTATCCTCTGACGTCTGCGGTGTTTCTTCATTTAAGAGTGGACAATGGGCGATCTTATGATCTTGGCTTCCACAACAGATGCACTTTCTGAGTTTATACCAACACTCTTCCGGATTATGCCTTCCCTTCTTGCAATGCTCGCATTTCCTTTTGGCCGGAACAATTTATCGATCATTATTCCGGGATTTCTTATTTTCATAGAATTTGTTGCCTCCGTTACCTCTCTTCGTGTCGTTCACGTTTTCCTTGTTCTTGGATCCATTTGGTAAGTCCTTCTTGTCGACCTTTCCTTTGATTCTTTCCATCATATCCATAGCATCTTCCAAGAGTTGAGTTTTTCTAATCATCTCCGTATATGTTTGAATTTCTAGTGGAGCTAGTTGAGATATAAGTTCCACCTTCAAGCCATTCATAAATCTCTTTACTCTCATTTTCTCCGTGCAAACCAAGTGTGGTGCATATCGGGCCAGTCTAGAAAATTTCGCTTCATACTCTGCTATGGATAGACTACGTTGTTTCAATGCCACAAATTCCATAGCCTTCTTCTCGCGGATTCTTTCTGAGAAATACTTCTCGTTAAAGTGTTCTAAAAACTCGTCCCAAGAAACTTGATCGTTAGGCAAAATGGCTTCCACGGATCCCCACCATACTCGGTCATCCTTCTCTAATTGATAAGTTCCTAATAGTACCTTCTCTTCGTCAGTGCATTGCATCACCTTAAAGGTTCTCTCTATTTCTTGCACCTAATTTTTTGCTTCATCCGGGTCAGTCGACCCACTAAACTTAGGGGGATTCATCTTTTGGAACTTCCGATGTAAATCCCCGGCTCCATGCCGTGCTCCACCTTGTGCAACTTGTTGCAAGGCTTGCGTTAAACCCTGGACAGTGTGTTGCATCTCTCTCCACTGAGCTCTCTCAGCGGCCATTCTAACCTACAAAATAAGTTTTTAAATTAATGATTACTCATATCTTAACATTAATCTAGCGTAGACGGACAAATTTTATTGATTAACCCATAGCTCTACCCAAATCTCACGAAATTCCTATAGGATGACTGACAAGGATACTCAACCTATCTCTTCGACTTAATGCCCTAAGGATTTGAAAGCCGAAGCTCTGATACCACCTTATGTTACGTCCCGAACCGATAACAGCGGAACGTGTCGTTTGCTCGGAACGTGGCAGTTAAACAGTCGAGTCGATCAGAGCAAAATACAATTTGACACTTATAATTGAACAAAATAGACTTTTATTTCAAATATAAGTTTATTACAATTTGGACCCAAAATAAAGAAAGACTCAATAAATGAAAAGTTACAATGGACTCTCTAACTAGACTTGACAGGAACATAATAATAAAGACCACAAGGTTCATCTAGGTTGCTGAAGCACTCTTCACTCCTGCCCTTGCCCATCTTGTGTGGTCTCGTCATCGCTAAGGTCATTACCTGAAAAATATTGAAAAACACAGGGTGAGCGAATGCTCAGTAGGACTTAATATCTCATGCTTCAAGCTAGCTTTAAGTGATTAACAATTTATCATGCTCATGCAGGTCATGCAAGAAGTAAAGCAAATCGAGCATTATAATGGCACGAGTTGTAACTATAAAGTAATGATGATTAAAATCACAAGGACGAGTAAGCAAGATGCTAGATATATTTATGAAATGTAGAGACAATGATAACAAGAGAGTATAGCAAGAACTTTCATGTCAGAATATCAAGTACTTCTCATAATGAGGAAACAATAACAATCTTCCCTTTATGACGAGCATTATCACGAGGGCGGTTAATGACACTAGTACAATATTCTTTTATGACGGCGTTATCACACGAGCTTTCATGTAACTAGTACTATGAAGGATTGGCCTTACGTTAAGGGGTGCTCACGAATATATGATTGCCCCTCATGGATTAGCACTAGGTAGACTTTGGACATACACTTAGGAGTTCTCACGACTTTATGATTACCCCTAAATGCCATTAATCGAGTTGGTGAATGCCAGCACCCGATCATCATAATACCGGCATATGTTTGGACTTTGCCTCGCCCGTGGGATCAGATCAGGACCCCATAACACTAGCATTTAAATGTCATGAAATTGGGACCTATAGCCCCTGACATTGATCTAGACTAAATCCACTTTAATGGCCAAGAATTCCAAGGATCAAGCATGTACGAACAATAGAGCAGATTTCATTGAACAAAGATTCAAGATAGACCTTGACAAGTCCAGTAAGATGGCACACAAAATCGAGATAATTCGAGAAACCTGAGACATTGGCGTCCACTAAGGTCGCCGCATATTAGAATTTGCGTCCATAGTAATGGGCGCTCATTCTGGAATAAGATAACAAGCATGAAGAAATAGCGTCCATCAACCAAGGCGCCATTCACGATTGGCGTCCACTATTCTGGACGCAAATTCTAGAAAGGGACTACATTCTCATAAAAGTCAGAAACAACATTTTATGAGGGCTAGATGGTCATGTTTCTTCAGAGGGACATGACTGTAAAATGGTGTTAAAGATTTTTAGGGTACAACCAGCTCGGCTGCCTTGAGAGAATCTAAGGGTAGCGTAGACTTACGGAGGTCTCTATGATGAAACTACCAGTCCGGAGGAACGGAATGTCTAGCGGAGGGTTCAATCATCACGAAGAGTTAAGGGTAAACGATATAAATCAAAATCGGGACTTCATCTATAGATTGAGATAAGAGTGCCAAGCGATACCCACGGTGAAGGGTTGAACCACGGTGAAACAATCGGACAGAGAAATGGCGTCCTGTGTGGCAGGCGCTAATACAAATAACGGCTGTCATTCCAGGCGTAGATTGATTAACACATTTTTATTTAAATGTATGAATGTGTTAATTAAAGAATTTGCATCCATTAAGAGAGATGCTAATTCTAAAATTAACTATAATTAAATAAACTTAATTGATACCCGTGAGTGACGTCATTCATTAATTAGCGTCCACTTGGAGGGGCGTTAATTCTATAATTTTTAACTTAATTTATTTAACAAGATTTCATGTCAATATCTATTTAATTGAATAATTTTAAAATATATCTATTTAACTCTGCCATGGCCGGTCCCAAGCCCGGGTGAGAAAAGAGGAGGGTTTGTGTTAGGTCGACAGCCAGCAGTAAAATTTTGTCACATCTCTAACATGAATTCTGATCCAAATACATTATGTGCTAATGCTAGGGCGTTCCCCGTAAGCGACGCGTTACATCGGAACCCGGATGGAATGACAAGTGAGCAAGGGCCAGCTAGGGCGTTCCCCGTAAGCGACGCGTTACATCGGAACCCGGATGGAATGACAAGTGAGCAAGGGCTAGCTAGGGCGTCCCCCGTAAGCGACGCGCCGCAATGGCGCCCGATTGCGGTGTCAAATAGGCAAGGGTTCTCGTGTGGGGTTGGACGCACACGGATAAAGAAGCAAGTCCAAAAACATAGGATCCGTCTAGCTACTTGGAATATAGGAACTTTAACGGGTAAGGGTTTAGAATTAGTTAAATTAATGAAGGACAGGAGGGTTAACATAGCTTGCCTACAAGAAACTAGGTGGAAAGGACATAAAGCTAAAGACATTGATGGGTATAAAATTTGGTATACGGGTAATAATAACTCTAGAAATGGTGTTGCTATAATAATAGATAAAAACTTAAAAGACAGAGTTGTGGAAGTAAATAGATTGGGGGATAGACTAATGGTAATTAAACTTATCTTAGGTGATGATATTTTGAATATAATTAGTGCATATGCACCTCAAGTAGGATTAGAAGAGAGCATTAAAAAGCAATTTTGGGAGGCTATTGATAGTTTGATCCAAAATATCCCTAGTGAAGAGAGAATCTTTATTGGAGGGGATCTTAATGGTCATGTGGGTATAGATAATAGAGGCTATGAGAGGATTCATGGAGGGCTTGGTTTTGGTAATAGGAATGATATGGGTAACACTATTCTTGATTTTGCTATGGCCTATGATCTAGCAATTATTAATACCTTCTTTAAGAAGCGGGACGAACACTTAATAGCATACAAGAGTGGAACACATATAAGTCAAATTGACTATTTTCTCATTAGGAAGGTCGATAGAGTTTTATGTAAAGATTGCAAAGTTATTCCTGGTGAGAGTCTAGCCCCTCAACATAGATTGTTAGTAATGGATGTCACTATCCCTAAATTCAAAAGAAAGATAATTATAAATAATTATTCCAAGATTAAATGGTGGAATTTAAAAGGTAAAAGTTTAGAAACATTTAAAAATCATCTATTAAAGGAAAATATTTAGAATTTAGAACAAGAAACTAATGTAATGTGGAATAATGTTACAAATTGTATAACGAGGGTTGTAAAACAACTCTTAGGCGAATCTAAAGGTAAAAAGAACTTAGAAAAAGAGATTTGGTGGTGGAGTGAGGAAATTCAAAATACCATTAAAGTAAAAAAGGAATGCTTTAAAGTTTGGCAAGCTAACAAAAATGCTCAAACCCTAGAAGCTTATAAAATCGCTAAAAAGAGAGCTAAGAAAATAGTCAGCGAAGCCAAATCAAAGGCATTTGAAGATTTATATAATAAATTAGGAACCCGAGAGGGTGAAAAGGACATATTTAAACTAGCTAAATTAAGAGAAAGGAAAACTAGAGATTTAGATCATGTTCGATGCATTAAAGGTGAAGATCAAAGGGTTTTAACTAAGGATCTTGAGATTAAAGGGAGGTGGCATAGCTATTTTCAGAAGTTACTTAATGGAGATTCCGTCAAGGATTTATCTTTAGAAGGTACCCAAGAGTCCACAATATTTGATAAATATCAATATTTCAGGTGTATTAAGATGTCAGAAGTGGAGGATGCTTTAAGGAAAATGAAAGTGGGCAAGGCCTTAGGACTAGATGGCTTACCTATTGAAGTATGGAAAGGCCTAGGAGATATTGGTATTCAGTGGCTAACTAAATTTTTTAATAAAATTTTAAAGGAACGAAGAATGCCAGAAGTTTGGAGAAAAAGTGTTGTAGTTCCTTTCTATAAAAATAAAGGAGATATTCAAAGTTGTAATAATTATCGTGGAATTAAGCTTATGAGTCATACTATGAAACTTTGGGAAAGAGTAATTGATAAACGCCTCCGTGGTATGACTACTGTGTCGGAAAATCAGTTTGGTTTTATGCCAAATAGATCTACTACAGAAGCTATTTTCTTGCTACGGCAGCTAATGGAGAAGTATAGAGAGATGAGAAAAGATTTGTATATAGTTTTTCTTGATTTAGAGAAGGCGTACGATCGAGTACCGAGAGAATTGATTTGGTGGACATTAAGAAAGAAAGGAATCTCTCAAGGATATGTTGATTTGATTAAGGATATGTACGACGGTGCTATTACTAGTGTTCGAACTATTGCTGGGGAGACTGGTGAATTTCCCGTTTCTATAGGTTTGCATCAAGGTTCTGCACTAAGTCCGTATCTCTTTGCCTTACTTATGGATGAAGTAACTAAACAATTGCATGATGATATCCCTTGGTGTATGCTATTTGCAGACGATATTGTTTTAATTGATGAGAGTATTGATACTCTAAATGCTAAGTTAGAGCGTTGGAGACTTGCCTTGGAGTCTAAAGGTTTTAAAATTAGTAGGAGCAAGTCAGAATTTATGCACTGTAATTTTAGTAATGGGAGAGTGGTTCAGGAAGACATGGTTCTAATTGACGGACATAACATTCCGAAGAGTAGTAGCTTTCGATACTTAGGGTCTATCATACAAGAGAATGGAGAGATTTATGATGACGTTACACATAGGATTAAGGCAGGCTGGTTAAGATGGAGAAGTGCATCAGGTGTCCTTTGTGATCGTCGTATGCCTGTGAAACTCAAAGGGAGGTTTTATAGAACGGCTGTGAGACCTGCTCTGTTATATGGTACCGAGTGTTGGGCAGTACGAAAGGAACACATCCACAAAATGTGTGTAGCAGAGATGAGGATGTTGAGATGGATGTGTGGCAAGACTAAAAAAGACAAGATTAGGAATGAGCGCATCCGTAAGGACTTAGGGATAGCTCCAATTGATAGTAAAATGAGAGAAAATAGACTCAGGTGGTTTGGACATGTGTTTCGTCGCCCTAACTCAGCGCCGGTTAAAAGATGTGATCAAATCTTAGTGGATGCTAGCAAAAGAGCTCGAGGAAGGCCTAAAATGAGATGGTGCGATGTTATTAGGAAGGACATTAGTTCCTTGAGTTTAAATATGAATATTGCACTTGATAGAAATCTTTGGCGGAACAGGATTCATGTAGCCGACCCCAATTAATTGGGATAAGGCTCTGATGATGATGATGATGATTCAAAGACACATTTATTTATATATATATATTTAGAGAAATAAAATATATGATAACTAGGAGAAATATATAAGGATACCAAATATATAAATTTTTATAATTTTATGTTATATAGTTTAGTAGATATAGAATTTCAAAGAGATAATCACAAGATATATATATATATTATATATAATGAATTGTGGTGGTGGGGTTGAACGTGATTAATCAAACAGGCATGTTACTGTTCATTTCATGGATGAACAGTGACATTTTTTATTTATTAAGATTTTATAGAAACTAATTACATGATAAATAAGAGAAAAATCTAAGAATCTTAACCATGAAATATCACAATTTTATTACATCAAAATAAAAAGATAATAATCGACAAAGATTGTACGGGTGTTAACCACATGATCAGTAGCCCGTTTCAAATACTAATCTTTTTCTAAAACTAAATACATGAAAATTAAGGAAAAATTATGTGGGTTTCAAAAGTATATATATCCAGAATTCTGTGATGTATGATTAGATGGTTATAAAATTTTAATCACGGGTTAAATGTGTTTTACTTAAACAAGAACGTAGATCATGCAAGATTTGTTTATTACTAATAGTTAGACTTGGTAGATTGCCTACCTCTTGATTGGTGAAGAATAGATTTAAACAAGAGGAAGACGAAGAATTGCTTCTGATGCTTCCTCACGTTCTCAACAACAGGAGGGAGACTTGGGCCTTCAATGCAGTAGGACGGAGAGGAGGAAGATGTAAGCAGGCGCCGTCCGCAGGAGGAAGAAAAGGAAGAAGACGGAAAGGGGCCTTCACGTCCACAGCTACGGGCATCAACCGACAGGAGGACGACGCACGATGGAGAGAAGAGAATGGGGGTTCGTTGGGGTAATGTGTTTTATAGAGGAGAGATTTTAAACGGGGTGATAGAACCAGTAAAAATAATGTTTTAAACATTTCCTTGCGTTGATGATTCATTTCCCATTGAGCCGTTGCCTACCATGTTGTGTGATTAGAAACCTTAACGGTGTGTTTGACGGACGATTTGGACAGGGGAGCGATGAGAGAGAAAACGGTGGACCTCTCTCCCTCTTCACGTACAAATGAGTTAATCAGGCTCGATTAGTGCAAACGATCCTCCGAGATCGTTTACGACCCCCGGGGGTCATTTATGTTAACCGGGCTCGGTTAACAAAGTCCCCCTAAGTGTTCTCCCTGGCATGCCACGGCCGGACATGCATGTGGGTTGGGCGTTTGTGTGTTGCTTACGTACGTGAGTTTATGGGTGGAGTTAAAGTGCGTGGCATATGTGCAAAATGGGCTTTGGGTTGACAAATGAGTTTACCGGGTTTGCTTTGTGATAAAGTTACGTGTGTTGCACATGGGTAAATGGTTAATGTGTACGGGTTGGGTAGTATATGTGTGTCATATTAATGGGTTGTGTTTAGTATTAAAAGGCCATTTATATATGGTTTTACTTTTATATATGGTTTTACTTTGGGTGGGGTTTTACGTGGGTTTCACATATGGGTTTAAATGATTTAAAATTTGTGGGCTATATGTTTATATGGGTGGTATGTTAAAATGGTTTGGATATATATATATATATATATATATATATATATATATATATATATATATATATATATATTAAATCCCTCACGTATCTTTTTAAAAAGGTAGAAGCCCATTAACGATTGATTAACCTATTTATTATATACCCTTGCTTCTGTGTTAAAGCCTAGGCATCCTATATATATATATATATATATATATATACTCTTAGTCCATGCATGGTTATACATATTAAAAGTATCATGTGTTTAACCAAATTATTTAGTAGGAATATATATATATATATATATATATATATAAGGAGCTCACCCCTTATTATTAGATCTTTACTGCAGGCTCGGGTATCAGAGTCAGGTTCGGTCCTATGGAAATCTTTATATATTTGTATGTATATATATATTTATATATATCTTAAATTATATTTAATTTAAGCCTCGAATAGATAAGGATATGTTCAATTTCTATTTCCCAATTATTTATTTATACTCTTTATTGATGCCCATTATTAACATTTAGACCCATTAACTATTTTAGCTAGTTATCACTCTTCCTTTATCAAAATTTTAATTTTTATAGTTTTTCGACGACAAATATTTATAGTTTTTTTCATTTATCTTCTATTTAAATTTTTCAGGGTGCTACACCTCCTATGCCAGAGAAGAGGGACAAAGCCCCCAGACCAGCAAAGAGCTTCACTGGTAGAAGAGCTGCACCAGGAAAATTAGGCCGGCTGCTCCATCCACCCTTGTTCGGACAGGGGACAGTGGAGCAACGAGGCCCACCCGTTACAGGGAACAAGCATGCCTACACAAGCCAACGGGGGCCAGCAGTACCATGAGGCCAACACATTATGAAGGCCACTCCGACGCACTGGCCATGTCTTCAAATTGGAAGACAAGACCCCGCTGCCCCGGCTGCCACCGGCATCCACTTTGAATGGAGAGGTTGTCCCACCTCGGCCAGTGTTCGACGAGTCCCCATCAACGGCGGGTAAAGGCATGAAGAGTCCACCGCCGTCGTCCAGCCACATGGCCTTGTCTACAAAGTCGAAGAAGGGAAAATAGCTCCCACCCTTCCTTACGCTCCTTCCTACCGGGGGATAGGAAGATGTTCCAGCAACGAAGAGCATCTCACCAAGCACCTGTAGAAAGCAAACAACAGTTACATACCGCAAGGACAAGCGATAGGATCTTGCTGAGAGACAGAAAAATTGCAATACCCAGAGACGTCTCGTCCCTTCAGGGACGGAACTTATCCGGCTCAAGAAGCAGGACCCCCCTGCCAGCGTATAAGCGGTTAACCTTCTCCAAGGCCTCCCGCCAACCGTCCAGGTACCCGAGCCTGTACTGCTCAGAGACCGGGCCACCCTCTCCTGGTGCAGGCCACGGTCGCCATGGTGCCGGCGTTGGGTTTCTCCGGAGGACCAAGGGTGGACGACGAGCCTGTAGAAGTTCGTCATCCGATGAAGTACCGGACTCTCCCGATGACATCCCCTAAGAAGGCTACCCCCAAAAGTTCACTCGTGCAAAGCGGATCGCCGCGAAGGCCACTATTTATAGGGGGAGCGGAGTCCCCAGAAGTATAAAGACTCCTACCGCCTCGATCAAATCTGCGAAAATCGAAGCGACGGATCTTGAAAGTCGCGCCCTTTCGCGGTTACCTCGAGAACGTCGTTTTGTATCTCTAGAGGATCTCATAACAGCCCAGAAGGGAGAAAGTACGCGGAAGAAACTTCAAGATTTGTGAAATAAAGGAAGTTTTCCATTTCAAAATGAAAGGGTTACAAAGGAAGGTGACCGCCCAGGCGAACAGCAACAAATTTGAAAAAGGTAAGGGGCGCCCTCTCATGGACCGGCCCCAGTTACATCATCACGTGCCCTGGGTTCGGCAGGCACATGTGCAGCAGCAACATTGGGAGAAGGTGGCTCGTCGATCAAGTCCACCACGGCAACGGGTGCTCGCTCACCCCCACTCGACACCGACCTCTCGGCGCCTGCCTCTGTGGCGTCGGGCCCCTCCTCTCCGTCATCAGGCTCCAAGCCATAAGGAGTCGAAGGAGGGGGGAGGGTAGGGGCCGTTAGGCCAAGATTCTACGCCGTGGCCTTCACGGTGGCACTCCAGCCCTCCCGGAAGCCGTGATCACATGCCGGCCCATAGAACTCCAAAGCCGCCTCTGTTAGCTCGTTCCGGTAAGCCGAGGAGGAGTGGAAGATCTCCACAGCCTCCTCACCAGCCGAGGACAGGGACAAACGTAGCTTGGCGAGCTCTGCCTCGACCTCCTGGGCACGGGCCTCCATGGCTCGGACCTCCGCCTCCGACTTGGCCGCTCGCTCTTCGGCCGCGTCAGCCTGCGCCCGAAAGGAGTCCCGATCGCGCTCCATGCCGGCAAGGGCCAACCCTAGTTGAGCCAGCTGTTCTTGGAGTCTGGCGTTAGCAGCTTCAGACTCCTTCAAACGCCCTTCGGCTCCCGCCTGAAGGGCCCGACTGGCCTCCAATTCGCAGACGACATCGATGAAACGGTGCCTCCACAGCCCAAGGGCACTGACGACTAGACACGTGCTCCTCGCGGCGACGGCCGTCAACTCGTTTGCGGTCTCAGGACCAAGCTCCCCAACGTGCTCATGCCAGCGAGCACTTTGCACCATAAGGTCAATGATAGTCATGACCCCGGGCAGCCCTGCCGTCAAATCCTCGCGCTGCGAGGACTGACCACGCGAAGGGACCCTCGGTGGGGGAAGAGAACCAACTTCGGCAGCAGCAGGAGCTTTGCCCCTTTCGTGCCCCCACCTTCCGGAGGAGGGCGTCGGAGCAGCAGCTGCCGGCACTTCATATGATGGCGGCAGAGGAGCACTGGGGGGAGGCGCCTCAGAAGAAGGTGGGACCTGACTCCTGGCCGGGGTCGAATCTCTTCCTCTTCCTCGACCGACAATGACTGTCCATCTCCGCCAGCTCGTCATCAGTCAGAAAGGCTCGACTACCGCCAGCCATGGCGGGCTCTTCACCAGACGTGCTAGGGGTGGCTTCGGGAGAGCTCCGCCGAAGACTAGGCCCTCCGCTGGCCACAGACGCTTCAGGCGAGTGCACTAGAGGAATGCCGACTGGGATGGGATACTGTAGCCTTCCCGGGGTGAATGCAACCTGGGCTTGGAGGGCGGTGATCGACACCTGACCTGCTCCCGGAGCAACGTGGTCCATGGGACGAGGAGCAAACTACGGCAACCGGACGGTCTCGTAGGTCCAACCCTACGCTTCCGCCGCCCATGAAAATAGAACAAGGTTGGTCAAGCATCAGTCACTACCGACGCGGCTGTGGACACCGAAAATCGCACATCCAAATGTCATGCTCGGCCCAGCATTAACAACGGCGTCGAGTGAAGAAACCCCGGAGAAATCAACCACAAAGGCCCCACATCCCAGGGGCCTCGAAGAAAATCAAATGGGCCACAACTCATGCTCACAATGGGCTCAGAATCGCCCATTTAACCCTCCAGCGGCACGCCGTGGAGAGCCTTCAGCGGCACGCCCTGGAGAGCCCTCCAGCGGCACGCTCCCTTCAGCGGCACACCCTGCCTCGGCCTTCACCGGCACAGCCCCTTTGGGCGCTCGCCGGCACACCCCTACGGGGGTTCAACGGCACACCCCGTCGGGGTTCACCGGCACACCCCCAGGGGGTTCACCGGCACACCCCCAGGGGGGGTTTCAACGGCACGCCCCCAGGCGGGTTCACCGGCACACCCCTTTGGGGTCTTCAGCGACACGGCCCTTTGGGGCTTCCGCGACACGGCCCTTTGGGGCTTCAGCGGCACGGCCCTTTGGGGCTTCAGCGACACGGCCCCTTTGGCGTCTTCAACGGCACGCCCAAAGGGGCCTTCAGCGGCACAGCCTCCAGAGGCTTCAGCGGCAGGCCTTTTTGGCTCCCCAGCGGCACGCCCCTTCGAAGCCCTTCAGCGGCACAGCGTGAAGCTTTTCAACGGCAAGACGACGTGCAGCCCATGCCCTACGCTTCCTTGGCGCGCAGTGAGCCGTCTAAGGTGGCGACCGTCCATTGGGCCACGTGAGCTACCCCCTGACGACCCAGGACGAGGCAGGTCAAAGGCCATCACCACAAGGCCACTTCCCGCCTTCAACGGCCGAGCTGGAGGGCTTCGGCTCGGGGAGGTATAAAAAAAAACCCTCTGCTTCAACGGAGAGGAGGAGGAGAAGAAATACACATACAAAGGGAGGGAGAAGAGAAGAGGGAGACAGACGCATACAGGCAGAAGAAAAGAGAAGAAGAGAGAAGAAGAAGAAGAGGCTCCCTCCCTGCCGGGAGCTTCCTCCGACGACCACCACCACCACCGGAAGGGAGCAAGAGTAAGGGAGAGAGGGTTCGATGTAACGGGGAAAGAGTTAGGGGCGGCTGGCCTCCCTCCTGCCCTCCGTTCCTCCTCTTCCTTTTATGTCTTCTTTTCTTTTGTGGGGCCTTTTTCCCCTTTCTTGGCCATGGCATCATCTTTGGCATTCTTTTTTGCTATGATATGTATATAAGGCGGTGTCCTCTCGATTCCCATGAATGAAAGTTGTTCCTCGTGGGTTCTCTTTGATTTCGTTGGCTTGCGCTAGCTCTCACGGTTTCTTTATGGGGTTGTTCGTTTTCCCTCCGCCTCCCCATTTCTCCGGTGTTTTTGGGGCCCTCATGTCGACTTGATTATTCCCCTATGAGCCTTGGTTTCACAAGCCCTTCAATCCTCTCCATGGCCATCTGCTGTGTCCACTGGCTTAAGGGAGAGGGAGACCCTCACCCTCTCTCCAAACACACAGTGATCAAGTGGCCTGCCCTTGGCCTTCAATCCCCTTTCTTTTCTTCAAACGGCTTCTAAGGCCCCCAGCTTGCACACTCTGTTTGAACTCCCAGCGATGCCTCTTCCTGGCCCTTCGCCGGCACCCCTGTTTGGTCCCTCAGCGGCACGCCCATGGGGGTTGTCCAGCGGTACGCCCCCCCATTTATCCTTGGCCGGCACGCTATCTCCTTGCCTTCAGCGGTACGCCCCTACAGCCCTCAGCGGTACGCCCCTGCAGCCCTCAGCGGTACGCCCTTTGCAGCCTTCAGCGGTACACTCTCCTGAGCCTTCAGCGGTACGCCCCTACAGCCCTCAGCGGCACACCCCGTCTGCCCTCAGCGGCACGCCCCTTGAACCTTCAGCGGCACACCCCTAGCTGGCCCCAGCGGTACACTCTTCTGGCCTTCAGCGGTACACCTGCTGGCCAAGCCCGAGCCCGTTGTTTTCCTTCGTGTTTTCCGAGGTTCTTTAAAGGTGTTGCTCCCCCGGGGGCCCACTTCCAGTTGTCGGGTTCCGCCACTCCATGTGGGCGCGTTCCCTTTATCTCCCTTACGCCCTAGGTCAAGGGGAGATGCTGCCGAATTTGCTGTGAGGAACTAATAAACAATTAAAAGAGGCAAAAGGAAGCAATAAACAAGCAAGACAATTGACGAAGTCTTCCAACCTATCAAATCACTGCCGGCATCACGATGAGAACCG
This sequence comes from Amorphophallus konjac, assembly GCA_022559845.1. Classification (NCBI taxonomy): domain Eukaryota; kingdom Viridiplantae; phylum Streptophyta; class Magnoliopsida; order Alismatales; family Araceae; genus Amorphophallus; species Amorphophallus konjac. Next base: position 45,629,861 of record CM040125.1, read on the forward strand.
GACCGAGCTAACTAACCACCCGGCAGCCCGAGCATCCGACCCACAAGAAAAGAGACCGAACCGAACAAAGAGAACAAACACGGGAGGAACTTTGTATAAACTACACGAAAGTTAAGAAAAGAAGAAAAGAAAAGCCTTAAAACAAATAGTTGAAAACTGATCGAGCCTCCACCCTCATTGACCTTCAGCGGTACGCCCCATTGACCTTCAGCGGTACGCCCCCTTGGCCTTCAGCGGCACACCCTCATTGACCTTCAGCGGTACGCCCCATTGACCTCCAGCGGTACGCCTGTTCCAGCCCCCAGCGGTACGCCCCTCTGGCCTTCAGCGGTACACCCTTTTCAGCCCTCAGCGGCACACCCCAAGCCTCCAGCGGTACACCTTGTTTCCTTCGCCGGCACACTACACGTATGCATGTATGTACATCACGATAAGGGCATTAACAATAGCAAATAAATCAATAAAAATTACGCTAATTAAAGGACTCCGAATGCCCAATATTAATCACGATAAAAGAGGTGGGAGGGGTAATAATAATAAATAATAACAATAAGAATAATCATGAATAAAAGAAGAGAAATCATCCCGATCAAAGGCACGAACAAACGGTAAATATCGAATCAGAAATCCCAGAAGATATAACTAAGAAAGCCCCAGATAAAAGACGCTAACGTCCACACTGCAGCCCTCTCTCTCTCCGGGACCCGGGGCAAAAGAGAATAACGACGCTGCCCTTTCAGGTCAAGCCTGAGTCTCGGGAATTCCCCGACACGGCCGGGCTTTGATCTAACCTCGGGCCGACACCCTAATCGGACCGGATTTGTTTTCTCGTTCCGGATACCTTCCGAATCTTCATTAAAAAAAATTGCCGCATGCTCGGCAGACATTTGAAGGGATCCACCTCGGTTTTCTCATTGTGTTTCCGCCGCGGACCTGTGTCCGAATGCGAAAAGGTCTACGAGCGGCCGACACGGCCGACAGTTTATGGCCTTAATACAACTTTTAGTGTGACCTTCCCTATCTCTCTCGCATAATTAGTGTTACTCCTTTCGGCCGCGGGGCCTCTAATTTCGGCAATTAATCAAGGGTATTCCCTCGTATGAGGGATGTAAATGACGTCGTGACCTTTATGGCGCGACGGGATTCGGTCCCGACACGAACCCCACAATCGTCTGACGAAGTCAGATCGAGCGCACCATGGGCTCTTCGGAGCCCGAATAAATCGTCACCTCGGTGACTGGCACGCCCACGCACTTAATAAACCAACAAACGCCATAAAATGATTGTTAAACGAAAAGTGCGCCCACAACTCTGGCACGCCCGGTAGGACCTATCCACCCTTCATCTCTTTGCCGAAATTAGGGGCCCCGCGGCCCCCTTCCTGTTACACTAATTGTGCCACTTTCTTAAATACAGAAAAATTAAGCAGAGAAGAGAAAGCAACATCATGGAGCCGACAATGGCTGTTGTCTGTAGCCCTGAGGTTGTGGACAATCACGTGCGGGGTGGCTACCTGGCGGTACCCCTCGCTTTCGGGAGTTTCCCTCCCACTGTGGGCTTCCCCAACTTCTTGGGGGTGGCCTTCGCCGAGATCCTCGACGTGGAAACACCCGAGGACGCCCAGATCAACGCCCCCGCCCCGGGGGTCATGGGAGCTGCTGCCGGCCGAGCTGTGGCCGAAGACAACAATAGCGTCCCCACAACGACGCTCAGCTGCAACGTGCACCACGTGCACCACACCACCGGCCCATCCCACCAGGGGTCGACATCCTACCGGAGAAGGCTCCGGAGAAACAACACTAGCGCCGGATCAGGGCGTCGCGCCTCCAACTCCGGGAAGTCCATGACCGTCGGGGCCCTCCGAGTCCGCCTAGACGGGCAGAGGTCCCAGGTAACACCGGACCGCATCGTCCCTACCATCCCAGTCCGCAACTCTTTCCACGGACTGGAGAAGCTGAAAGAGAGGGCAGTGCCCGCGACCCCAGCCGTGACGCCAAAGAGGACGCCGGTTCACAGGCCGGCTAAACTGAAGCAAGTCTGGGTACCTAAGGAGACCCAGCCCACTGCACCTGCCCAGGCAGGGCCCAGCACCTTCCGCCCCAGGAGGGCCCGACGCGATGACAAAGTCGAGGCAGTGACCCCCACTCTCCGACCGGCACCTGTCATTCCGGTGCCGTCCGAGAATGTTCACCGCCATCGCCGAGGGCGCCGGCACAATGCCGCCCGCTCGGCTCGCACGGCCTACTCCCCTCCTGCCGCTGTCATCGACGCGCAACCCCAGGCCGCTCTCCCTGACCAGGAGTGGGAAGGGATTGAGCAGGCCATGAGGAACTACCTCCGAGGCCCGGGTAGCACCCCCGCTGGCCGCCAGAGACTACTGGGGGCAATGGCTTCCGCCTTCCAGGAAGAAAGGGGGGAACCTGCACCTAGCATGGAGTCGAGGACCCGCCCGGAGGAGCCGCGCCAGTCCCTGTACGGGAGGAAGCGCCGCCCCGACGATCGGTCTTCGACAGACTGACATTCCCAGGAGGACCGTCCCGGAGGGCGTCAAGAAGAACTAAGAGTAAGAGATGGCAGACATTCACCTGCAATATGGCAGGAGTCCATGGTCGGTACGGGGCCTTACCCACCGACCCGGAAGAATTGGCTAGAATAGCCGCCAGGCCGGGACCCCTTACCAGAAGAAGGAGAGCGGCAGGCGGCGCGACACCCACAGGAGCCGAAGGAGCCCTACCTGAGGAACCCCTCGCGGCCCTCACGGCCAATGTAGTCACCACCGGCGACACGAGTGGCGGACCCTCGACATCATCCGAGGACGCCCCGGCCGAAGAGACGGGGGGCATGCCCAGTCTCCCCACAGCTGACCCAGCAATGCTGCTCATGATGCAACGATTCCAGCAGGAAATCGAATCACTTAAAAAGCAGCTGAATGAGCGAACGCGCCACCCCCAATGTCCTGGCAGACCGAGGTCATACCCGAGGTACCCAGGGACAGGGGGCAGTCTTCCGAGGCAGCTCTTCCGGCAACCCTCGATCCCCTCGGGGGCACGCCCCCGCAGCAGGCGCATTGCACAGCAGTGACCCCGCCACAGGCTCCGCTTTCACAAGGGTCCCCCATGGCCCCCCGAGCGACCGCGGTAGCCACCCGAGCGCGCAGCCCGCTCATTTCTACCCGAGCCCAGTCGACCCGGCGGCAGTCAGCCGGTTGATGCTCGAGCAGATGATAGAGATGAAGTTGGCCGAGAGGGGCGATGGGGATCAGACGCCTTTCGACGTCTACCGGGTACCCTACCCGGCTCATTATGCTGCCAGGAAGTTGCCGGCTGGCGTCACCAAGCCGCCGAAATTTGAAAAGTTCAACGGGCAAGGATCCCCCAGGGAACATATTGCCTACTACGTAAACATCATGGGAGATTTAGCTGCTGATGAGGCCTATCTTCTGAAGTTCTTCGGCTCAACACTTACCGGACTCGCTTTGAGTGGTACTCCAGCTTGCTACCCGGGTCCGTTGCTGACTGGCCTGACATGCAGAAGAAGTTCAAGGAGAGATTTTACGTCGCTGAAAGGGAAATCACTATGGCTGAACTCTATGCCACAAAGCAAAAGAATGATGAGTCGGCCCTCGACTACATCAAAAGATGGAGGAACCTTAGTATGAGGTGCAAACGCCCCCCGCATCAGGAGGACGCAGTGCAGATCTGCAAGCAAAACTTAAGAAAGAAATCCTAGAAAGGATGATCGGCACTGAGGTCAAGACATTTGACCGTCTGAACAATGTGGTAGCGGAGATCGAGGCATTCTTGGCCCGATACTCCTCCACCCCAGCCATGTCAAGCCAGAGGGCCAGGCAGGCGGAAAAGAAGCCGGCTCCCCCGGAGGTGCATGCACTAGACTTCCAGGCTTTTGAAAAGCAGAAGGAGAAAGCCAAGGGAGCGGCCAACCCTCCGCCGCCTAGAACCACAGAGCGGCGGGAGGGCCCCTCGCTAAGGGAGAAGATGAGAAACAAGTTATATTCCTTCTCCCGGGACAAGTCCAAGCTCCTGTTTGAGTGGGCAACCGGCTACAATAAGATCACATTGCCAGAGCCGAAAAGGCCTGGCGACTCAAAGAAGAAGGATGACCCGCGCTTCTGCATGTACCATCGGGTGCTCGGGCATACCATTGAAGACTGCTACGTCTTCAAGGATGTTATTGAGTCCTTAATTAGGGACGGGGAGCTGGACATGGGGGAGCATAAAGTAGACCCCCCGCAGCCACACGAACTGCCCAGCATAACCTCCTCCGTCAATATGATCTCACTATATCAGGAGTTGCCAGAAGAATGGGCGGAAGCCTGTGCCCGTACCACTTATGAGACCTTTATCATGGCCCCAGCTCAAGACCAAGAAGGGTGGCAGACTATACCCAGAAAAACTAGAAAGGCGCGCGCCTCTCGACCTACCCCAGGAATTCACTCGAGGGTAGCAGCGCCCCTGCCTGCACCGCCCCCGGTAAACCCGGTTTGCCACGACACGGCCCCTCGGCTGGTCATGAGGCGGCCCACTCACAACAAGAAGAGCTCGGCCCCGTTGCGGATGTACAAGAAGACTAGCCCGGCGGTTGAAAGACTCCAGGCTATTATTGACGGGCTTGAAGATTATGAGCAGCCCAAAATCCAGTCCGTCGAATTAAAACAATATGTCCCCTGGGAGGAGTTCGAGTCACTTGAGCTGGCTCCAGGAACAGAAGCTGATGCAGATAAAGAGCCTCCCCTGTGGGGTGAACCTATTCGGGAGCAGCCATCCGCTGCGGCGGGCAAGAAGAAGAAGAAGAGAAGACCCAGGGGCAAGAAGAAGAAGGAGGTCGTCTTCGCCTGCAACACCCTCTCGGCGTTGTTCGACACCGTTCTCTCCCTGGAAGAGAAAGAAGAAGAGCCACCCCATGAACCGGCAGAGGTGAGTCAAGCTGAAACATCCACCTCCCAGCACGCCACCAGGTCAGGGAGGAAGTGGGGGCGCCCTCCTCAGGGCAGCCTCAACATCATGCTCAAGGGGGAACAACCATATCAGATTCTCGACCCTGAGGTCCGAGGCACCGAGATCCCTCCCCCATCAGGTCTCTACCCCGGGGGTACCAAGAGTCAAGGCGCCCCGTCGTTCGCCGAATTCCTGTCAGCTCGAGCAGGAAGGCGGGCGCACCCTCAGGGGTCCGCTGCGACCAGTAAAGCAAGCATTCCTCAAGCTCTACCAGCTACAGCTCCTGCCCAGCCAGAAGGAGAATTCAACGGCATCCCAGACCTCGCCGAATTCATGCGAGAAACAGAGGAAGCCCAGCAGGCCCCGCCAGCTCAACAGGCCGCAGCAGAGCCCACAAAGCAGGCATCCCTTGAGCTGGCACTCCAGCCTCAGGATGAGGGCAGACGCAGCAAGCCCGAAGAGATGAAATTGCTCAAGGTGCGGGCGGCCGAGCGAATAGTCAGACACCTCAAGAAAATCCCGACCCGGTTCACGGTGTGGGAGATGCTGTCCTTGAACGAAGAAACGCGGCAAGCCATCATCGCCGCACTCCAGACGCCAGCACACCTTGAAGCCTGTTTGGCAGAAACACCACCTGAAGTAGCAGTGGCTTTCACAGAAGATGACATGCTCCTACCGACTTGCAGCCATAACAGGCCCCTCTACATGAAAGGGCAGCTGAACGGCCAGCCTATCAACAGGGTCTTGATCGACCCAGGGGCAGCAGTAAATATACTCCCGTACCGGGTATACCAGAAGCACTACTTTGACGTACACCTGGTCGAAGTTAAAAATGTCAAGATTGCCGGCTTTAACCAGAAATGTGAGGTTCCCATGGGGGTCGCAGAGTTCAACTTGACCTTTGACGACTTCACCTCCAAAGTCCAGTTCCACGTCATCAACTCCAACACGTCCTACAAGGCGTTGCTCGGCCGGCCTTGGCTACACCAAAATAGGGTGGTGCCCTCCACCTTGCATCAATGCATCAAGTACCCCTGCGAGGGAAAGGAAGTCAGAATCTTCGCCGACCTCCACCCGTTCGAGGTGTTCGAGTGTCACCTGTCAGATGCTAATCTATACTTAGAAAAGGCGAAGCAAGCTCCTCAAGTCATCCAAGACAAGGGAAACAAGAAAATGGAATCGGGAGGCTGGTTTCCTCCGCCGCCCCCAGGCTATGTGGCTCCCCACATGTACCATTTATTGCACAAGAGGAAGGGGTATTTAGGGCAGCCCCTCTCCCTATCTACCCCACACCGGGGGCACCCTGCCTCGAAGACCTGCTAGAAGATGTCAGGGTCCCGCCAGGGATCGTCAAGCCGATAGCGGAAATTGAATGCCAAGCGGCTGAACAACTGAGGACCTTCGAGGTGCCTAACCCCGAGGGGCCGCCCACTATCTTCTATGTGGCCGGGGAGAAGCCGATCAGGGAAGACGACGATTGCCGATTCCCTGACGAGTTGCATGACCCGCACGTCCCCATTAGGGGACTTCCCCACATGACTGACCGGGCAGCCAGAATGGTCAGGAAGCAGAAGATTCCTCCCTACCAGCCCGCCAGCCGGAAGGAAATGTTTGAAAGAATGTGGAACCCACCAAACCTGGATCGACGGTTGCTGAAAATCACCAAGCACCCCGGTCTGGGCTTTTCACTAGAAATTACTACGAGACTGATGTCATATCGGTCTCAACATGGCCCGGCGACGATCCCGCAGAAGCTACAGATTCGCGGGAAGCCTGTCGAGACGCACATCCTGCACCCCCAGTTCAGGAGGCACAAGACGAGGAGATCTTCCTTTGGAAACCTCCCCGCCGCCGTTGCATAGAGAAGACCCCCTCCTTCTCCGAAGTGTCGACCTCGAAAGGGCACACCGGCGAGACACCTTCGCCCCGGCCGGCCGGCGAAGCAAGGAGCAGCAGCATGGGCCATGCTCCGAATTCCCCTCGATACGACCCCGTCATGTACGCCTTGTACCACAGGCAGCAACGGGAGATCGAGATGCTGAAGAGGCGGCTAGCCGAGTTAACCTCGCTAGTCGCCGACCTGATCCAGGGCTCCCTCCCCCCATGGGGTGGCCGGATGCCTCGGCCCCGAGGCACCAGTCCCAGCACCCCCGCTTTGTCAAGGCGGGAAATGAGAGACATGGCAAGCTCGCTGACCGAGCGGCCGACCAGGCAAGGGCTGACACTCCAAGAGAAGCTACAGAAGCCTTATTCCTTTCCGAGAGAGAAGACCCGGGGCATCTTCGACTGGGCTTGCCACTACGGCAAAGTCTCCCTTCCACGGTCCAAGAGGCCGCAAGACACCCGAAGAAGCGGGGACCCACTATTTTGCCCTTACCACCAGATGCTGGGTCACGCCATTGAAGACTGCTATGTCTTCAAAGACATTGCTCAAAGCCTCATCGACAGGGATGAGCTCAGAATGGGGGACTACGTGGTAGCCCCGCCACGCCCCCACATGGCGGACAGCCCCAGGGCAGGAGCCTACACTGTGTCCGTCCAATGCCAGGCGCTTGAAGATGCGGCTACCCCGGCCCCCGCAGAAGCGGTCTATGATGAATACACAGAAGAGTCCGGGATGGACCTGTGCCCCTCCGAGCCAGCGTACCTCGCTTACCCGACAGCTACGACCCAGGAGGAGTGCGAGGTGAATGCAGCCTCCATGCCCAGTCATGATGAACAAGAAGAGGGAGATGGCATCATCGAGCCCGAGGACGATGAAGACCAGGATTTCATTGACTTGTCATCGGCCCCGCCAGAAATTGAAAAAGGCTGCCAGGCCACAGTCGACGAGTTGACTGAGATCAACCTTGGCACAGAAGAGGACCCCAGACCGACCTTCCTAAGTGCCCTTATGCCCCTACAGGAGAGAGAGCAATACACAAAGTTGCTGCAAGAATTCCGGGATTGCTTTGCCTGGAATTACAAAGAAATGCCTGGGCTCAGCACCGAAGTGACTCAGCACATCCTGTCCATTGATCCCAAAGTGGAGCCAGTGAAGCAATCACCCCGGCGCATGAGGCCGGAATTAACCAGCCAGATCTGCAAGGAGGTCGACAAACTCATAGATGTCGGCTTCGTGGCGGAAAACCAATATACCACATGGTTGGCCAACATTGTACCAGTGAAGAAGAAGAATGGACAGATCAGGATTTGCGTGGATTTCCGCGACCTGAATAAAGCCTGCCCAAAAGACGACTTCCCGGTGCCTATCACCGAAGTGATGATCGATGCAACTACTGGCCATGAGGCCTTGTCCTTTATGGATGGGTCGTCCGGCTATAACCAAATCTGGATAGCCGACCACGACCGGATTCACACCGCCTTTAGGTCACCTAAAGGGATATTTCACTACAAGAGGATGCCCTTCGGCCTCAAGAATGCTGGTGCCACATATCAGCGGGCGATGACCAAGATCTTCGACGAGCTGCTATACAGCAAGGTCGAATGCTACATCGACGACCTGGTCGTCAAGACTAAAAAGAGGGATGAGCATCTGAATGACCTCAGGGTCGTCTTCCAAAGGCTCCGTCTGTACGGGCTGAAAATGAATCCCATGAAGTGCGCCTTTGGCGTGTCCAGTGGAAAGTTCCTCGGCTTCATTGTCCGACACAGAGGGATCGAGATCGACCCCTTTAAGATAAAAGCTATCCAGGAGCTGCCCCCTCCGAAGAATCTGGGAGAGCTGAGATCCCTACAGGGGCGTCTAGCTTACATCCGCAGGTTCATTTCCAACCTGTCGGGGCGCTGCCAGCCATTCCACAGACTAATGATGAAGAATACACCTTTCAGCTGGGGTCATGAATGCCAGCACGCGTTTGACCAGTTAAAGGAGTATCTGAAGACCCCGCCTGTTCTGGGGGCACCTGTCAAAGGTAGACCGCTTATTCTCTACATAGCAGCTACTGAATATTCACTGGGGGCAATGCTCGCCCAGAACAACGATGAAGGAAAAGAGCATGCTCTCTACTACCTTAGCCGGAGACTGGTAGGGGCGGAGGCCAAGTACACTCCAATAGAGAAAGTCTGCCTTGCTTTGGTCTTCGCAGTCAAGAAGATGAGGCACTACATGCTATCCCATGAAGTCAGTCTAATATCCAGAGCTGACCCCATCAGGCACATTCTCTCCCAGCCGGTCCCGAAGGGGCGCCTTGGCAAATGGGCCGTGCTACTCATGGAGTTTGATATTACCTACGTGCCGCAGAAGGCCGTTAAGGGACAAGCCGTCGCGGATTTCTTCGCAGCACACCCCGTGCCCGAAGACTCCCCGTTGGCCACAGAGCTGCCCGAGGATGAAACACTGGAGGTATACCATATACAACAAGCCATCTGGCAGCTGTATTTTGACGGAGCCTCAAGAACAGAAGCGACCCCGTCCGGACATACTAAGGTGCGGGCCGGAGCGGGCATCGTCCTCAAGTCTCCAGATGGAGAAGTGCTACACACTTCTTGTTGCATCAGCAAGCCCTGTACAAATAATGAGGCGGAGTATGAAGCTCTGATTATCGGCCTCCAGGTGGCCCTCCACATGGAGATCAAAATGCTCCAGGTATTCGGCGACTCGCTGCTAGTCGTCAAGCAGGTCCAGGGACAGTTTGATGTCCGGAAACCCGAGCTGCTCCCTTACCACGCTAAGGCGAAGGGGCTCATGGAGCGATTCTACCTCCTCGAAATAGGCCATGTGGCCCGAGGGGAGAACGCCCAGGCCGACGCCTTGGCAAAATTGGCAAGCTCATTAGCAGTGCCTCCAGATGGATCTCTCAGTATCCAAGTAATAAACCAACGCCAGATGCCCAGCATGGTAGAAGAGGAATCAGAGAAGAAGACCTAGAGGTCACTACAGTGGAAGCCGTCAGCCTGCCCGACTGGAGAGACCCCTTGATGCAGTGGTTCAAACACCAGCGGTTGCCTGGCCGAAGAGAAGAAAAGATCAAGCTAGTCAGAACCAAGGACTCTTATGAGCTCCGAAGCGGAATATTATTCCGAATTGTGGCAGATGCCAGGCGGAAGCTGCTCCTCCGATGTTTGTCCACCGAAGAAGCTTGGAGGGTCATGAAGGAGGTCCATGCCGGGACGGCGGGTGCACACCAGGCGGGACCAAAAATGAAAATTGAGATCAAGAGACTTGGCTACTATTGGCCTGCAATGTTCGACGACTGCTGCAAATATGCTAAGTCATGTCAGAAATGTCAGGAGCATGCCGCCATACCCAGAAGGCCTCCCGTGCAATTGCACCCAACGGCGCCCAGCTGGCCGTTTGCCCAATGGGGAACAGACGTTGTTGGTCCCTTACCCGCGTCTTCCACAGGATGCAAGTACATTTTGGCGGCAACCGACTACTTCTCCCGTTGGGCAGAGGCTGTAGCCTTGCGGGAGGTCACCGGAGAAATCGTGGTCAGGTTTGCCCGCCGCAACATCATATTCCGGTTTGGCGTGCCCGACCGGATTGTGTCGGACAACGGCAGCCACTTCCGTAACCAGAAGGTTTACCGGCTAGCAGAAAAATACAGAATTGACTGGAGGACATCGACTCCTTACAACCCACAAGCCAATGGGCTGGCCGAAGCTTTCAATAAGACACTCTGCACTCTCCTGGCCAAGACCGTTAGCTCTAATAAAAGGGACTGGGAAGAAAAAATGTATGAAGCGCTTTGGGCGTACCGAACTGTATACAAGACCCCAACGGGCTGCTCGCCCTTCTCTCTCGTATACGGCTCGGAAGCAATCGTCCCCGTCGAACTGGAGATACCGTCCCTCAGGGTCGCCATTCAGCAGGGGCTTGTCCCCGAAGGGCAGACCAACACCGAGCGAAGGCTCGACGAACTCTCCAGTCTGGAAGGAAAGCGGCTTCAAGCCCAACAGAATATCCAGGTCTACCAGGCCCGGATTGCACGCGCCTTTGACAAGCTCGTCAAGGAACGCGAATTCAAGAAGGGCGACCTTGTTATGGTCAAGAGAAGAGATCTCATGGCAGCCAACCCCAAGGGTAAGCTAAACGAGAACTGGCTCGGACCCTACGTAGTCCAAAAAGTCTACGAAGGTGGGGCCTATGTAATTGTCAACCACCGCGGGGAGGTTCAATTCCCGCCTCTTAATGGAAGGCACTTGAGATTGTACCACGCTCCGGCGCCCCCATTCAGGTAATAATATTACTCTTCGCCCCATTTTGGGGGCGGATTTGCGTGATTAATGTCCTAATGATTTGGCCACCAGCCGGGTTTCCAAAAAGGGAAAGAAAAAAAAATAGAAAGAGAAAAAAGAGAAGAAACAAAAGAAAAAAAAAAGAAGAAGAAAAAAAAATATAGAAAGAGAAAAAGAGAAGAAGCAAAAAGAAAAAAAAAGGAAGAAGCAAAAAAGAGAGAAAAAAATAGAAAGAGAAAGAAGGAAGAAGCAAAAAAAAAATATAATAAAAAAAAAGAAAAAAAAGGAAAAAAAAGAGAGAAAAGAAGAACCAGAAAAGGGGAAGGCCCCCCATTTCCAGTCGCCGCCCCGCATCAGCGGGGGTACTAGAAGTGGGCTAAACAAACTCTTCTCTCTGTCCTCCCCGGGCGGTGGGTACCCCTTTGGCTCGGACCTTACGTCCGGGTCATTGACTAAACAGACTCTTCTCTCCGTCCTCCCCGGGCGGTGAGTACCCCTTCGGCGCGGACCTCACGTCCGGGTCATTGACTGAACAAACTCTTCTCTCCGTCCTCCCCGGGCGGTGAGTACCCCTTTGGCTTGGACCTCACGTCCGGGTCATTGACTGAACAAACTCTTCTCTCCGTCCTCCCCGGGCGGTGAGTACCCCTTTGGCTCGGACCTCCCGTCCGGGTCATTGACTAAACAAACTCTTCTCTCCGTCCTCCCCAGGCGGTGAGTACCCCTCTGGCTCGGACCTCCCGTCTGAGTCACTGACTAAACAGATCCTTCTATCCGCCATCTCTGAACGACGAAAAGGGTCTCTGGCCAAGTACCCCTCGCCCGAGACCAGCACGCGTTACCAATATTGCGGCAAAACCAGGGAGTTGCCCGTTCGGTATGGTGGAGTGGTCCCCTCGTCCTCCCCTTGGGAAGGCGAGCACTCTCCTGTACCCTGACATGGGTCCCTGCCTGGTCCTCCCAAAGCGAAGCCCCGCAGAGACTCGTACCCTGCCAATGGGTCTCTACACAAAAAAATATACAAGAGCAAGGGAAGAGGAAGAAGAAAACAATATGCACGGAAGAGAAAAAAGGGTGAGAAAGTTCCCTCTGGGACAAATGCATACACCAAGAACGCGTAAAATCATAAATGCTTTGCTCTATTCAAAAGAGGATCAAATGACATGTGCTGCGGGGCATACCCCTGTGTTACATTCAAAAAAAAGAGAAATTAAGGGATGCAGCGCTTAGTCGATGTCCCTGAAGATATCCTCGAGAGGGAGGATCCCGACGCAGGGGAAGTTTATCCTGTCGCGCAGTCGGCCCCTCAATCCCTCAAGACGGGCGAGCTCCGCTTCGACGGACACCGTTTCAACGTCGGCGACGGCAAGAGCTTCCCTCTCCTCTGCCACCGCCCTCTCCGCCTCGGCGAGGTCAAGCTTGGCCGCGGCAAGGTAGCCTTCCAACTCCTCGACCCGGCTCTCGAGGGAGCGAACGCTGCCTTCGCCCTCCTCTAAGGCCTTCTCGTGGCATTCCTTGTTACGGCGCCGGACCTCTAAGGCCTGTAGATACTCGTCTGCCTGGGCATCTAGAGCGGCGCGCTCATCGGGAGCTTGAGTCTCCAGGAATTCACGGCGTTTGACATACTTCAATAATAGCAAGACCCGCCGTGACCATTCCCCCAGCGGACAGCCTAACACTTGCAGCGCCCCAGTCAACTGCGTCACAATGGCATGCACCTCTCGATATGATAAAGACAGGTCGGCAGAAAGCATCGTCCGCAGCGTCACCAGCATCTGGCGGACTGGCGCTTCTGACGAGGTGTGACTAACCGAAGGCATGGCTGGGAGAGTGAACTCCACGGTGCTGTCCACCTCTGCCCACAAACCAGCGTCCACCGCGACTGAAGAAGATGGAAGGACGAGGGTCAAGTCGCCCGGCCGGCATGGCTCGACAGAGGGTTCTTGGCCAACCACCGCTAAGGAAATGGCCGAGACCGGCGCCGAAGCATCTGGCGTCTCCATCATCCGCTGCTCCCCCGTCTCCTCTTCCCCGGCTCGGTCTGCTTTAGCCACTAGCTCGACAGGCGAGGGGGCAGGTGTCTCTACTCCGGCCGAAGGCGGAGCTTCGAGTAGAGCCGGACCCGAGAACGCCATCCACGAACTTCTCTCTCGCGTCTGGGATCCCTCCAGATGTGCCCGAAGCCCCGTAAATATTTGCCTCAGGAACGGGTCCTCCATCTGGGCCGGAAGCTTCGGGAAAGGCGGAAGTGGAACCATCAGTCGGGGTAGACGCCCCGCTTCCACTAGTGCAGCAAGACTCGCCGCCCCTAAGTCGGAGACGAGAGCCGGCCCCTCCACCGCTATCGGGGCGACGCTTGGTCGCCGCTTGGCCACGGCCTTTCGGACACGACCAGAGGCCTTCTCCGGTTCCGGCATCGCCTGACCATGTGGAGGGAAATCAGCCATTCGCCATCCAGAATAAATCATGCGAGGGCAGGAGGCGAAAAGAGATCTCGAAACCCGCATGCTTACCTCAGCCACTGACATGCCGCTTTCAGGCGCAATCTCCCCCTCCTCCAGAGGCTCGCCTGCCAAAGGTCCCAGCGATGCGTCCTCCTGAAGGGCCTCGAATAGAAGGGCCAGTTTGCCCATGCCAACAGCAACCCCCGCCGGGCGGTCAACTGGCGCAGTTGGAGCAGCCCCTCCTGCGGCCTCCGGCTTAACTGATTCCTGCAAAGAATCGACAAAAAAAAACGGCGTCAGTAGGCGACCACACAGGCGGCCCTGCGCCAATAAAGCCACGCCTACGGCAGCAGCCTCCATCGAGCCGAGCGACTTAGCAAATGAAGAAGCCTTAAAGGCCAGCTCGGACGGCCCGGTGCCTCAAGACGCTACCTCAGCGGGAGCCGCTTCGTCGGAAGAGTAGTCGTAGTCTACCTCTTCCCCGGACGGAGACTCGACTGCCGCTGGCTCGGCCGGTGCCGGCAAAGGGGCCTCCACCTCGAGCTCGATAACCGGCGCCTCCTCTCGCGGACTGGGTGAGGCTGGCAGCCCAGACTTCGGCCTCTTCCGCACATATAGCTGCGTCACCGGGGGGTGCATTCGGAGGCCAAATAGCCCGGTAACTGCTCCAGCTGCACCTGTCAAAAAAAAACGCGGGTCATGTCAGGCCCAATCGGCTCCCAAAGGATGAAAGAGGTAAAATAGGCCGACAAAGGCAAATACCTCCTTCGACCTCGGCATACAAAGCCTTCTCCGGAGCCGCAGCCTCGCCCTCACCCGGGATCGGCACGGACGCCGTTCCCTCCACGCCGCCCTCAGAGAAGAAACGCATCGTCTCCGCGCGGGGACGCAAGGCCAACTCAGGAGGGAGATCCACCATGGACGACGTAGGCGACCGCCGAGCCTCACCAGTATCACGGCTCGGCCCGGTCTGCATGGCCGCAAATGCCTCGAAGGACGGGATAGCGGCCGCCGGTGAGGCTACTGTCGTACCCAGGGCTTCCTTGGCCCGCCTCCGCTTGGCCGCCTGTTCCCCGGCCACCTTGGCAGCAGCCAACGCCTTCTGGACAGGCGACTTCGCTCGAGACCTTTCCCTGGCCTGCAGTGAGGGAGCCGGAGCCGCCACCGAGGCCGCCTTTGCTACGACCGCGGCCGCACCCATGACAGGCGCGGGCATAGGAGCCGACCCCTCCACATCAGGGACGGGCGCGGACACGGGCTCTTCCACAAGGGCTGAGACAAAAAAAATACATTCAAGCGTCAGGGCCCTGCTTCAAAAATGATAAAAAAAAAGAAGAGAGAAAACTTAAAAGAGGCGCCGACGGTCGAAGGCACTGACCGGCAGGCGGGCTGGGCTCGGGCCGAGCGACTTCAAATTCCTCGAAGGTTGGGACCCGAAGCACCGAAGGAACGGCGGTCGAGGCTTTGGCCGCCTCCGTCTTGCGTCGCTTCGTATCCCGCTGCTTGGCCGCCTTCGCGGCATCCATTGCTTTCTTCACGGGGGATTTCGCCCGGGGCCTCTTCGCGGCCTTGGGCAAAGGAGCCGTGGTCGGGGCCAGCGGCGCTGCTTCAAAATATGCAGGCTTCTTCACCAGCCGGAGGAGATTCCGGTACGTGGCCGTCTGCGTGCTGTCGGGATGGTCTGCCAAGAAAAGAGGGGAAAGAACGAACATGCATATACCATTAGTACCTAACCCACCGCGAAGGCCGCAGCGCTAAGGGACAAAACCGAAGAGCAAGAGGGAACTGAGTACCATGAGGGCCAGTGTACAGCCGCAGCGTGATCGGCCAGTAGCTCAGGGACGTCTCCTTGTCCCGACGTGCCGCCTCCCGGACTAGCCAGCAAACGTCCTCAATAGTTTGACACCGGTCCGTGAGGTTGGCCAGATCCGCGTGCTTCTTGGAAGAGAGGTGGCAGAAAAGATTGAAGTGGTCTATGCCCCACCCATCAGCATAGTAATAGGGGATGTGCAGGCGCTTGCTCAGGATGGAGGCCGTCACATCTTCAATCTTCATCCCATTTACCCGGAGAAGGACATATAGCCACGTGGTATCCTTATAGTTCTCGGGCCGCCTCTCCTCCCGCCTCATAAACGTGCGATGCGGGCAGGCCACGTCCCTCTCCGGGCGCCAGCTCTTGGCAGGAGTCCCCTCTTCCTCTATGGGGAATGGGTAGTTGATGAGCTCCAGACGGTCGCTCCCCACCCGGCACAAGTCCCGCAGCGTCTTCTCGTAGTCATCCTTAGCCACCGGGGGTAGCTCCACCTTCGGCGTCGGCCTCATGTCCCGGGCTTGCTTACGAGCTGCCATGTACGCTACCACCTCCTTCTCCTGCCTGTTCTTGAGCCGAAGAAGATGATCCGGCTCAATATCAAGCACTGGCACTGGCTGCCGGCTAAGGAATCTCCTTTCGGCGCCATCCCAACAATCGGTCTTGTGCAACCGATAGAAAGCCGTCCGGGCATTCCACCACTTTATGTAATCTTGGGTCACTCGGGGAACACGACCCGGGGCCGGTACTCTGAAAGAGGCGGAGTCCGCTCGGTGGAAGAAGTCCCACCAGCTCCTGGCGTGCTCAGGAACTGAGCCCCCCCGGACGCTCCGCGAGGGCAGGCCGAACTGTGCGTGATAAGCAGGGATATGCTGATCATACCCGAAATTGCGACCGAACCGGAAGGGGTAGTACGGCTCCAGCAACACGTGCTCCCCTTTCCTGAACACCAGCACGCTCGGGCGAATTGACAGCGCCCAATCCCTCAGCTCCGGCTCCAGCAGCGGGCGAATTACATTTTCCTGGCTGATAGGGTGGACATACCTCTCCACCTGGTCATCCTTGCATTCCCTCTTATTATTCACGAGGGGGCTTGAATGTGCGGCCATCGTCCAGAAATGAATAGTACCGGCTCCGGATATCATACATCCGCATGGAGGTAGAAGCCGGCTCTGCACTCGCGAACTCCAGCATCCTCGGTATCAGCCCCCAATCCTGGAGAACTCGCGGGGCAAACTCCGGGAACAACGAACAAACCCACGCGTTGAAGAAGTGCAGTGGGCACACATACCGGGCCTGCCGCGGAAACTGGTGCGTGCTAATATCCCCCAAGGCCTTGTAAATTAAGCAGAGGGTGGCCGGGCACAGAGAAAGCTTGATCCCCCACGCCATCTGGCACGCCGGGTAGATGGCATCCGGCCGGATAACTGTCTCGTCGCCGTACGGCATGGCAAATGAGCATAGCCAGTACGTGAGATAGGCGGCGCAGTGGGTCTGGGGATCCAAGCCCATCGGGTTAGGCCCGCTTCGACGCCCTCTGGACGGGATCTTCACGTCGAGCTTCGGCTTCGCGCGTTTCTTGGGAGCCACGGCAGTACCGACGCAGGGGAATTCCTCGTACCGCTTCGGCCCGTCGAAGAAATACTCCAGCCACAGGGGCATGCGCACCCTCTTCCTGTCCCCGCGGGCGGGCTGTTTCCCCTGGTGTGATGCCTGGTATAGCTCCCGGTACGCCTTCATCAGGTACCGGTATGAATACCCAAGAGAATAATAGCCATCCCCGTTAGTCTCATCCTTGATTAGATCGGGGAGGCACACTTCTTCATAAGGCTCCCCGTCGATGGGCAAGCCGCTCAGCTGACTGAGACTCCATAAGTCAAGCGAAGTCTCGCCCTCCGCCGTGTAGAAGGTGTTAGTCGCTGCGCTGAACACCTCTATCATGCCGCAACAGAGGCCCTTGGAAATGGGATAGCCATATCGGGAGGCGTACACGCTGTGATAAACGCCGACCCGGACCAGCAAAGGAGCATAGTTGAACAGCACATGCTCCGTGAACTCCACCGCCCTCTCCCGGAAGGTGTGTGCATCCTGAAGCTTCAGCTCCCCGAACCAGCCCAGTGATAGATCATGCTTGAATCTGATGGCCAAACAGTCCAAGATGAAGGGCTCTTCTCTGTAGCCCCACTTCAGGGGAGCCAAGAATAGACCGAACCGAGGCGCCTCGTTGTGCACCTTCCCGGCAGACAAGTCCCATCGTGCCGGAGTAAACTGAGGCGCCCGCACCAGCTTGTCTTCGGTCGGCAGCACCCCCTCGATCCCCAGAACTGGCTTCCACTCCCGGGCCTCTCCCACCAGGTACATCGGAATACTCCGAGGAACGCTGTACAACAAGCTATCCCGGGCCAGTAGTATGGCCTGTTCGGCCTTCTTCACGACCCGGAAATCTCGCCCTTCCCGCGAGCGAAAATGCTTCAGAAATCGAACCAGGTGCCTGTCCTTCGGGAAGTCCTTCCTGTACTCCACGGTGACCCGGTCAAATGTGAAGCCACTGTCAACTCGGGCAAGCCTCTGGAAATCCATGGTCTCCCCGTCGGACTCAGATGACTCTGCCAAAGCGGCTATTTCTGCGTGCTCTCGGTCTAGCTCCTCCACATTGAGCCATGTGACTGCCGGCACTGGACCCCGCGGAATGAGGTCAGCACCGATAGCGGCAGCAGGAGCGGAAGAACCACTTGGGGCAGCCATTGATCTGCAAAGATACACAAATAGGAAGGTCAGAATAAATCACAAGCAAAAGGACTGCAAAGGGGCTTTACTACGAGTCAAATGAACAAGATATTGCCGATTTCTGACGAAATTTCGGCAGAGTTTCCCCTAGGCCAGAGGCGTAAGGGAAAAACACGGGTGCGCGTCCACAAGGAGTGACGGCCCCAACAAAGCATGGTGGGCCCCGAGAGGCAACACCAGAAGTCCGCCGATCGAAGGAGTCCTCTTCCTTAGCTAAAAACTCCCCCTGGAGGCCCTCAGCGGTACACTACCCAGTGCCTTCCCCGGCACACCCTGCAGCGGCCCTCACCGGCACAGCCCCTTGGTGTGCTCCCCGGTACACCCCAAACAACCTTCGCCGGCACGCCCCTAGAGGCCTTCCCCGGCACGGCCCCTGAAGCCCTTCAGCGGCACGCCCTGAAGCTGCCCTCGCCGGCACGCTTCGAGCAGTCATCCCCGGCACGCCCAGACGGGCCCCTCGCCGGCACACTCAAGCTCCCGTTCGCCGGCACGCCCAGGGGGAGGCTTTCCCCGGCACACTGCGCGCAGGCCTTCACCGGCACGCCCAGACGGGCTCTTCCCCGGCACGCCCGTGGAGCCCAGCGCTTCCCCGGCACGCCCGCGGAGCCCAGCGCTTCCCCGGCACGCCTGATTGGTGGCCTCACCGGCACACTCCCAGCGTCACTCCCCGGCACGCTTTTGGCTGCCTTCCCCGGCACACTCGTAGGAGCCTTCCCCGGCACACTTGAAGGCGCCCTTGCCGGCACGCCCTAATCACCCTCCCCCGACACGCTCCGGCATCGCCACTCCTCGCCGCCTCGATCACACAAAGGAAGGGGGAAAATGAAAAGAGGAAGAGAGGATGGGAGAAAGGGGAAGAAGAAAAGAGGAAAGAGGGAGAGGAAGGGGCTAAGGCCCCGTCGCCCCCCCCCCCCCCCCCCCCCCCCCCCACGGTGACAGAGGAAGAAAGGGGAAGGGGGAAGAGAGAGCAGAAGGAAGAAGAACAAGGGGAAGGCCCCTCCGCCACGGCTCCTCACCCCGGTGGAGACGACGGCGGCGACGGCAACGGCGGCGACGTCTGGAGAGGAAGAAGAAGAGAAAAGGGGGAGAGGAGGGGGGGCTCCGTCCGCTCGGTCGCCGAAGAGAGAGGAAGAGGGAAGAAAGGGGAGGGGGGATTCGAAACGGGTGACCGTTCGAATCACCCCCGCCCCCCTATTTATAGAAAACAAAAAAAAGCAAAAAAAAAGAAGAAAAGAAAAGAGGAGGGGAAAAGAAAAAAAAGAAAAAAGCGGGGAGTAAAAAAAGGAGGAGGGAAACGAATAAAAAAACAAGGGGGGGGGGAGAAAATAGAAAAAAGAGAGGGAAGAAAAAAAGAAAAGGAGATAAAAAAGAGAAGAAGAAAGAAAAGGAAGGGATAAAAGAGGAGGAAAAGGGGAATAAAAAAAAGGGGGGGAGAGAAACAAATATATATTTGTATGATATTAAATATATGTATACATATACATGTATATACATACATAATGGTATCCTCTTACACATTTACTCGCACGTATCAATGTGTGGGTCAATGTCGTGCAATAACATGTGTCCCCGGAGAACGTCCCATCCCCACGATCTCGGGCAGATACGCATCCGCACAAGCAAGGACGACTTTACCCCTGCACACAGCCACCTCTGCAATGGTGCCATTCCCATACCGACAAACAAGCCCGTCCCTGGCACGTCGCCTCGGGCCTCGGCCACCTCCCATCATGCAAAATTGCCATCACGGGCCCTACGCCCGGATCGGCAGAACCTCTGTCCTTGCGTTGACATTAGTCTCTTGCCAACGAACAAATCCCTTTCCGGCGCAAGGCCCCGTGCCCTAGCCACCCACTCCGCACAATATGGCCATTACGGACCTTACGTCCGAATCGGCACCGATTCTCCCGTTGCGCTGGCATTCTATTCTTGCCAACGAGTGAACCTTACCTTCCGGCGCAAGGCTTCGTGCCCTAGCCGACACTTGCATAGCACTCACTCAAAAAAGAAAATAAAATAAAATGGGGTTAAAAATAGAGATACCCCGCCGGACTTTCCCCTATGTGGGGACAAGGGTAAAAATGGCAATAACCCGGCTGTGGCGAAAAACCGAAAGGGCGCTACGGGCAAAATTGGGTACCCCGCCACGTGAAAACCCGAAAGGGCGCGTGGGCAAAAGTAAGAGGGGGCCGGTACCGGCGAAAACCCGAAAGGGCGCTTGTATCGGTAATATGGTACAAAAAGAAAGAAGAACAAGAAAAGACGAAGATATCAACAAAGCATGTCAGTTCCCGGCATCTCGTCGGCACTGGCAAAGAGACAAAGAGACCAACAAGGCATGTCAGTTCCCGGCATCCTGTCGGCACTGGCGAAGAGACTAAGAGACCAATAAACTGCTTCGGTTCCCGGCACACTGTCGGCACTGATGAATAGACTAAGAGACAACAAACCAGGTCAGTTCCCGGCACCCTGTCGGCACTGACGAAGAGACCAAGAGACTAAGAGATCAACAAAACATGCCAGTTCCCGGCATCCTGTCGACACTGACGAAGAGACCAAGAGACTAAGAGATCAACAAAACATGCCAGTTCCCGGCATCCCGTCGGCACTGGCGAAGAGACCAAGAGATCAACAAGGCGTGTCAGTTCCCGGCATCCTGTCGGCACTGACGAAGAGACTAAGAGACAACAAACCAGGTCAGTTCCCGGCATCCTGTCGGCACTGACGAAGAGACTAAGAGACAACAAACATGGTCAGTTCCCGGCGTCCTGTCGGCACTGGCGAAGAGACCAAGAGACTAAGAGATCAACAAAACATGCCAGTTCCCGACATCCTGTCGGCACTGACGAAGAGACCAAGAGATTAAGAGATCAACAAAACATGCCAGTTCCTGGCATCCCGTCGGCACTGGCGAAGAGACCAAGAGACCAACAAGCCATGTCAGTTCCCGGCATCCTGTCGGCACTGGCGAAGAGACAAAGAAATCAACAAACCAGGCCAGTTCCCGACGTCCTGTCGGCACCGACGAAGAGACCAAGAGACCAAGAGATCAACAAAGCATGTCAGTTCCCGGCATCCCGTCGGCACTGACAAAGAGACCAAGAGACCAAGAAATCAACAAAGCATGTCAATTCCCGGCATCCTGTCGGCACTGATGAAGAGACAAAGAGACCAATATGATGCTTCAGTCCCGACACCCCGTCGGCACTGATGAAGAGACAAAGCAGATTAACAGACCAAGTCGGCTCTCGACACCTCGTCGGCATCGACAAAGAGAGAAGAGACGAAGACACCCACGGGCACCGCCCGGCTCATCCTTCGCCTGCGCTACCCGTGGGTGGGGGGCATTTGTGGACACCGAAAATCGCACATCCAAATGTCATGCTCGGCCCAGCATTAACAACGGCGCTGAGTGAAGAAACCCCGGAGAAATCAATCACAAAGGCCCCACATCCCAGGGGCCTCGAAGAAAATCAAATGGGCCACAACTCATGCTCACAATGGGCTCAGAATCGCCCATTTAACCCTCCAGCGGCACGCCGTGGAGAGCCTTCAGCGGCACGCCCTGGAGAGCCCTCCAGCGGCACGCTCCCTTCAGCGGCACACCCTGCCCCGGCCTTCACCGGCACAGCCCCTTTGGGCGCTCGCCGGCACACCCCTACGGGGGTTCAACGGCACACCCCGTCGGGGTTCACCGGCACACCCCCAGGGGGTTCACCGGCACACCCCCAGGGGGGTTTCAACGGCACGCCCCCAGGCGGGTTCACCGGCACACCCCCAGGGGGGGTTTCAACGGCACGCCCCCAGGCGGGTTCACCGGCACACCCCTTTGGGGTCTTCAGCGGCACGGCCCTTTGGGGCTTCCGCGACACGGCCCTTTGGGGCTTCAGCGGCACGGCCCTTTGGGGCTTCAGCGACACGGCCCCTTTGGGGTCTTCAACGGCACGCCCAAAGGGGCCTTCAGCGGCACAGCCTCCAGAGGCTTCAGCGGCAGGCCTTTTTGGCTCCCCAGCGGCACGCCCCTTCGAAGCCCTTCAGCGGCACAGCGTGAAGCTTTTCAACGGCAAGACGACGTGCAGCCCATGCCCTACGCTTCCTTGGCGCGCAGTGAGCCGTCTGAGGTGGCGACCGTCCATTGGGCCACGTGAGCTACCCCCTGACGACCCAGGACGAGGCAGGTCAAAGGCCATCACCACAAGGCCACTTCCCGCCTTCAACGGCCAAGCTGGAGGGCTTCGGCTCGGGGAGGTATAAAAAAAACCCTCCGCTTCAACGGAGAGGGGGAGGAGAAGAAATACACACACAAAGGGAGGGAGAAGAGAAGAGGGAGACAGACGCATACAGGCAGAAGAAAAGAGAAGAAGAGAGAAGAAGAAGAAGAGGCTCCCTCCCTGCCGGGAGCTTCCTCCGACGACCACCACCACCACCGGAAGGGAGCAAGAGTAAGGGAGAGAGGGTTCGATGTAACGGGGAAAGAGTTAGGGGCGGCTGGCCTCCCTCCTGCCCTCCATTCCTCCTCTTCCTTTTATGTCTTCTTTTCTTTTGTGGGGCCTTTTTCCCCTTTCTTGGCCATGGCATCATCTTTGGCATTTTTTTTGCTATGATATGTATATAAGGCAGTGTCCTCTCGATTCCCATGAATGAAAGTTGTTCCTCGTGGGTTCTCTTTGATTTCGTTGGCTTGCGCTAGCTCTCACGGTTTCTTTATGGGGTTGTTCGTTTTCCCTCCGCCTCCCCATTTCTCCGGTGTTTTTGGGGCCCTCATGTCGACTTGATTATTCCCCTATGAGCCTTGGTTTCACAAGCCCTTCAATCCTCTCCATGGCCATCTGCTGTGTCCACTGGCTTAAGGGAGAGGGAGACCCTCACCCTCTCTCCAAACACACAGTGATCAAGTGGCCTGCCCTTGGCCTTCAATCCCCTTTCTTTTCTTCAAACGGCTTCTAAGGCCCCTAGCTTGCACACTCTGTTTGAACTCCCAGCGATGCCCCTTCCTGGCCCTTCGCCGGCACCCCTGTTTGGTCCCTCAGCGGCACGCCCATGGGGGTTGTCCAGCGGTACGCCCCCCATTTATCCTTGGCCGGCACGCTATCTCCTTGCCTTCAACGGTACGCCCCTACAGCCCTCAGCGGTACGCCCCTGCAGCCCTCAGCGGTACGCCCTTTGTAGCCTTCAGTGGTACACTCTCTTGAGCCTTCAACGGTACGCCCCTACAGCCCTCAGCGGCACACCCCGTCTGCCCTCAGCGGCACAGCCCTTGAACCTTCAGCGGCACACCCCTAGCTGGCCCCAGCGGTACACTCTTCTGGCCTTCAGCGGTACACCTGCTGGCCAAGCCCGAGCCCGTTGTTTTCCTTCGTGTTTTCCGAGGTTCTTTAAAGGTGTTGCTCCCCCGGGGGCCCACTTCCAGTTGTCGGGTTCCGCCACTCCATGTGGGCGCGTTCCCTTTATCTCCCTTACGCCCTAGGTCAAGGGGAGATGCTGCCGAATTTGCTGTGAGGAACTAATAAACAATTAAAAGAGGCAAAAGGAAGCAATAAACAAGCAAGACAATTGACGAAGTCTTCCAACCTATCAAATCACTGCCGGCATCACGATGAGAACCGGACCGAGCTAACTAACCACCCGGCAGCCCGAGCATCCGACCCACAAGAAAAGAGACCGAACCGAACAAAGAGAACAAACACGGAGGAACTTTGTATAAACTACACGAAAGTTAAGAAAAGAAGAAAAGAAAAGCCTTAAAACAAATAGTTGAAAACTGATCGAGCCTCCACCCTCATTGACCTTCAGCGGTACGCCCCATTGACCTTCAGCGGTACGCCCCCTTGGCCTTCAGCGGCACACCCTCATTGACCTTCAGCGGTACGCCCCATTGACCTCCAGCGGTACGCCTGTTCCAGCCCCCAGCGGTACGCCCCTCTGGCCTTCAGCGGTACACCCTTTTCAGCCCTCAGCGGCACACCCCAAGCCTCCAGCGGTACACCTTGTTTCCTTCGCCGGCACACTACACGTATGCATGTATGTACATCACGATAAGGGCATTAACAATAGCAAATAAATCAATAAAAATTACGCTAATTAAAGGACTCCGAATGCCCAATATTAATCACGATAAAAGAGGTGGGAGGGGTAATAATAATAAATAATAACAATAAGAATAATCATGAATAAAGAAGAGAAATCATCCCGATCAAAGGCACGAACAAACGGTAAATATCGAATCAGAAATCCCAGAAGATATAACTAAGAAAGCCCCAGATAAAAGACGCTAACGTCCACACTGCAGCCCTCTCTCTCTCCGGGACCCGGGGCAAAAGAGAATAACGACGCTGCCCTTTCAGGTCAAGCCTGAGTCTCGGGAATTCCCCGACACGGCCGGGCTTTGATCTAACCTCGGGCCGACACCCTAATCGGACCGGATTTATTTTCTCGTTCCGGATACCTTCCGAATCTTCATTAAAATAAAATTTGCCGCATGCTCGGCAGACATTTGAAGGGATCCACCTCGGTTTTCTCATTGTGTTTCCGCCGCGGACCTGTGTCCGAATGCGAAAAGGTCTACGAGCGGCCGACACGGCCGACAGTTTATGGCCTTAATACAACTTTCAGTGTGACCCTTCCCTATCTCTCTCGCATAATTAGTGTTACTCCTTTCGGCCGCGGGGCCTCTAATTTCGGCAATTAATCAAGGGTATTCCCTCGTATGAGGGATGTAAATGACGTCGTGACCTTTATGGCGCGACGGGATTCGGTCCCGACACGAACCCCACAATCGTCTGACGAAGTCAGATCGAGCGCACCATGGGCTCTTCGGAGCCCGAATAAATCGTCACCTCGGTGACTGGCACGCCCACGCACTTAATAAACTAACAAATGCCATAAAATGATTGTTAAACGAAAAGTGCGCCCACAGCGGCCCTATAGAAGGATAAAGCTAGTACCTTGCGGTAACGAGGGACACAACCCCAGCTCTCGAAGCAGCGCCGGGGTCAGAACGAAGTCTGCATCATCAAGGGGATACCGAAGAACAGCCTTCAACTTCTGGCAGTCCTCGGCCTTGAGAGAGGGCTTCGTATCACGCCAAGTGCGGCGACAGCCACTGCGCATCCAACTATCGGAGGCTTCTGCCCAGTCTTTCGACTTGACAAGGTATACGTACCGCTCCGCCCAGCCTTTGCGGTTTGACGCGGTACGGGAAACTGTGATGAAGTGTTGGTGGGTGCGATCCTTCAAATAGGCAAAATAGGTATCGGACGGACAACTCTAGAGGAGGAAGAAGTGTCGGAATAGAACGACACTTGGCTCTACCGACGCTCTATGGCATGCATAGACAAACCCACAGAGTGTTGAGTTATGGTTTTGATGATTGTTGTGATTCTTAAGTTATGATTTTGATGATAACTAAACTTAATGTGTGATTAAGTGATGATAACTAAACTAGTGGTTGATTGCTCATGCTCTTGTCATTTATGTATGGTTGAGATGACAAATGGGAACGGTTACATGGTCTTGATCCTTGGTTTGCATATGTTGGTTTTACAAGAGGTAATATGTTTCATAACCTCTTCAACGGGAACAAGCATGGTATTAACCTTGACTATCTTGCTTGCAAGATCAAACACATGGCAGTCACCTGGTGAACCATACGTGTGAATAAGCACCCTGCTCCTCTACAATCCAAAACAGGTGGTATATGTCATTTACTGTCAAGAACCATTGGTGAGACTCTTACCTTGTCTTAGCATCGATCTCACCTTGTGTATCTCATGATTAGCACCGATCTTATCTTGTATATCTCATATATACACCTCTTTCATGCACACTCAACATGAAACCCTTCTGGCCATCGTGCGCCCTCGCCTGTGGATCGACCTGCGCGGTCAGGAACAAAATTTTGAAATGCTCAAATGGTCTAATGCATAAACTAAGTTGAATTCAATCTTAAAATGCATGGATTTGATATGGACTTGAAGCTCTTGACTTATGGACATATTTTTCTGAGCTTAACTACTCATTTTTCAGGTTTACCAAAGTCCGGTCGACCACCGGACCAATCCCGGTCGACTTGAAATAACAGCACCCAGAAATCTACATGCTCTGCCCCTAGCGGTCGACCGCCCATGGGCATCCGATCGACCGCCCCTGCCAGAATGAACCGGGCTGCAGTCTGAAACTTCTAGGTCGGCCGCCAGCTTACTCCGGTCGACCGCCAGCCTCGAGCTGCCCATAAATATTGACTTTTGTCCATCTCGAAAGAAGTATCTCCTCTTGCTATTGTTTAATCCCAAAGCCACCAAACCCTCCAGAATTTATGGATCTGGTCTAGGACTTGTCCATAGATCTTCAAAGGGTTATAAAACATCCTATTAGAGTCATAACCCTAATAATCAAAGAGATCCAAAGGGGAGGCTGTCCAAGGAGGAAGAAGAGGTACTGTAGCTCCGTGAACAGTACCTCGTGCAGCAAGCTCTTCATCTATCTCCAACCCATTCAAGGTATTTCTGAAGCCATCTACCTCCAAGAAGGTGTAGAAGCAATCAAGGTTCAAAGCTACATCTATACACCTCTTCATCAACTCAAGGTGATCCTAGGGAAGAAGAAGAAGGATGCTACAAGGAAGAAGGAGCCATTCAAGCATCATCTGAAGGTACTCTAGCTCCATTTGAAGTCAGCGGTCACAAGCATCAAGAAGATACATGGATTTGTCCAAAGAAGAAGGAAGGGTACTGTAGCCGTGAACAGTACTCCGTGCAAGAATATCTACATCAAATACAAGCCATTCAAGCTGAGTCTCAAGCTATTCAAGTGAAGAAGGAATCAACGTGAACATCCAGAGCACACACTCAAGGGGAGCCTAAATCAGGAGCTTTCTAAACTGTGGTTTATTCATGTTTATGTTTTGTGCTTTATAGTTTCATATTTGTGTTTCTTATAAACTGTAAACTCGTGTGTGTGTGGATCGTTGTTGGATCCGTGGTCGTGTGTGTGTGTGTTGTACTTGATTCGTGTGTGCGTAGGTCTTCTTAGATCTACGTGTGTGTGGATTTATCCAGATCTTAGTGTTTGTGTGTGTGGAGTGCTGCACTTGTCGCAGCGTGTGTGTGTCTTGTTGATCCGCTTGTTGGATCGTGTTGAAGACTTCGTCTGTGTGTGTGTGTGTTTTGGGGCGCGTCCCCGTGTGTGTGGGCAGGCAGCGTCCTGCGTGTGTGGTTGGAGCGTCGTCTCCGTTTGGGGATTTATCCCTGAGTGAAGCCTCACCGGGTTTGGTGAGGGGTGGACGTAGGATTGCCGTCGTTGCATCCGAACCACCTTAAAAACCGCTATGCATTGTGTGTTATTTGTGTGGTTTGATTGTTTTCGTTGTATGGTCGTGTGGGAACGGAAATGTTGAGAGAATTGGTTAATTAGTTTTCATTTGCTAATTATTGTTTATCACATATTTTGTAAAAAAGGTAAAAGTTTTCATAAAATTTGTTCACCCAATTCACCCCCCTCTTGTGTGTCATTGATCGCGGGACTTCACAGAGGATGCTGTAAGAATTGGGGGTTATTTCCCCAGGACGCCGCCCATAATAGTGGAGGACAGATGTGATGAAGGGATGAACTGGCACACGGAAGCCCGCCTGAAAGGAGGCTACCGGGATCATAATTCCGCCAGAAGGGTGACTCATTATGTCATCTCCCACGGAGGGGAAGATGATGTCGTATTTAGGGGGAATCTGGAAGGCCTCCCGCAGGCCATGGATTACCCTATAGTCCACTAAGGGTGGGGGACCAGGCCGATGAGTACCCGCACCAGTGGTGCTTGGCATATCGCCCCGACCGTGATGCATCTCCTCCGAAGAGGAAGAATCGACGCTGAGGACTCTCCTATGCGGAGGCATCACTACAGAAGGTGAAAAATGCAGGGAAAGGAGGATCCTCACCAGACGAAGGGAGGAAGACGCCTACAACGAAGTGCGACAATTGGCAAGACGTGGGTATAGTTTGCGAAGAGACCTCGCAGCGGTTCTTATAACCGCCCACTACGGTTCGACGTTGTACCCTGAAGGGCAGGTGAAAGGACGCCGGCCGCTACGGCGGTACGGCTACCGAGCCCAAGTGACCGTTCTGAGCCTACGCCCCCAGAACGAGACAAGGCCCGAGGTCATCATTACGAGCATGGCTTCTGCCACCGCCAGAGGCACCTTGTGCGCCAAGCAAGCTCTCGAAACCACCAACTCCCGTTGTACGAGGAAATCATCTTCAGATCCTACACTCCGGAAAACCCTCTCTTAGACTACTCTCAGCCCCCCCGCAGAGTGCTCGGCGACTGAGAGTAAGGGGGAAGTGAGGAGGGTAAATCTGGTTTGACCCAAGAGCGGCCCAGCGACGGACGGCCCACTAAGGTTTGAGCGTGCTAAGCCCGGCTAGGAGACGAGCACGTATGCTCAACCCAATAAGAGGAGGCCCGGCCCAGCAAAGCATCAGATTCCACGACGCACGACGGCCACGGCCCAAGCGTAGTTCTCACCGGAGGATACTCCGACAACCGACCGTTGCCCCCACGACGTCGACCTTGACACCGTAACGAGCGAGCACGCGCCATGAGCGCCGTAAGACTCGCCCAAGGACAGGCCGGCGCCGGGGCTATCGCCTCCCAACGGGAAACTCCCGCCAATATAGCGGGGGAACGTTACTCTACTAAGCAGACCCTTCCCTCTCAAGGGATGAGGTCTCTCGCTCCAAGATAACCCATATAAAAGGGACATCGACAGAAGAGAAGGGCACAGCGGATACTTCTGCCAATAGAGCTTCCTACTGAGAATAGAGCAATCAGACCCGCCACGGTGATAGAGAGGCTACCCGCTACGTCCAAAGAGAATCCTCCTCCTGCGCGGTCTTACCACCCAGCGAGCACTCTCTGAGTACCCACTGGGAGCGGCGAGCACGCGTGTAGAGGAACTACATGCCTCTCGGATCGTCTACTACGGCCTCTACTTCTCTCTCACTTCGCTCTTCTCCATTGCTCATTGATCCCTTGCTGACTTAAGCATCGGAGGGTTGTCCCCTGGAGTAACACCCGAGACTCCTTCTGACGCCTCTTTAGTTTCTTGGTGTTTGCAGGCCTCCATGGGCGCGAGACGACTTCCCCAACAAATAAATAGAGAAGGTGGTTTGTGGCCTAGGAACCATTTTCCTGCCGCTACAGTACTCACTACTTAATTGGTCAATTGGCTAGGTAAGAGGTGGAGTTGTGGGAGGCTCCTTCTACTTTCGTAGGGCCCTAATTAAATAACCCCAATCTCACTTGGGCGTTTGCCATAAAATCTTTAGCCTTAGACACCAATTTTGCAAAAATAGTAATAAATTTTAATACTCTTTTTTATATGTAAAATCTTCTAAGGGCAATCTACCTTCAAGATACTTCTTGGTACAACCAGCCCGGCGTCCGTGAGGGAATCCACGGGTGCGAGGACTTATAGAGGTCTTGAAAAATAAAATTCCAATCCAAAGTGTTAGAATGCTCAATGGAGGGTCTTTCCAATTCCAAGAAGAGTGTAAGGATCCTAACTTGCCCTTGAGAAGGGGAAAGAGACGAGAAAAGAAAGAATTTTTTTATGATGCAAGTAAATAAGAAATCAACTAAAATGGGAAATGCATGAAAACAATACAACTAAGATGAAAACATGCTATCATGGTGAGATTTTTTTTCTATTTTTTCTATTTTCTGATTTTTCAGAGAATTTTTTTCAGATTTTTTTTTTCTTTAAAAGAAAGAGATATGGATAAAAGATAATTAACAACTAAAAATACCAAGCAATATGTAAAGCTAATGCAAATTAAGACCTAAAATCACATTTTTTGTGTTTTATGGTTTTCTGATTTTTTTAATTTTTGAAGAGTTTTTTAGATTTTTTAGAATTTTTTAAAATTTTTCAGAAGAGGACATTTTTTTACGTTTACTAACCTTTAGCGAAGCTTAAATTTCCTAGAATTTCTGAATTTCTGCTTTCTACTACAGTTTCAGCCTTCAGTGACGCTTTCTGTGTTAGTTTTTTTTCTGAGAATTTCTAGGTCCGAATTTTTTTGGATTTTTTGATTTTTTTTATTTTTCCTACAAAATAAAAATAGAAAAATTAGTATTCACATATATACATCAAACACAAGAAATTCCAACCATTAAAAATTATTTCTTCCCCGACAATGACGCCAAAAATTGACAGTCACAAATTCGTCGTTGAAAAGTCGTGCCACAATTTAAAATTAACCGAACTTACTCACTTAAAAAGATTTGAATTAAAGCAAAGTGATGAATATGGGTCGATCCCACGGAGAAGAAATATTTTCAAAATAGCATGGATGGGAATTATTATATTTGAGAGAATCCGAACTTTGAGTGAGATTAAACTAATGATAAAGGAAATTGCATGAAAATAAACATATCTAAAGAATATGAGAGGGTGAAAGAAGAGAACTTAGAGGGAGATAGAAAGAGAAGAACATAATTTCTCAAAATCTCAATTTTATTACTATGAAAGGTGACAAGTACATCTCTATGAAAATAAAAAATTACAACTTGAAAATAAAAGAGAAAGGGAGGAAAATAAGAGCCGAGATGATGAAGAATAGCGACGCCGTGTCCTTACCGAACCTTGGAAGAGATCACCCCGCTTTAGAAGTAGACGCCGCCTTTAGAGCACCGAAAGAAGAAGATCCGCCTTGGGATGTATGAAGAAAATAGAGGAAGAGATAGATGAAAGAGAAAGAGAAAAAGGCTTAAAATTTAATGTGAAAACATGTGTGTGTGTGAGTGTGTTTTGAAGATAGTGAACATAGAGAGATGAAGAGAGAGGGTGGTGGAGGGAAGTATGAAAAATACAGTAAAATTATATTGAAAAAAGAGGGTGAGAAAAATTAAAATAAATTTAAATCTAGAAGGAATTAGAAGAAGTGGAAGAAGAGAAAGTTGTAGATCGGAGAAAGAGGAAGAAGTTTTGTGAAGAGTGCAGAGAGAGAAAATCTGAGGAAGATGGTGAAAATCGAGGAAGAACAGAACGTATTTGCACGGATGAACAGTAAAAAATGGGAAAAAAGTACCTTGGAAAAGAAGTTATAGCTTGAAAAATAAGAGGAATTAGAGGAAGATGAAGAGGAAGAAAATTTAGATCTTTAAAAAATGAAGAAGTTTAATGAAGAGACATAGATGAAAATAAGAACAGGAGAGGAAGAAAATGGAGGAAGAGCAGAGTTGTGTAAAAATGGGTGAATAGTAAAAATGAAGAGACAGAGCTTTGAAGAAATAAGAATAGCTTGAAAATAGGAGAGAATTAGAAGAAGATGGAGAAGAAGAAATTGTAGAAGACTTAAAAATGAAGAACTTTGAAGAAGAAAGAAATTTAATAAAATGATTAGAAAAGCATGAAGATGGGCTTAGAAGAAAGGCTAACTCTTCATCGGTCTGCTCTTGGTGCCCTTTTATAGGGTTCATGAACCTCCCACGATCGTGGGTTTCTAGATTAGCTCAAATCTAAATTTTTAGCATAGATTTATTGCCCAAATTAGGTCTCTTCCCCAAGATAGAGTCCTCCTTGATCAAAACATGGAAGAATAACATCGATCGTGGGCTAGATTGCTTCAAAGAGACCTTGCCGTGTTTGTCTCTGCTTCAAAAGAAATGGTGTCCAACCCTGAGGGCGTAAATTTAAATAGCGGCTGTCATAGTGGTCGCTCATTCTTGTTTTCTTATTTTGATATTTTTTCTTTTTTTCCATAAATCACAGAATTGACGACTCCATGGGCGGGCGTAGTTTCTTTTTTTTTATTTTTCTTGATTTTCTGCTTAATTGAATGGGTGCCCGCTCTCATGGTCGCTTATTCTTCTCCCATAAATTTAACCCCCGCGCAAGCGATCGCTATTTCTTTTTTCCAATAAAATAGCGCCTTCCTGGATGGTCGTAGATTCCTCTTATTTTCCAACTTTTCTTTTCATAAATGAATGTGCGCCTCTATACTCAGTCACTAATTCATTTTTTTCTTTTTCTCCTTTTTCCAGCAAAATAAATTAGCGCCCTTTCGGTCAGTCGCTATTTCCTGAAAATTCAAAAAATTTAAAATATCAATATAATTCATCTCAGAATGACTTTCAAATAATTGTGTAATTTCTTGAATATTTCTTACATGGTCATTTAGGCTCAAAATAATGATAAAATGTATGCAGACTCAAATAATGGTGAGAATAAGATGTGTTCATATTAATGCACAACTTTATTCATTTAATGCACAAAGATGATGAATGTGATGCAACTTATGATATAAAATATAGCGCTTATCAGAGTGCAAAGATGTTATTGCTTCAAGTCGATTTGAGAGATGTCCAAGTCGACCTCTGATGGATCCCTTCATTTTATGCTTTTGGGAGGTTGAAGCAAGTCGACTTGCCCCATTGGGAAGTCGACTTGGTCAGTTTTAGATTGGGCTTTCAAATGTTCTTCTGGAGTGGTTTTACCAAGGTTCAAACATGCATATTCTTCATGGAGTTTTTAAGTTGTAATGTGTTTAACATGTTCAAATGAGGTTTGATGAGATTGGTTTGGATTGGTTCCTTATATAGCATGGATGCATGGGTTTTCATAGCTTAATCTTTAGTTGAAAAGGATTGAGTTTTCAAGTGATTCATGAATTTTTCATGGGAGTTTTAAAGCATTGATCGTGTTTCAAGCATTTTTCCCAATGGGGCCTTTGAGCTAGTATAGTGGTTAAGCTTATCCATACAAAGCTTGCAACATGAATGAATGAAGGTAGTTTGAGTGGTTTTCACATGGTTCTCACACATTGAGTGCTTGGCATATTGCTCTTAAACTTTGGATTGAGGAATATTGCTTTTGAATGTTGGATTGATGAAAACAAGGCTTAGCTTGTGCTTTCATGCATTATCTTAATGGTTTCCTTTCATGGTCTTTAAATCTCATGAAAATCAATTGAATTAACTTATTTTTAAGCATGAAAATTCACAATTGGATGTTTGATATCATTGGGTTGCATGTTTAGATGATTTGGATCTCATGAAATATGTTTTTCATTGAGTCGGAGCTGAATGGGTCACCCCCCTATCAACTGGGTCGACCCCTGGGCAGAAAATAGCCCAAACAGAAGCTCTGTCCATAGTGGGTCAACCCCCCTCTGGGAATGGGTCGACCCATCTCCCTGTTTTAGGCAAAACCAGAACACTGTCTGAAAGTGGGACGTCCCACTTATTAGATGGGACGTCCCATCTCTGTTTCGCCTGTTCGCACGTGATTTTCATATCACTCCGAAACCCACTCATGTGAGCCTTGTTTGGGGTGATCTTTTACCACAATACCCCTGGACTATTGACACACCTATTAGATTGATTTTGGAGGGTTCTAAAAGGGGCATTCATGTCATTTGAGCTCTCTCTTTGATATATATACTAGTGCTACGAATTTGGGACTTTTTAATCTAAGGGTTTCTTATTTTTCACATGTACAGGTGAAGAAGGAGGAAGAAGAGAACGTGAGCAACCTTGGACCTCATCTTCCCTCAACCTCAACCCCTTAGGTCAAGGATAGAAGTGCAGATCTTCATCTACCTCGAATCAAGGTGCTGAGGCTTCATTTGCTTCCTTGGGAGATCAAGATACAAATTTCAGATTTGGGATCAACTGCTTCAACTTCATCCAAGAGCAGTCCTGCGAATCATTCTTCAAGAGAAAGAGGATCTCCATCATTTTCCCTAAGTCTTCTTGACTGATTTGCATTTGAGTTTAATTTCTGCATGATCTGAACTTGTATACCCGTTGAATATTTCAGTCGATTCTTGAAATGTGTGTGTGAGCTGCGTGTAAGCAGTGTCTTTTTGATATTGTGCTGCGTTTAGTGCAGCGTGTGGTCATTGGCTACGTCTTGTAGCGTGTGTGTGTGGTTTGGAGACATCGTCTCCGTTGGTTGTTGGAGATTTTTATCTCCATAACTACTTTTTAGTAGTGTGTGAAGCCTCACCAAGTTGGTAAGGGGTGGACGTAGGCAGACATTTTGGTCCGGCCGAATCAGCTTAAATATTGCGTCTCCTATGGTTGAATGCCTGAGTCCATGTGGTCTGATTGTGAAACGTGTGTGAATGATGAGGTTGAGAGAATTACCTTCATGCAATTTAATTGATCGTTGAATTTAATAGAGCTCGCTCCAAGTAGTTTGTGTTTGATTGTTCAAATCTTTATTTTGTTCCTACACAATCGAGTGGGCTTGGCGAGATTGAGAGAACCAAGTTAATCCTTGCTTAGTGGTTTCATCTATCTCGTTAGTTTTGCGAAATTAGTTTAAAAATTGTCATAGCGCTTGGGGGACAATTCAACCCCCCCTTCTTGTCCGCTCGCCATCTGGGCCAACAATTGGTATCAGAGCTTGGCTCTGTTGTCCCTAGATCTAACGATGTACAAAATGATCCTAGTGCAGTTGTGTCATGAGTTCTTCCACCGAAGAATTTTCAATGAATGCTCCACCGATCTTTGATGGTTCGAATTTTAATCTTTGGCTAGGAAGGATGTGTAGAGTTATCAACTCTTATGATCCAAAGTTGTGGGACCTCATGTCTCATGGTCCTTATGAATTGCCATTAGACAAATCCAAATGGGCTGATGAACATAGGATTAAAAATGATGATAACCTGATTGCTCTGAATTTATTGAAAGCTGCAGTCAATTCTGATGAACTTCCATTTGTTTCCACATGTAGGACAACAAAAGAAATCTTGGATAGCCTGATCAAATTTCATGAAGGAGGGCTAGAGGATGCGTGCATGATGGCTAATAGTAGGGATGATCGTGCAAGCTTAGAATCCAAGGATGTAAGTTCTGACTCTGAACTTGATGAAATTTTATTTGAAGAATTAGTGGATGTATATGATGAATTATCGAGTAAGTATAAGAAATTGAAGTCTGAAAATAAGAAGCTCCATAAGAAACTTGAAAATACTTTTCATGAAACTTCTTCTTGTGAAAAATGCTTAGAATTCAAGAATGTAAATGAATCTCTTTTGTTTGATGTGGAAATGCACAGAGATAAAAACTGTTGTCTGAAAGAAGAAAATGACACCTTGCTTGACAAGATCAATCAGCTTGAAGAAACTGAAAAAGAATTAAAGGACAAGCTGGAAGCTATGTCAACTGATCAAAGGCTCATTGATGAATTGGCTACGGATGATAAGTTGATTAAGGAGAATAAAGATCTAATAGGCTATCTGGGAGCATTTTTTTCTTAGAAAATATTTCTTCCCCAAAAATTATGGTACATTGATTTTTAACTCAACTTTTGAATTCGATAAAAAGAAGTCCCAACTGTTTGGCAAAAATAACACAAAATTTTAATTTAGACATACATGTTTGGAAGATAAGAAAGTAACGGGAGGGGCGGGTTACCGGGGAGGAGCGATCGGAGGGCTCCAGAGGCGTGATCGCCGTCGAGGAGGGGAAGGAAGGGGCGGTGGCGGCCGCCGGCTCGCCGCGGACAACGTGGGATCAGGGGGAGGGTGGTGGCGGGCCTCCTGGCGAAGCTGCTGGGAGGGGGAGGACTTCTTCTCGATGTGGAGAACGACGGTGTCGTTGCCGTGGCGGACGGCCTCGAGAGCGTACTCGACCTGGAAGAGGTGGCCGTCGGGGGAGAAGACGGTATTTGTGCGGTCGTTGCAAGCCATGGACACGGGTTCCTCTGGTCGTCTCCAACTGTTGTGTGCGCATAGAGGGTTTGACCAGGGCGAGGGGACGCCGGAGAGGGGGAGGGGCATCGCTAGCCGCGTAGGGAAGGGGGGGAGCCGGCGGGAGAGAGAGGGAAGGGAGGGAGAGCCGGCAGGCGGGAGGGAGGGAGACCCGGCGGGAGGGAGAGGGAAGGGGGAGATGCGGGGGAGGGGGGTCGCGACTGGGAGGGAGGGGGAAGTCACGAGGCGTCGTGCGTGTTTTTTTTTAAAAAAAATTGGTCTAAGCTTTTTTTTTTTTGAGAAAGATTTACACGGGATGAGATTCTCTCCCTAAAATTTAGGAGAGGAACACCAAACGGGATTAGAGGATCTCTTACTCTCTTTTTTAAATTTGGAAGAAAAAGGAGAAAAAAATAGCAACCAAACACCCCATAAAAGAACAAAACATGTTGTTGTTTAATAAACTTCATGCATACGAAAAAGGAAAAAGCAGGGTAAATGATGAATCTGAAAAATTACATGAGTTAGAATTGGAGATTGAAAGCTACAAAACTATAAACTCCATGTTGAATGACAGGCTTGCGGCCTGTGAAGAGGAACTTGCCAGTGCAGAATTGCACATTACATCTTTAGAGAATGAAATCCAAGACTTAAATAATTCTCTGTCTAAGTTTGTGAATGGCAAAGAAAATCTGGATAAAGTTCTGGGGACCAAAGTTAACTTCCAATGAGAGGGGCTTGGGTATAATCCTGTGAACAAAAAGAATTTTGAAAACAAACTCTATACATCTTTTGTTCATAGCTCAGATGCAGCTAGCTCTTCCCAAGCATCCCCTAAACACTTTATTGCCCAGAAAAATTAGAAACCAAATGAAAAATAGAAAAAGAAAGTCAATATATCTCAAAGACAAAAAAATGATTTCATCAAGGTTAATGTGCATGCTAGGAGTTCACATGAGAAATACCATGCTCCAAAACCAACAAATGTTAATTGTTATTATTGTAAAAAGCATGGTCATGTCATGAGTGATTACTTTACAATGAGAAATAATGATTTGCATGGTTTCGAATGCATGCCAGAAAATTCCATGATAGAAAAGTCCATGTTAAAGACCAGGTTGTTCAGAAAAAGAAAATGTCATGTTTTTATTGTGATAAAATTGGTCACATGATGCGTGATTGCTTTGTAATGAAGTCTGATGAAATGAGTGCTTCCAATAGACTGAGTTGGTTCAAAAATTCAGAAAAATTTTCAACTAGAAAAAGAACACTTGAAAATTCTCATGCTTATGTCAGAAATCATGCTGAAAATGGTTACATCTCTGCTAACCCACAAAAATCCCATGCTCATTCTTGTAAGAAAAATCTGAATTCTTCTACCTGCTGTCATTATTGTGCGAAGTTAGGGCATGGCCTGATTAATTGTTGGTTAATGAAATTTGATGATATGCATGTCCAGAAAAAGTGGAGAGCACCCATTAGAGGTGCAACTGATCATCAAAGACCCAAGAGATCTTGGGTACCTAAAAATCAAAAATGAGAATTTTGTTTTACAGGTGTGCCTTGGAGCAAAAGATAAATAAAAAGAGGTAAATAAATCAAGGCACCCTCGGTTTGACAAAAACCCCACGTTTTGTTTTTCTGTGTTAGATCTGTTAGTTATATTTCATGTTTTGATCTTGCTGGTTAGATTACATGCTTGAATTGTGTTTGACTGGTTCTCACTGTTCTTAAGTTAGCAATGTTTAATTGAATCAATTGCGTTGATTTCTTCTCAAGCCATACGAGACTTTATTGAATGAAATATCTGGTATATGAAATGGTGGTTAGTAGAAGGTTGGATTAAGTCCAACAGGAAACTTCCACTATGTGTGAGGTGATCCTAGGATCAAGTCCTCTGCCTCGTACCAGATTTCATAACTCAGTATGTTTGGCTCTTGAGGGAATATTTGTTTTGATGGATCCAGGTTATCCTTGATTTGAAATGCACTCCATGTTCATTATGATCAACTGATATGGCTGATTTGAAATTCATATTCATCACTCATGTCAATGTGTCCTATGATTCATGAGTTGCTCATTAAGGGGGAGTTTTGAGAGTTGCTTCCAAATGAGAGTACATTGCATACATATGGTAAGTTTGCATGTGTTTTGCATGATAAACATCATTATGTGTTCTCATGCATTTTCATGCACCTTATGTCAAAGGAAATTTCAAAATTTTGCTTTTCAAATAAGAACCAATTGCATACATCGAGCCTACATAATTTCTCATGCATTGTCTTGCACAGATTTGGAAAACCCGCTTCTCATATTAGAATGCATTGTAGATATGCGTCATGCATATTGTATTTCTCTATTGTGTGCTTGCATGTTAATATATTCAAGTCAATTCATTCTGATGCATATTGCCTTTTTGATGAAAACTAAATAATTTTGATGTTGTGAGACGGTGGAAAGCACCTTTAATGGTGTTGCTAACCCTCCGGGACCCAAGGGAGCTTGGGTACCCAAAACTACAAAATGAGAATTTTGTCTTGAAGAGGTACCTTGAGGCCAAGGAAATAATTGACAAAGATTGATCTCTCAAGGCAAGAAAATGAATGTTTATCTGGTAAGAATCTTCTTTTCGGGCACGGATTGATTTTGGATCACTTTACAAGGGTAAGGATTTGAATTCTAAGAAAAACATGAAGTTCCCATTTGAAAATTCTTGTCATGTTGATATTCATGTTCAATCTTTCAGTTCAAATTTGCTGCATACATATCCAAAGAACTGCACACACATCTGTTTGCATGAACTTGAACAATGCATCTTCGTTTTATTGATTTTGGCAATTCATTGACATCACTGCACATGCTGTGAACAACATGGTTCTTGAATACTTGACACTACACTTAAAGTATTTCATACTCATACTCATCTTTTTGCAAATAACACAATTTTTGCATCCACAGCATATGCATTTAGTTTCATGATACATATTGCATACATTTTTGCATACATGTGAATAGGAATAATCTTTCATCATTTTTAACATACATGCACATGCCTGTATATACTCTACATACTTATTCGCTTGAATGCCATGATTATTCAGTATCTCAAATGGTGTGCTGTAGATGGGTGGATTACATCCACCTGGAAACACTCACTATGCGTGAGTTGGGTCCTTAGACCTTCACCTCCGCCTTGTATTGAAAATCAACTTGCTTGAACATAATTGCATATCCTTGCATGCTTGCATGCATATATGGTAAACACACCTTTTCTTGAATTATTCTATGGTCGTACCTCCTCCTTAAATAAAGTGCAGTGATCTTGATCTATGGTGAAACATGTCATATACTAAGGGGGAAGATACAATTCCTATGGTGCATACATTTAGGGGAGTCATTGCTATGTTCCAACAAATTCTCTTTATACATGCAAAACAATTGCCCCCACATTTTTTTTTTGCACGTGATGAAATAAATGGCTTTGATTGATAAGGATTTTAGATCTTCTTTTTAACACTATATAGGGAGTTTGAATCTCTACATGAAAGTTAAGAGTAATTGTGAGGAAAAACCTGCCTACCCTACAAAAAATCAATAAGTAAAAATTAGAACTGAGTAGCCGAAAATCTCCATTGAGATACATGAGGAAACTCGAGCCGAAAAGTGAAGCAAAATCCACATAAATATTCAATAAGTGACGAATCCTAGTAACCGGGAATCACCCCTGAAACAAAGGGTGAAACTCACGTAAAACATTGAAGTCCAATGTCTATAAAAAAAATGAGATTGTGCAAAGCTACCGATAGTCGAGAATCTAAAATTGAAGTGTAGAGAGGAGATAACCTTTTAGTGTTCTCAAGAAAATCTAGATATCCATATATTTTGAAGCTCATTATTCATTGATACACACTTTCACATTTGGGTACCATTGTATTGAATGTAAATTCTGAATTTGTCTTGATCATGGTACATGTAGAGCTTCTATCATATGGATGCACCACCTTTTTAGTTAGGATTCATGCTTTACAGTATGTTATGGATTACATGCAGATTTCATATCCCTTACCCCACTGAGGGGGAGATACTACAGTATGTGCATGCTTGACATGGTACATGCAGAGCTTCTATCATATGGATGCACCACCTTTTTAGTTATGATTCGTGCTTTACAGTATGTTATGGATTACATGCATATTTCATATCCCTTGCCCCACTGAGGGGGAGATACTACAGTATGTGCATGCTTGACAGAATTGCTTGAGTGCTTGCTTGCTTGATTATTTTCATACATAGCATACGTCATTTAGGTCATACTGTCCATAACAAGTTTAAATAACCCCATTGTCAGTCAGTTTTTGTTAATGACAAATGGGGGAGAATAATGTGCATTTCAGCCATACATTTGCACAAAGTTCAGTTTAGTTATTCATTTTGTGTACAGTTTAGTCATACATCTTGCATACAGTTCAAAACTTGAGCACTTGCATATATTTCAGTTATCTTGTGAATATCACAGTTCTCGGCATATACAATGTGTTGCATAGTCTTGGCATTTGAAAATCTTCATTTTCTAGGTTATGCATATACTGGGCAAAACATAGTTGCACCATTGAAGTCATACATACACATAAACTTTGCATCTTCAGGTTTACACTTGTACATAGTTTTGGGTGTTTGGCATACATGTGTTTCATCTTCAATTTAAACTAATTAGCATATGGAAGTCCACCCCCATTTTTGTGATAATTACAAAGGTGGAGAAGGCTTTTCAAAATTGAAAAATGAAGTAATTCATTTGGTTAAGCTGCATACTGCTCAAACCGTTCATATTGCATATCACATTCTGTTTTTCCTGCTTAGTGTTCATGGTTCACACAGCTTCCTATCATGGTAAGTTAATTGCTGGGTTCTTGCGCCATTGATTGTTTAATTCCATTTTGACTATGAGGACCCTTGTTGATGACGTTTCACAAGTGTTCCCCTAGACCCCCACTTTTTGATAATGCCAAAGGGGGAGAAAGTTTTGGGGTGGCCACAATATTTTGTCATCATCAAAAAGGAGAGATTGTTGGATTCGTTGTGCTCCCTCTTTCTTTTTGGTAATGATTTTGATGATAACAAAATATAGTGTGCATTATGTGTGTATGGAAGCAACAACTGTTGTGTGCTTGTTAGTGTTCTTAGTGTTAATGTGGTTCATATCTTTAGTTTTGGCAACATAAATCAAGGTGAGTGGCTGTTTGAATCACCAATTTGATTAACTTGTGAATGAGCAAGATTTTATGTTTTGAACTCTCATTTTAATTCTTGAGATCATGAGTGCAAAGATGTTATTGCTTCGAGTCGACTTGAGAGATGTCCAAGTCGACCTCTGATGGATCCTTTCATTTTATGCTTCTGGGAGGTTGAAGCAAGTCGACTTGGCCCATTGGGAAGTCGACTTGGTCAGTTTTAGATTGGGCTTTCAAATGTTCTTCTGGAGTGGTTTTACCAAGGTTCAAACATGCATATTCTTCATGGAGTTTTTAAGTTGTAATGTGTTTAACATATTCAAATGAGGTTTGATGAGATTGGTTTGGATTGGTTCCTTATATAGCATGGATGCATGGGTTTTCATATCTTAATCTTTAGTTGAAAAGGATTGAGTTTTCAAGTGATTCATGAATTTTTCATGGGAGTTTTAAAGCATTGATCGTGTTTCAAGCATTTTTCCCAATGGGGCCTTTGAGCTAGTATAGTGGTTAAGCTTATCCATACAAAGCTTGCATCATGAATGAATGAAGGTAGTTTGAGTGATTTTCACATGGTTCTCACACATTGAGTGCTTGGCATATTGCTCTTAAACTTTGGATTGAGGAATATTGCTTTTGAATGTTGGATTGATGAAAACAAGGCTTAACTTGTGCTTTCATGCATTATCTTAATGGTTTCCTTTCATGGTCTTTAAATCTAATGCAAACCAATTGAATTAACTTATTTTTAAGCATGGAAATTCACAATTGGATGTTTGATATCATTGGGTTGCATGTTTAGACGATTTGGATCTCATGAAATATGTTTTTCATTGAGTCGGAGCTGAATGGGTCGACCCCCCTATCAACTGGGTCGACCCCTAGGCAGAAAACAGCCTAAATAGAAGCTCTGTCCAAAGTAGGTCGACCCCCCTTTGAGAATGGGTTGACCCATCTCCCTGTTCTAGGCAAAACCAGAACACTGTCTGAAAGTGGGACGTCCCACTTGTTAGATGGGACGTCCCATCTCTGTTTTACCTGTTCGCACGCGATTTCCGTATCACTCTGAAACCCACTCATGTGAGCCTTGTTTGGGGTGATCTTTTACCACAATACCCCTGGACTATTGACACACCTATTAGATTGATTTTGGAGGGTTCTAGAAGGGGCATCCATGTCATTTGAGCTCTCTCTTTGATATATATACTAGTGCTGCGAATTTGGGGCTTTTTAATCTAAGGGTTTCTTGTTTTTCACATGTGCAGGTGAAGAAGGAGGAAGAAGAGAACGTGAGCAACCTTGGACCTCATCTTCCCTCAACCTCAACCCCTTAGGTCAAGGATAGAAGTGCAGATCTTCATCTACCTCGAATCAAGGTGCTGTGGCTCCATTTGCTTCCTTGGGATATCAAGATACGAATTTCAGATTTGGGATCAACCGCTTCAACTTCATACAAGAGCAGTCCTGCGAATCATTCTTCAAGAGAAAGAGGATCTCCATCATTTTCCCTAAGTCTTCTTGACTGATTTGCATTTGAGTTTAATTTCTGCATGATTTGAACTTGTATACCCGTTGAATATTTCAGTCGATTCTTGAAATGTGTGTGTGAGCTACGTGTGAGCAGCGTCTTTTTGATACTGTGTTGCGTTTAGTGCAGCGTGTGGTCATTGGCTACGTCTTGTAGCGTGTGTGTGTGGTTTGGAGACATCGTCTCCGTTGGTTGTTGGAGATTTTTATCTCCATACTTTTTAGTAGTGTGTGAAGCCTCACCAATTTGGTGAGGGGTGGACATAGGCGGACGTTTTGGTCCGGCCGAACCACCTTAAATATTGTGTCTTCTATGGTTGAATGCCTGAGTCCATGTGGTCTGATTGTGAAACGTGTGTGAACGATGAGGTTGAGAGAGTTACCTTCATGCAATTTAATTGATCATTGAATTTAATAGAGCTCATTCCAAGTAGTTTGTGGTTGATTGTTCAAATCTTTATTTTGTTCCTACACAATCGAGTGGGCATGGCGAGATTGAGAGAACCAAGTTAATCCTTGCTTAGTGGTTTCGTCTATCAAGTTAGTTTTACGAAATTAGTTTAAAAATTTTAATAGCGCTTGGGGGACAATTCAACCCCCCCTTCTTGTCTGGTCGCCATCTGGGCCAACAGCTTGCTTGGCTTCCATGGGGAACAGGCACATCAAAAGTGGGGCCGAGAGTTAGCGTCTAAACAGGCAGCCATCGATGATCGTAAAGTGCACTGCTCGTGCTCGCGTGCGGTGGGCCTCGGCGTGGTCATTAGGGAGTTGCTGTCATTGGAGGAAATCCAAGATCAAATCCATCCATGAAGGCTCATAGTCAATGGCGTTCACCAGGGGAGCCGGATCCTCGATGCTTGGTGCTAGTAGCTGTACGGTTTTGACCAGAATGCACAGCAGAAATCATCGAAACCTTAGATTACATATCGTTGCCGATTTTTTAAAATCGAACAAGATCGGTATACCCCGCGGTGTGAAGAATGATTCTTTACCTTTGTGGGATTGAGAATCTCCCAAAACCTCGAAGACGAACGAGAGGAGGATCCCGGGTCGCGAGCCGTTCAAGCGTCCGGCCTCTAGACGTATCCACACGAGCAGTGGAAGCAGACGGGATCTCCTCCACGATCTCCACGCGCCGACCCGATCTCAACACCACCATCCATCAGGGAGGACGGAGAGAGAAGGAGGGGGTGCC
This sequence comes from Amorphophallus konjac, assembly GCA_022559845.1. Lineage (NCBI taxonomy): Eukaryota > Viridiplantae > Streptophyta > Magnoliopsida > Alismatales > Araceae > Amorphophallus > Amorphophallus konjac. The sequence goes on from CM040125.1 coordinate 45,673,684, forward strand.
CCTTGGAGAGAGAGAGAGAGAGAGAGGAGAGAGGGCGACCAGGGTTTCAACTTTGTAGCTTGGCCACGGTTTCTCCCTTCAGCGTATATTTATAGGACCCTGGCATTTTTCACAAAAACCCAATAATAGTCTATAAAGTCCACCCATCCCGGACCGTCCAATACTCTATTGTGTGTGATCCTCTAGGCCCAATAGTCTATTTAGTTTTCCAGCCCATTAAGTAAAGAACTCCTTCTTGACTTAATTACTTTTATCCATTAACTCTTAATAGAATTAGCGGGCTTTCCGATCACGAAAAGTACCAAGCAACGCCTCATGATCCCAAATGACATTGGAGATAAGCAACCCACTCTGGAACCTTTCCGTCTACAGATTCCACACAGCTATAGATCCTCATTCTTCCAATGCCCCACCAAGACTAGGGTATGGTCAAACTGTCAAACCCTATTGAGTCCTAGCTCAACTGAATCCTGTACTCCAAACTGGTTCATTAGAAAAACTCCTTCTTCATAATGAACTCCCGTACCCTGGCTAGGGAATTTCTCGAGTACAGATCCATAGGGCATTCTCTCTCATATATCATACTGAGAGTGAATGATCCTATGTTGTCAAACTAATTACCTTCGCACGAGTTCCACTTAGTCCGAATAACTAACTGTACAAGACCACTTAACAGAAGTCCATAAGTCAGTAATCAAACACTCAGCATCCCTTATGCAAGACATCTTTCGTGACTCAGGTCTAAGATCCAACTGTGCTACTGAGACATAGAATATCCTGATTGACAGTTAGTATGATTACCATTCAGGGATTCTAGATCAGGTCAGTTCACTGTACTCATTCCGCTAATGAGCACCCACACACGTACTTCAGTGTCTCTGCACTAATGACTATGAGAACAATCACACCCATCATATGAGTAAGTATCATGTGTGCCAGCCTATCCGGATCTTCAATGTCCCTTCTTGAAGACCCTATCTCTGGGAACATCTAGAACATGTGCATCCGGATGACTGATCTCATTATCATAATCTCATTATGATCCGGCCATCATCGCATAGGTTTAGTGACTTCATCACATTTGAATCATTAACATAAATTAAATGCAATGAATAAATGCCATTAATATAAATATGAATAAGATATTACAAGAAATGTCACCATCACATCTCATGTGATTGGCTTGCAGGGCATACATTTCTATCAATCCCACTTGCACTAAAGTCAATCACCCACATGCTTGATCCCCATCAGCCCTAGGTGACGCTCAAAAACACTTTGAGTCAACGACTTAGTTAGTGGATCTGCAATGTTATCACTGGAAGACACTCTATCAATTACAATATCTCCTCTAGCTATAATCTCTCTGATCAGGTGGTAACGCCGCAGAATATGCTTCGATTTCTGGTGAGACCTCAGCTCCTTTGCTTGTGCAACCGCCCCATTATTATCACATAATAAGGGGACCGGATCAGAGATGCTTGGAACAACTCCAAGCTCTTCGATGAACTTCTTCATCCAAACTGCTTCTTTGGCCGCCTCAGCAGTAGCAATGTACTCAGCTTCGATCGTAGAATCAACAGTGGTTTCTTGTTTGGAACTTTTCCAACTCACTACTCCACCATTCAGGATAAGCACATACCTCGAAGTAGACTTGCTGTCATATTTATTGGACTGAAAACTCGAGTTAGTGTAACCTCGAAGTTTCAAGTCCTCTCCTTCATAAATCAGAAACATATCCTTAGTCCTTCGCAAGTACTTAAAGATATTCACAGCTATCCAGTGTTGCTCACCTGGATCTGCCTGAAACCTGCTCGTAACACTTAGAGCATATGCAACATCAGGCCTTGTGCATAACATGGCATACATGATGGACCTATGGCAGAAGCATAAGGTACCCTACTCATGCGCCCCCTCTCTTCAGGAGTCTTAGGGGACATTTCCTTAGAGAGGTAAACTCCATGTCTCATCGGTATGAGACCTCTCTTGGAGTTTTCTATGCCAAACCTTTTGGCGATAGAATCTATGTACATTGATTGGGACAAGCCTAGCATCCTATTTGATGTATCTTTATAGATCCAGATCCCCAATACATAGGATGCTTCACCCAAATCCTTCATGGAGAAGTGCTTCGACAGCCAGGCTTTAACTGATGACAACATACCTACATCATTCCCAATGAGTAGTATGTGATCAACATATAGCACCAAGAAGGTGATTGCAGTGCCAAATGTTTTCCTATACACACACGGCTCATCTTCATTCTTAACGAAGTCATAAGACTTGATGGCTTCATCAAATCTTATATTCCAACTGCGGGATGCTTACTTTAAGCCATAAATGGATCTCAGCAACCTGCATACCTTATCTGGGTGCTCCTTGGAGATGAATCCCTCAGACTGTATCATATACACCTCTTCCTCAAGACATCCATTGAGGAAAGCAGTCTTTACATCCATATGCCAGATCTCATAATCATGGTACGCAGCGATGGCAAGTAAAATCCTAATGGACTTAGTCATGGCAACTGGTGAGAAGGTATCGTCATAGTCAACTCCTTGTCTTTGACGATATCCCTTCGCAACCAACCTTACCTTATAGGTATCAACCATTCCATCTGCTCCAACTTTTCTTTTAAAGATCCACTTACATCCGATGGGTACTATACCCTCAGGTGGATCTACCAAGTTCCAAACTTGGTTGGAGTACATGGAGTCCATCTCCGATTTCGTGGCCTCTAGCCATCTCCAGGAGTCAATACCACTTATTACCTATTCATAGGTCTTTGGATCATCATCCTCATTATAGTGTGCCATGTCCCCACCATTAGAGATATGTCCCACATATCTATCTGGTTGGACAGGTACACGGTCAGACCTATGCACAGTTTGTGTGTCATCCTGAACTGGTTCCTGAGATGATGCAGCTCCTGTTTGTGGTTCTAGAATCTCTTCTAGTTCTACCATACTCCCACTGTTTCCTTCAAGGATATACTCATCCTCTAGGAACATAGCTCGCTTAGCTACAAACACTCTTTGATCGCTAGGCTGGTAGAAGTAATATCCATAAGTTTCCTTAGGATATCCCACAAACCTGCATCTTTCAGTCTTGGATGCCAGTTTATCAGGACTGTGTCTTTTGACATGTGCAGGACAACCCCAGACCTTAACATTCTTAAGGTTGGGTTTCTTTCCTTTCCATATCTCATATGGAGTGGAAGACATTGACTTAGACGGAACTTTGTTTAATAAGTGAGCAGTAGTGTCTAGGGCATAGCCCCAGAGCGACAAGGGAAATCCAGTAAAGCACATTATGGATCGTACAATATCTAATAAGGTAAGATTCCTCCTTTCAGCCACACCATTCAGCTGAGGTGTGTAAGGAGGAGTCCACTGGGATAATATACCATTATCCTTTAAGTATTGTATGAATTCCATACTCAAGTATTCCCCTCCTCGATCAGATCGAAGAGTTTTAATACTCTTTCCTGTTTGTTTCTCTACTTCATTCTTGAACTCCACAAATTTCTCAAAGGCTTCGGATTTGTACTTCATCAAGTACACATATCCGTACCTAGAGAAATCATCAGTGAAAGTAATGAAGTATGAGTAACCCCATTTGATTTGAGTGGACATAGGTCCACATACATCAGAATGTATGAGTTCTAACAACTCACCAGCTCTCTCTTCACGTCCATTAAATGGAGAGTTGGTCATTTTTCCCATTAGACAAGATTCACAGGTTACAAATTATTCATAATCAAATGGATCAACATATCCATCTTTGCACAACCTTTTCAATCTTTCCTTACTAATATGACTAAGTTTACAATGCCAAAGGTATGCTTGATTCACATCATTCCTTTTCCACTTAAGAGGTCCATCCACACACATAACATGAGTATTCACATCTAGTAAAAATAAACCATTAATTAAGCTCCCACTAGCAAACAATTCACCATTTAATAATAAAGAATATGTCTTATTCCCAAAGTTCAAGCTCACAATAAATCCACATTTATTTAAGCATGAAATGGAAATACTGTTCTTAATTATCGAAGGGACATAATAACAGTCTGTTAACTCTAATGTAGCTCTTGAAGATAGCTTGAGGTTTACGCTCCCGACAGCATACTTCTTGTCAGAACCTGCAAATCATTTCCTAGTCATAGATCAACCTCTCCTTTGTCTAGCCGCCTACTTCTTGTCAGAACCTGCAAATCATTACAGATGTGAGATGCACATCCAGTATCTAATACCCATGATGTGGATCTATATGACAAGTTTAGGTCAATCATGAACATACATGAAGCTTCTCCAAGCTTCTACTTTGCTTTCTATGCAAGGTACAACTTGTAGTTTCTCTTCCAGTGGCCATCCTTATAGCAATAGAAGCACTGACCCTTGTCCTTGCTTGCCTCTTCTTTCTTTGCAGCCTTTACCTCTTTGCCCTTCTTCTTTGCCTTGCCTTTCTTAAAGGCCTGCTGAAATTTCCTCTTCTTGTTGGTCTTACCAATAAGCATCACAGGAGCTTTCCCATTGTTCATGGTACTCTCAGCGGTCTTCAACATGTTTAGAAGCTCTGCCAGAGAGCATTCTATTTTGTTCATGTTGAAATTGACATTGAATTGGGAAAACGAACTAGGGAGAGATTGCAGAATTAAATCGACACAAAGATCCTTATTCATGTCGAAACCTAATTCTGTCAACCTTTCGATCCACTCAATCATCTTGAGAACATGTGTCTGCACAGATGTTCCCTAAGACATTCTTGCCCCGAATAGACTTTTAGATATCTCATATCTTTATGTTCGACTTTGAGCTCCAAAGAGCTCCTCAAGGTGAAACAGAATGGATCTAGCATCCATCTTTTCATGTTGTCTCTGTAACTCATTTGTCATAGAGGCAAGCATATAGTATTGGGCAAGCGTGGCATCATCTTTATGCTTCTCATAAGCAATGATCTCTCCCTCTTCAGCATCATTAGCAGGAAGAGGAGATACAGGCCGATCAAGAACATAGGCTATCTTCTCAACAGTGAGAACAATTCTCAAGTTCCTGAGCCAGTCACTATAGTTTGGACCAGTAAGCCTGTTGGCATCAAGCATGCCGCGTAACAGGTGGTTCGTCATTGAAGTCTACAAGAGAAGATTTATAATAACTAGATAACATGTAGATATTCATTAATTAAAATTAAGATATGATCTTTAATCCTCATTTTATAACTCCCACTAATTTTTGACGAATTTGCACAACCCTCATTGTGCAAAGATGGGATACTCCAGCTGTATCCTAGTGGGTCCAGAATCCCATTAACATTATGGTAGTGGCCTTGTGGCAGCACAACAAACCACCCCATACTTAATGGGTAGACAACTCTTGCCAATTATAACTCCTGGTATATTCAGCCTCCAGACCTTTTGTGACCTTGTGGCAGCACAACAAATCACAAGATCTACTTAGGTTAGACCCGTTGTTACGTTACGAGAGTGGGTTCAAGACATGACCCTTGTGGCAGTACAACAAAGCCATGCCAGCACCCATCCCAAGGTTCGGCCTAAGCCTTAGCCTAAGTCTCTGCCCCCTTACTGTGAGGGCCTTGTGGCAGCACAACAAACCCACACAGTCTAAGAGCAGCTCACTTAGATTATAACAACAGAAGGCTATGTGGGTCATTCTTAATGCCTCACGTTTACAACCTGATATTAGATCGAGGGGATTTGAATTAAATTTTGGTCTCATCAATATATGTGCTATATACATATAAGAATTTGGAGTATCGTATACACTCTAAATATATATATATATATATATATATATATATATATATATATATATATATATATATATGTAATAAGTAGCACATCCACATATATCATATATATGTAATAATACCAATGGATGATCATGAACCTTTAGCTCCTGAAACATATTACCAGAGCCAGTTGGTAATGCACACAATCATGGTAAATAGAAAAACTTGGAGCATCCTATGCTCCCACTAGATGTAAAGAATCTCCCAAGGTCCTCGCAGCTGATCTCCTTCTTAGTCTCCATCTACTTCTCATTATTACAAGTAAAATTGTAATTGGGCATGCAAGCCCACAAATATACATTAGATAATAATAAGAAACCTTGAACCAGTCAAGGGGAGTACAACACAAGAGGGAGATAGAATGTGTTGTGCTATAAGTGTGATTTTGATGGCAACAAAACTTTATGTGTGTGTGACAACATAATCTATGTTTGTTTGAGAAAGCTTGATCAAGAATGCATGTCTTGTTCTATATGAGATTGATTATGTGGAAACATGCTTGGATGAATGCATAACTGCATATGTGTGTGATGCATGTGATTGATTATGTGGAAACATACTTGGATGAATGCATAACTGCATATGTGTGTGATGCATGTGATGCATGCGTCTTGAAGGTCCCATGTTCATAACAATGCTCCTCGTGAAAATAATGCTTCATGAATGTTAGTTTTTATCAACAAGAATGCCATTTGAATGAATGAGTTCCCATGCTATTGTGCATCCCTTTGCATTTGGCATGATTGTTAACAATTGGATAATGAAGCTTTTTGATGATGAGCATATGGAAGATACAAGAATGCTATTTGCATAATTAAGCTCCCGTGACTTTATTTTTGGACAATTGATTCATTCATAGTTCATCATAACAAAAACTTGTCATTTGGTCAAATATGTTTTTGTTGGTTGTGGATAGAAGTCCAATACATGTTAGAGTGGGTTCATTGAAATATGTTTGAGTGACCAAGTTAAAAGTGGCATATTTGATGCTCATATCTTGATTATCATCTAACCTCGTGCTTTATCATGTTTTTCAGGATGAGAATTCATGGTTGATCCTCATGGGATTATAGTAATATTTAATCATTTATTTTTCCTTGAATTTATGGAGGTTTGACGGGTTTTTCCAACCTTTACTGGTATGGGTCGACCCTTATAGTTTATGGACTGGACAGAAACTAGTTCTTGCAGTCTGTATGCAGGGGTCGACCCCTGTGTGCTGGTTTTGTTTTTCGGCTCTGCCACTCTTCTGTCTGCACGAGGGTCGACCCCATGGGTCAACCCATTCCGGTTGGTAGTTTCGAAAAGTTTCTAACCCCATTCTAAACCCTTTCAAACTTTACCAAAATACCCCCTAAACTTTCCTAGACATATGAGGATGTTTTTAACACACTTTGGGAGGGGTTTATGGGTCTTTTGTTCACTCCTTGATATATATATATATGTGAACTCCGAGTTTAGAAAAGAAGAACCCTAATGCTTATTTGTTCTATCTTGTAGGTGAAGAAAAGGGGAAAAGGAAGGAGGAGCTCTTGAGGAAGGGTTTTCATCTCCATGAAAGGGTTTTTGGAGCTCGTGATAGAAGAGAAAAAGGAGAGGCTTGAGGAGAGAAACAAGATGATGCCGGAATCGTGATCATCCATCAATGAGCCAAGGAGAACCAGATTTTGTTGAGAAGGGGGAGCTTTACTTGAGAGATTTTCATTGTTTCAGTCTTTAGCATATGTTTTGGGCTTAGTGCATTCACTTGTGAACTTGTTGTTAACTAACAAACGATTTTCTTGTGTGGGTGTTCGGAGAGAAGGCTCTGCGAGTATTTGTGTTGACGCGTGTGTGTCGGTGGTTGCAGAGCATATCCGCGTGTGGTTTGGAGTTTATACCCCGTGTGTGTGTGGGGAGAAATCCATGTGTTTGCTGCATTTGCAGCGTGTGTGTTGGGGTTTTTACCCCGTGTGTGTGGGGTTCGTCCCCGTGGTTGCTACGGTTTGTAGCGTGTTAGTGAAGCCTTACAGGTTTGGTAAGGGGTGGACGTAGGGAGCCCGTCGTGGTCCCGAACCACCTTAAAAATCCCCGTGTCTTGTGGTATGATCTATGTGATTGTGTGCTTCACTATCTAATCTCGTTTACGCGATCGTGTGAGCTCGGTGAGATTGAGAGAATTAAGTTTATTCTGTTTACTTTAAACTCCTCAATCTTGCTAAAAATTTTTGATTCCGCTGTGAGTAGGTTTGAGTTTTAAATTGGTCATATATTTTCAGTAGAGGGATCTATTCACCCCCCCTTTAGATCCGTCTTCCTGCATTACGGGACCCAACAGAATGTACAACCTAGATTAATAAGAGAGAGAGAAGGAGGCACGCAGGCCCCAATAATCACATCACATAAAGCATTCACCACAATGAGCATCATCACATGATTTCTAAGTCTATGATCATCCATCCACACACAAGACACATCACATGCATCAAACAGTAATTATCATATAATCACAGCGATATATAGTGATAATTTTAAAATAATAGTAATTAATTTTAAAATCATGCATATTAATATTCAACTAAATAATTTAGTTAAATCAAATAAGTCTAAACAAATTTAGACCAACGCCATTCACATTCACTGTATGGGCTCAATGATAATTTCCAGGTAATTAGTCTCATAAGAATCTCATTCTTATAGTAATTAACTTAATTAATTAGATAATAGGAAATACCTAAAATAATTTTAGAATTCCAATTAACTAATTAAGTAGGGGTCAAATAATAAAAAATAAATCAATAAGTTTCCATAACAATTTCAGAACTCATTAAAATATTTTTCAGAATTTTCTGAAATTTTTCTGCATTTTTTACGCATTTTAAACTATTTAAAGTGCATAAATAGAAAAAATAAAAGGGGGGTGGCCATAACGGGTTCGGATCCAACCTGCCTACGACCCGTGGGGGGGTCTCCCTCCCCGCCCGAACGCGGTGCGGCTAGGGTAAAACCCTAGCCGCCGTCGCGGCACGAGTAGGCGCCGGGAGGTCCTGCCGCCGGCCACCGCGCAAGGCCCCGCCCCCGCCCGCCCCTGCCCATCACCGCCCAACCGCCAGCATCGATCCTGCCACCGGTGATCGACCCCGCGAAGAGGAGAGCATAGCGTTCCCCCCCTTCGCCGGAAAAGACCGCCGCGACGCCATCGCCTGTCATCCCACGCCACCGGACGTCGCCGCACACCTTGGAAGACGGTTCTCAGTCCCTGCCAACCCTAAAGGGCCCCGACAATCGACATTCGATGGCTTGAAAGGGTCGTCCTCCCTGCGCACGAACGGCGACTGCGGCAAGGTTTTGGTGGCCAATCCACCCTCGCCGATGGGTCAAACATCGCACAAAAATATGCGTTTTGATCCTCTTGATCCTGGGAACAATTCCCTGGCATCAATTGGCCGATGCTCATCCCATGAGTGACCCAATCGAGTGACGAACATCGAGCCCCATGCAAGAACGGGAATGATGAAAATACAACAAAAATATGCCGATTTTGATCAAACCAGCAACCTCGCTCTGATACCAATGTAAGGTTTCGACCAGAATGCGCAGCAAAAATCATCGAAACCTTAGATTGCATATCATTGCCAATTTTTCAAAATCGAACAAGATTGGTATACCCCGCGGTGTGAAGAACGATTCTTTACCTTTGCGGGGTTGAGAATCTTCCAAAACCTCAAAGACGAACGAGAGGAGGATCCCGGGGTCGCGAGCCGTTCAAGCGTCCGGCCTCTAGACGTATCCACACGAGCAGTGAAAGCAGACGGGATCTCCTCCACGATCTCCACGCGTCGACCCGATATCAACACCACCATCCACCGGGGAGGAAGGAGAGAGAAGGAGGGTGGCGCCCCTTAGAGAGAGAGAGAGGAGAGAGGATGGCCAAGGTTTCAACCTTGTAGCTTGGCCAGGGTTTCTGCCTTCAGCGTATATTTATAGGCCCCTGTCATTTTTCACAAAAACCCAATAATAGTCTATAAAGTCCACCCATCCTGGACCGTCCCGTACTCTGCTGTGTGTGACCCTCTAGGCCCAATAGTCTGTTTAGTTTTCCAGCCCATTAAGTAAAGAACTCGTTCTTAACTTAATTAATTTTATCCATTAACTCTTAATGGAATTAGCGGACTTTCCGATCACGAAAAGTACCAAGCAACACCTCGTGATCCCAAATGACATTGGGGATAAGCAACCCACTCTGGAACCTTTTCGTCTACAGATTCCACACAGCTATAGATCCTCATTCATTCAATGCCCCATGAAGACTAGGATATGGTCAAACTGTCAAACCCTATCGAGTCATGGCTCAACTGAATCCTGTACTCCAAACTGGTTCATTAGAAAAACTCATTTTTCATAATGAACTCCAGTACCCTAGCTAGGGAATTTCCCGAGTACAGATCCGTAGGGCATTCTCTCTCATATATCATACTGAGAGTGAATGATCCCATGTTGTCAAACTAATTATCTTCGCACGAGTTCCACTGAATCCGAATAACTAACTGTACAAGACCACTTAACAGAAGTCCATAAGTCAGTAATCAAACACTCATCATCCCTTATGCAAGACATCTTTAGTGACTCAGGTCTAAGATCTAACTGTGCTACTAAGACATAGAATACCATGATTGACAGTCAGTATGATTACCATTCAAGGATTCTAGATCAGGTCAGTTCACTGTACTCATTTCGCTAATGAGCACCCACACACGTACTTCAGTGTCTCCACACTGATGACTATGAGAACAATCACACGCATCATATGAGTAAGTATCATGTGTGCCAGCCTATCTGGATCTTCAATGTCCCTTCTTGAAGATCCTATGTCTGGTAATATCTATAACATGTGCATCTGGATGATTGATCTCATTATCATAATCTCATTATGATCCAGCCATCATCGCACAGGTTCAGTGACTTCATCACATTCGAATCATTAACATAAATTAAATGCAATGAATCAATGCCATTAATATAAATATGAATAAGATATTACAAGAAATGTTACCATCACATTTCATGTGATTGGCTTGCAAGGCATACATTTCTATCAATAGCTCCTCTATCAAGATAGCTCTTGAGTTGGAGGCAGTTGTTGATGATGCTTGGTGGGAGAGAGAGTCTGCTCAGACGTTCTCCTCTCTTGGAATGCGTACTACCTCGAAACGAGAAAAACCAAAGGTGGATGTCTTGGCCTTTTTTAGGGACTTTATCATTGTTGGCTCTCGGGCTTCGAACTCTCGTCTGACTTGGTTAGCGATGAGCATGGAGTCGCTGTAGGCTTGTAAGTTGACCGCTCTGAGGTGCTTCGCCATCCGGAAGCCTGAGAGCAGTGCTTCGTATTCGGCCACATTATTAGTGGTCGGGAAGTTGAAGCGAAGGGCATATTGCAGTTCTACTCCCTCCGGGGACAACAAGACTAGTCCTGCTCCGCTGCTAGCGACGCAGGATGAACCGTCAATGTCATACAGGCCCCGAGGACTGCTCGGGAGACTCCTCCTCGGGTAGCGTGCACTCGGCGACGAAGTCGGCGAGAGCTTGGGCTTTAATTGCGGTCATGGGGTGGAACTTAGTATCGAACTCGCCTAGCTCGATGGCCCACTTGATAAGTCTTCCCGAGGCGTCTGGGTTCTGAAGAATCTGGCGCAGGGGCTGGTCGGTGAGAACAACGATTGGGTGCATGAGAAAGTACGGTCGCAACTTATGTGCGGCCGTGACCAGGGCTAGTGCAAACTTCTCGGTCCAGGAGTAGTGAAACTTTGGTCCTTGTAATGCCCGACTTACATAGTAGACCGGCTTCATTACCCTGTCTTCTTCCCGCGTAAGCACATCGCTCAGGGTGCTTAGGGTTACCACATGATAAGAGAAATTGCTCTCCTTTTTGTGGCTTGGAGAGTGTAATGCCCTGTATCCTTATTGGATTCTTATCGGGTCTTTCGGATCCTTTTCGGAGAGTTTCGGATCACTTTTGTGGGTCCTGAGTTGAGTTTTACAATCCGTGTGAGTTTTTCTCTCGTACAAGTTACGGAACCCTGCAGTGAGTTTATTCCTCAGTTCATCGACTTGTGGACGCCGCAGTTGTGATGTACTCGTTCAGAGGATTGTTTCGACTATTTTTACGTATTTATCTGAATTTGTAGATTTTCGGGCTAATTATCGAATTTTTGGAAATTAGGATAATTCCTAATTTCTTTTTCCTTTTCCTTTTTCTTTCTTCTTCCCCTCTCCCCCCGTTCATTCGCGCGCGACCCTCTCTCTCTCCCATTTTCTCTTCTCTCTCGCCCTTCCGGCTCCGGCTGCAGACGGAGGAGGACTGTAGGCGAGGTGGCGATGGCGTGGGGTCGATGAGGTGCGCGATCGGGCGAGGATCGGATCGGTTTTGGCGCGATCCCGGTCGGTGGATTCAAAGCCGACGGTTGAGCTTGCGTTGTGGTTTTCGGGGCGATTTAGTCGCTTCGGCGCACGGTTTCTTCGGTGGAGGTAGGGAGACAAATCACCTACTTCTCCTGCACGTTTTTCCTGCAGTTTCACGTCATTCGGTGCTAGAACGAGTGAGTTTGGGCTCGTTTAGGTAAAATCGTGATTTTAGGAGTTCATAGGGTTCGCCGAAAAACGGCGACCATTCTTAGTAAAATCAGTGTCAAATGAACCGCCGGGATGTCTGGATCCCATTCCCGTCAGTTTTGTCGTGATTGGTCGTCATTCGGGGCCGGTAGGAGTCCGGGAACCCCGGTGACCCGATCAGGGTCGATTCGTCAAAATCGCCCCAATCTCTCAATTCGTCCGTTGCATGTGGTCCTTCCGGCTTATGGAAGGCTTTTCTTGCCATCCTGTACTGTTTCCCCTGCGTTGCGGCGTGAATGGGGCGTGAGAAGGGCCGATTCGGCCTTTTTCCTAGTTTTCTCGCCGTATCGCTTTGGCGGCCGTTCCAGAGACCACCACAGTCTCTGGCGGCCCCACGATAGACCGCCATATTCCTTGGCGTGTCGGTCAGTTCGAGGTTCGGTAAAGGTGGCAGCCCCACCTTGGACCGCCTCTTGCCTCTGGCGCCCACATATTGGGGCGCCACAGCTTCGTTGTTTCTCGATATTAACGTCTGTCGATTCATTCTGGCGGTTCTAGCTCTGACCGCCAGAGTGTTGTGGCGCGCCTTCCTTCGGCCGCTACAGTCCGTTTGTCTTAGGTCAAAGTTGTAGGGCGGTTTGTGTGGCGGTTCATTCTTTGACCGCCAGGTCTGTGTAGCGCGTCTATATTAGACCGCTACGGTGGTTTGACGGGGTAAGTCGGTTCGGGGTCAACTGTGTCTAGCGGCCTATTTCCTGACCGCCACAGTGCCCTGGCGGCCCAACCCTTGACCACCAGAGTCCTTAGTACCTCCGTGAGTGCGGCGACTTCATCCTTGACTACTTATGTCGTTAAGCGGCCGAGAGATAGATCGTTTGCCTCCCAGAGGATGGTTTACCGGTGTTTTGGTTTCCGAGCATGTCTTGGCTTGACCTTGTGGTCTGCCCACTGTCCCGTGGATGTCTCTTGACATCCTATGAGGGCTAAGACTACATTAGAAGGTAGCCATGAGTCTTCTTGCTTGAGGTAGGATTCTTGTCATTGTCTGGTTCCGGTCAACCCGGGGTCACCCAGTGGTTGACAGGCAACCTTGTGTGTCTCGGCGGTTCTGTCCAGCCCGAGACATGGTTCTGGACGTCTTGAGGTATCGTCTTACCTCGGTTTGTGTGTCCATATGTGTTGAGAGTTCTCAATATTCCCTCATGTCTTCGTGAGTCGTTTCCTTCGGTTGTGTCGTTTCCTCTGGCTTAGGATTAGACCGATTGGCGGCTTGTTTCGCTTTGTACGACGATCTTGACTCCGAGTCGTGAGACTCAAGGATCGTTGTAATAGTAGGTCTAGTTGCCTTGTCCTGAGTCTGTTGGTAATTTTCTGTGCTGCCTTGGTGCTTTGTAGTACATATGACAGTGCTTCCTTGCCTGTCTATACTCTAGCACTCGTGTTTCAGAGTCTCTGTGTCTAGTGAGCCTCCACTAGTCGTAGCCTTACGACACGTTACGGCGTGTCGGCCCATGTGGCGGGACAGTTCCCGATATACAGTTTTTAAGCTAGTTTCCATGGGCCCCCGTTGTACAGTAGCATCCTGCTGGGTGGGGAAAACTAGCTAGAGGCCTGGCTCTCCAGCAAGAGTCGGTGTGTGCACACGTGGTCAGGGGCGTTTGGACTGACGCCGACGGGCGTTACCCTGTCTAGTCACTCGCGACTGTAGTTCCTGTTCTGGTTGCAATGTCTCAGTCTCTGCCGTATGCTCAGCGGCATCGTAGACGAGACACTTGTAGGCGCAGCATAAGACGTCAGTGGACGCAGTTGGCTGTTCTTCTAGTGAGGGGGTGCTTCCGTCACATGACACGTAACTCTCGCGTTTCTTATACGTCGTGACCTTTCCGGGTTAGCCTTCTCGTGGCTTTACCCGAGGTCAGTGTTCTATTTTGTACACGATGTTCCGATCGTGTCTAGAAGAGCGTGCACGACAATCGAGTCATGTATGCTTTAGGGCGTCAGTGTTTGTCTAGATCTTCTTAGGTTTCTTGCCTGTCTCGTAGGTCAGCTTTGGGAGCCGAGGTTAGTTCAACAGTCGTGTTTTCCTTCAGGTGCGACTTTTCCCTTTTCTTTTAGCTGTTCCTACCCTTCCGTTTTCGATTTTCTTTTACAGCTTTGTAGTTTTCCTGCTTTACTACACCTGCTGTTTTAGCTGTTCCGTGTTACTGCGTTATTTTTCAGTGGGGATCCGCGTGACCCCTACTGGGCTAGTGACACGAGGCTCACCCCTGCTTTTTAGGTCGGTGGCATCGTTCTGCTTCCGCGGTTCCTGGTGTGGCATGTCCGTAGCTGCCAGCGGTACCTCCGTCGGGCTTCCCCCGACCTCAGTGTACGTCTTTCTTTTCTGTCGACTGTACTGCTTGTCTTTCCTTTGGACTGGACTCTGGTGTAATTGTATATTGAAACTGTTAATTAAAAAGTAATTTTATTTCTGCTACTTTAGCAAACCGATCTAATGAAATTTAATTACTTACTATTATATCTCTGTGGCTTCAATGTACTACACGACAATTCTTTTTCCCTTCGGAGCTTTACAGCTCTTGGGAGGCTTCACGGGTTCCAAGTGGTATCGGGTCTGCTCGGTAGTCCTATCGGGTAGATCCGACATCCGGGATCTGGGTCGTCACATAGAGCATGGGAGGGGACATTAAGTACTATTTGAGCTCTTCAAATCCTTGCTCAAATTCTTGATCCCAGTTGATTTTCCCTTTCTTCTCTGGCGATCTGTTTGCTTTCTTGATGAGTCGGAAGAAGGGTAGGCATTTTTTCGCCGCGCGAGATAGGAACCGAGTTAGGGCAGCGATGTGGCCAGTAAGGGACTGCACGTCCCTTACCCACGCCGGTCATTTCATCTCTAGCACAGCTCGAATTTGGTAGGGATTTGCCTATATCCCTCGGTGGGTGACGAGGAATCCGAGGAACTTTTTTGACTTGACCCCGAACGCGCACTTGCTCGTGTTGAGTTTCATGTTGTACTCTCTAAGTGTGGCGAATGTCTCTGCCAGGTCTCCGAGGTGCTCGGTCGCCCTGAGACTTTTGACGAGCATGTCATCTACGTAAACTTCCATATTGCGACCGATCTGTGCGTCGAACATGTGATTGACTAAACGTTGGTACGTGGCTCCTACATTCTTCAACCCGAAGGGTATTCGGGTATAGCAGTGCAACCCATGGTCCGTGATGAAGGCTATCTTATCTTGGTCGGGTCCATGCATGTTGATCTAGTGGTACCCTAAATAGGCATCCAGGAAGCTCAGCATTTCGTGCCCGGCCGTGGTGTCGACAAGCTGGTCGATCCGTGGCATGGGAAAGCTATCTTTGGGCGTGACTTTATTGAGATCAGTGTAGTCCATGCACATTCACCATTTCCTGTTGCTCTTGGGAACCAGGACCACATTGGCAACCCAGTCGGGGTACTGGGTAGGTCGTAGCAATTCTGATCGTAATTTATCGCCCACCTGCTCTCTTATGATGGCATGTCGCTCGGGATTGCAGCGTTGTAGACACGCCAAAATTGATGTTTTGTTGATCAAATCTCATGTTATTATGTAAACGCCCCAAGTGGACTTCAATATTCCTATAATATAAAGTTTTTCTATTTTTCATGAGTTTTCTGCATTTTTCCTGCATTTTCGTGAAACACGGCTTGACGAAGGGCGTTACTTTCTAAAGTAACGACCTGTCATAGGGCGTTTTAAAAGAAAGGACGACCGTAGGTGAGGGCGTCAATTCCTGGTATTATCCGTTAATTTCTGGAATTATCTACTTTCAAAATAAAAGGCATTTTCTGAGTAACGCCCATCCTCAGGGCGTGTTTTGAATAAACGCCGTTATCGCAGGCGTGTTATCTCAGTTTCCAAACGCAGGAAGTTTTCGTTTCCAAAATTAAACCCAGGAAGAAACGTCCTTTCCTGGGTCGTGTTTCAAGAAACGCCTCTATGCAGGTCGTCAATTCATAAAAAGACGCCCTTTCTCAAGGCGTGTTTTCACTCCAGACTCCTTCTTTTTTCCATCTTTCCCTTACAGTTCCCTACCATCCTTTGGACTCTTGCCCGATCTTAATCCTTCTTTGGATGCCTCATTACCCATTCTTATCATTTCCTTGTTTGATCACATCCGATTGAAGCTATAAAAGAAAACATCATTCGCTCGTAAAAGAGGTTGGAAGATTTTAAGATTCAATAGGCACCCTAAGCATTTAGAGGTTAAGAAATTACCTACTGAACAAGCACGCAGGGTTTCCTCCTTTGGTTTTTCTTCATCCTGCTGCATCCGTTCCGCGTCTTCCCGGTTGCACCTTTACTCTCGTCAGGGAGAGCAGGGCTACATATTATTTTGTTTTGTTCATTTCATTCTCGTCACATTCTCATCACATTGTGGTCTCTTGTCGTTAGTTCTTTTACTGCATTTAGCATATTATCTCCTTCCCTAGTTCTCTACTAGAGGTTTTTTTTTAAAAAAAAAAAAAGAGGTGCGCATGTTGACGTCGTTTCATTATTTCATGTTGTTTTTTTTTGGAACGATACTATTGCACTTTGGCTGATCCCCTCCCTTTTCCTTGTTTTTCATTGTCTTTTTTTTACAAGGTAATCAATCAAGAAAACCCACTTCATCGGCCGGCCGATTGGAGTTGGAGGAGGAAATCCATATTTATCCCGCATCCCCCTCTTCACCAGGTACACGCGATCTCATTTTCTTCTTATTGAGGTAAACCCTCTGGCGATCACAACTCCCCTTTAGCACCTCGTGCTATATTCTTTATCATATCTTATACATGTTGTCATCATTGTTATTTATTTTTCACTCCCAAAAGTGAAGATTTTTAATCCGATCTACAAATTGGCGATCACGGTGGGACATCCACTGTTTTCTTTATTGATTACCATCTCCATTGGCACCCTCGTGTGCCCTTTCCCTTTGACACCCTCGTGTGTCCTTTCCCCTTAGGCACCCTCGCGTGCCCTTTCCCCTCGGTACCCTCGGTACCCTTTCCCTTGTGCCCCTCGGGCACCCTCCATTGTGCACCCTGCACACTCCCCGGATCAGTCAATTGCTGCTTATTAACGCCTTCAACAAGGGCGTCTTTTGCTTTAACGCCCCTCACAGGGACGTGTTTTGATTAATTAACGCCCCCCTCGAGGGCGTGTGTTTATTGCATCTGCTTGCTGTTTTCTCGTCTGCTATTTAGCGCCCCTTACAGGGACGTGTTTCATTGATTAACACCCATCTCCAGGGCGTCTGTTTCAATAACTGCTGTCTGCTCCATGCTTATTATACTGTCTGTGGAATAACGCCCCTCTTCGAGGCGTGTCATTGCTTATCAACGCCTGTCATTAGGACGTTTCTCTTTATCATAACTGCTGTTTGCTGCATCCTTATCATATTGCCTGTGAATTAACGCCTCTCTCTGAGGCGTTTCATTTATTATCAGCGCCTATCATCAGGGCGTTTTATCTGAGTTTTGACGGCCTTTACTGTAGGCGTCCTTTCTTTAGAACGCCTTAGCTCAAGGCGTGTTTTTCCTACCGTCTGTGAGCCCCTCACAGAATTTACGACAGCGACGCTGCCGTGTTTTCATTTTATCACGACCTACCGCAGGGCGTGTCTTTCCTCTTGCTGTGAACACGACCTTTCCAAAGGCGTGTCTCTACTGTTCTTTTCACAGATTGGCCATTATTCATTGCTGGGCATTTGTCTTGATATTACATTGCTGATTGGATTATCTTGATTTATTGGCTTGGTTGAGAGACCTCCTCTCTCTATCCTAGGATCCACACACCCTTCTTGGAATCGGGACGACCCTCTATTGAGCATTCCGTCTCTTTGGACCGGAAATCCCTTTTCCAAGACCTCCGTAAGTCCCCGCACCCGTGGATTCCCTCACAGACGCCGGGCTGGTTGTACCCTCGAAGTACCTGGAGTTTAGAGAACCTATACGTTGTTAAAAGAGAGAAGAACTTAGTTGACCCGGAGGTTACACTCGGATCAAACTAGGTCTCATTTGGCAGAAGAGTGAACTTTCACAAATAATCCACCCTAAATTCAAACATCAAACATTAAAACCTTGCGTTTCTTGCCAATCTTGTTTGCATAAACATAGTTGGGTGATTTGATTGCTTTGTTTGGATTGAATATTTTGTGATAGTTCCTTCATTAAACATTCTCTCTCTTAAGAATGAAACTCCGTTCAGGTAAAACCGTCAACATGTCAGGCAACGGGTACTCTTATGATGATGAGAATGAGAACATATTTGGTCAATATGAGGACCCTCCCCAGGATTCTGTTTATTATGAGGGGAACTACCTTCCTCCTCACCCCCATTACTCACAAGTCCATGTGGTCGATACCACCATCCATGAGGCGGACCCTTCGTCTCAAGTTCCATCTTCCAACACTTCGGGGAACCCTTCCCCATCCATCAACGTCACAGACTTGATCCAAGCTCTCTCCCAGTTGGATGACTCCCAGCGGCAAGCCATTCAGGCCGCTTTAAAGGGGAAATCCGTCCTTTCATCTTCCTCTAATCCCCCTCCGGCCGTGAGTGGCCATCAGATTGCTAATGACCAGGCGGTCTTGCATCCCCCTTCCTCTCGTCCACAAACGCCTATTGTGGCCATGCCGGCCCAGCAGGCGAGCTATTCAGCGGTTAGGCATCAATCCTCCCAACCTCCTCGGGTTCTACGAACGCCTATACCGCATTCTTTTATTCAGAATCAGGCCCCAGTCGAGCCCGATACCAACACTCTCTTGCTTCAGAAGCTGGCCAGCATGGAGGAGCAGCTCAAGAAGGTTACAGCAACTAAGAATGCTCCGGAAATTTCTCTTCTTACGCTGCCAGTGTTCCACTTACCACCTTCTGAAATGCCGAATTTCCGGCGATATAATGGAACAGGCAACCCATTCATTCATTTAAAGGATTTTCGATATGAGACTTCTTTCTGGCAAGACAATAAGGCCTCCCTGGCCTATTTATTCAGGAGATCTCTTGAGGGGCCAGCCCTCGAATGGTTCTATTCCCTGGAGCCAGCTGATGCTGGTGATTTTGATGTTATCCAAAGGAAATTCTTGCAAAAGTACAGAGACCGGGTAGGACCTTCCCTTTCTGTTACAGATCTGGTCGCTGAGAGAATGAAGCCTGAGGAAGACTTCATTGTATTTGCTGACAGGTGGCGGTCTATGGCCGAGAAATTGAAGGACACATTGTCGGAACAAGAGCAAGTAAAAATGGTCATTTCTAATGCAACTCCTCAATTCCGGCACATTTTGGCCATGAATCGGCTGACAACTATGGAAGAGCTCTATGAAAGAGCTCGTTATATACAAACACAAATGAAGGATTCGCCCATCATGGGCATGTTTGAGCCGAAGCCTCGGCTGTTTAAGAAGAATACAAATGTCAACAGCGGGCCCACGACCGAGGGCACTGTCACAAACGAGCAGGTTGGTGTAGTTGGCCACCCCCACCACCAGTCAAACCCACGACCTCCGCCACCTCCACAGCAAAACCCCCATTTTACCTCCGCTCCACGATGCCACTTCACACCCCAACCTTCTTTTGCTCCATCACCGAGCCAAGCGCCTCGCACCGATCCTCCAGCACCACCACAATACCATCAGGTCCCCCCACCTTCCAACTATGGCCAACAACAACGGAGACCACCGCTTGGCCCCAAGAGGGCCCATTATCCGCCACTCCGAGAGAGTCTCCCTGACATTTTTAATGCTTTGATGGCCGCCAACCTGCTCGTCCTACCAAAAGAAAGAACGGTGTGGCCCGACAATGTTGACACATCCCGGTACTGTGCATTTCACCGCGCCCCTGGTCATAACCTTGATCGTTGTTTCCATTTCAGAGATCATATTTATGATTTGAATGACCAGGGTGGCATTAATTGGGATGAAATGAGGCAAGTCATCGCCACCATGAAAGAGAGAAGGCCGCATCGGCAACAGCAAAACCAGCAACAACAGCAGCCAGCTCCGCAGCAAGTCCAGCCACAGCAAGCTCCAGCACCCCAGCAGGATATGGGGATTGTCCGTAATCCATTGCCGGAGCACGCTCCTAATCAACATGTGAACCCTGTCACGTCTCTCTACGAGGTGGAGAGAGGACAGGGATGGCACGAAGAAAACGCCTCTGTCGGGGCATTCCACCATGATCCAACCCAAAATCAAACTCCGCGCCTGTTGCGCGTTCCTCCTTCTCCTTCTAGTCTCCTATCGGGACGTTCTCTTTTACGCCCCGTCAACCCATCTACCACCACCATTTCCACGGCCTTGCCGACTCGCTCTCTTCTTAGCTTACCACCACAGCAACCTACCATTCCACCTTCCACCACCAATCCTACATCCGCGCCCTCCAGGCCACTCCTACTACGCTCACCGCCAGCACCCGCTACCCCCTCTACCACTCCTACACCGGCAAGAGTTCCTCCACCATCAGTACAATCACCTTTTGTGCCACGATCTCTCCTCATTCCACCACCTGCCAATACTCCTCGCATTCGGATATCCCTCTCTTCTCCCACGCCTCCTGCGAGGGCACCTTCTTCAAATACTCCCCCCATGCCTCCCGCGGGGGCGTCTTTATTAAACACCACTACTACGCCTCCTACGGGGGCGCACCTTTCATTGAATTCCCCTTTGGTATCCCCTAGCAAGATCTCTGTTACCAACATTCCTTCTTCTTCTTCCAACCCTCCTCCTAATATTGCCCCGACAGAGGCGCGTCAAGGCGTAGCGCCGCTCCGTAGTGGACGGATGTTCCACCGTATTTTCCCACAGAGAGAGCTAGAGCCCGTGCAGGGGCCACAAGAGCAAGAACAGGAACAAGATTCAGTGCCGGGAACTCAGTATGATCTATTAAAGCACTTGGATCGCACTCCAGCCAGAATCTCCATCCTTGAATTAATCAAGAGGTCCACCACTCATCAGCTGGCCCTGAAGGAATACCTACAGAAGGTCATGGTCAATGAGGACCTTCCGGTTGAACAGATAATTACAGTCCTGACCCCCGCCAGCAGTCAGCCGGCAATCACATTCCATGAACATGAGTTAGCACCTCTACCGGCAAGAAAATATGCCCTGTGTATCACGGTTGATATCAACAAGGTGGCCGTTAAGCAGTGTTTGGTAGACACCGGGGCATCTATAATGTGTTGCCTCCGAGCACTCTGAAGTTATGCGGTATCCCTGAGAGCCAGATTCGGCCATCTACCATTACTGTCACAGCATATGACAATACAAAGAAACCCCCTCTGGGTATGATTACCCTCAAAGTCAGCTTGGGTCCAGCCACCATTACGGCAGATTTTCATATCCTGGATATGGACCCGACCTTTAATGGCATCCTGGGTCGCCCTTATATTCAGCAACTTGATGCAGTGCCCTCTACAAACCATCAGTGCCTTAAGTTTCCGCACAAGGGCCGCATTATCAAGGTGACCAGCGTGCCAATCTTGCTAGAGGAGGACATTCATGTAGCTTCATCAGTTCCTTCTATATGGCCAGCCAACAAGCCGTTATTATCTGTACTGGACATTCCCCACTCTCAGCCGATGCTATATGAGACTGTTACAACAGTCGCTATGACACCCCTGCCTTCTAAGGGGAAGAAGAAAAAGGAAAATATGATGAATACCCCCGGCTGGAACATTCTGATAAGAATGGGATATCAAGATGGCAAGGGCTATTATGACGTCCACCTTCAAGCCAGATCGCCAGCCAGATCGCCAGCCGCTCACTTGGACTTTAAAGACACATTTTGTCACCGGTGGCGTTCAGAACAATGAACAGACTACCGTCATTACTTCATTGCTCGATTGTCAGGATGTGCACGCTAGACAGTTTGCTCGGCACATTGCCCCACTAGCCACTTATAAAACCCTGGAGTCGTTAAGGCCAGATAAAAGAAGAAAAATGGGTGATCCGGAATGTGACTGGTACAGGTGGTTTGACATGAATGACATCACAATCTCCCTAAGCCGCCTGTTCATGCCGACAGATCCGGAATGGCCCCCGTTGATTCAAGAACTGATTGAAATGCCTGCCGCAATCACAGATAAAAGGCAGATGTTAAGTGACTACACAGATACAGGGGAGCCAGATGTCCCCTTTGAAGAAGGATTTTCCGTAGATAGGCTGTGGGCCGGCCTTTTCTCCCTCACTTCTGTGCATCCGTTAGTGTTGGCTTCTCTCTATTCCCGTTGGTTTGGTCACGTGCCGCGACCACCACCGATTACTATCAACTTGTCTCCCGATTCGATTCAGATTTCCCTCCCGATTGCTCCTTCGCTCCTCGAGCGATTTGCTGAAAACTCCATCTCGCCCCCGCGTGGGCCATCTTTGATTAAATCTTTCTCCAAACTTGCAATCTCCACTCCACCTACTATTCTCCCTTCACATTGCTTTTTACTTGAAAAAGAAAATAAAAACAAAGGAAAACATGAAAACGAAAAAAAACGCCAAATCTCCAATATTCCAATCCTCCATTTCTTTTGAGAAGACCTCCTATTTTTCTCTCGAGTGCGACCCGATCCAGGGGTCGCTCTCCCAAAATTCCTTGGTAAGTCTTTTCTCCCCCTCTGGTGAGGGGGCCTCCTCTGTATCACCTCCTGTACCCACTTTATCACCTCCTTCTAATCAAGCTAGTTGCTCTTCCTCCCTTTCTTCCTCTTCTTCTAATAAAATTCATGGGGTAGATTCACACAAGAAGGCCAGGGGTAAGCAGATTCCTCGCAGATTTTTGTTGGAATTGGCCATTAGATGCCAAGCTTGTTTAGCTCTCCCTGAGTTTGTGGAAGATCCAATTATCCTGCCAGAGTTAGAAATTGAGGATTCTATCGCTTCTAATGAGGGTTTGGGTGTCTATGAAATCATGAATGATGAAGACCCTATTGAAGAGGGGGACGAAAGTTATGAAGAATATGAGGACGAGGCTGATGCTTTTGCTAGTGGTATGAGAAGATTCGACGAACCATCAGCCTCCGTAGAAGAACCTACCAAAGAAATCAATTTGGGTACCGAGGAAGACCCTAGGATTGTCCTCATTAGCAAAAATTTACCGCCCTCCGAAGAGGAGGCGCTCATTTTAGTTCTCCAAGAATACAAGGACACGTTTGCTTGGAGTTATGAAGATATGCCGGGATTAGACCCTGCGCTCGTTGAACATCGCCTTACACTTAAGCCAGGGTCTGTCCCGGTAAAACAACGGTTGAGGCGTTTCCACCCTAATATGGCTTTGAAAATGAAAGAAGAGGTCGATAAACTCCACAAGGCTAGATTCGTTAGAGTCGTCCTTTATCCCAATTGGGTGGCTAACATTGTCCCAATTATGAAGAAAGATGGAAAAGTTCGGATTTGCATAGATTTCCGGGACCTCAACCGGGCGTGTCCTAAGGATGACTTCCCCCTCCCTCATATTGATGTGCTGATTGATAACACGGCAGGATTTGAGACTCTTTCTTTCATGGATGGCTTTTCAGGCTATAATCAGATCCGCCTGGCCGAAGAAGATCAAGAGAAAACTTCATTCACTACACCATGGGGCACATATTGTTATGTGGTCATGCCCTTTGGACTTAAGAATGCTGGAGCCACTTATCAAAGGGCTATGATGGCAATTTTTCATGACATGATTCATATTTATATTGAGGTGTATGTGGATGACCTGGTTGTGAAATCAAAAACAAGGATTGAGCATCCTGGGGTTCTGGCTAAGGTTTTGCAGAGATCCCGAGAATTTCAATTAAAAATGAACCCCAAGAAGTGCGTATTTGGCGTTTCTTCAGGGAAGTTGCTTGGTTTCATTGTTAGCAAGAGGGGAATTGAAGTTGATCCCAACAAGGCAAAAGCCATTAGAAATATGCCTCCTCCCAAGAATTTGAAGGAAGTCCGAGGATTAATCGGGAGGTTGCAATTCATTCGCCGCTTCGCCTCCCAGCACTCGCAGAGGTGTAGGCCGTTCTACGAGCTTACTAAGCCGGGAGTCAAGTTTAATTGGGATGACAAATGTCAGGCAGCCTTTGACGGATTGAAGGATTATTTGGTCAATCCTCCTGTCCTGAGGCCCCCAATTCCAGGCAAGCCACTTATTCTCTATGTTTCGGTCCTGGATGACTCCGTAGGTGCTGTCTTAGCTCAAGTGGATGAGGAAGGTAAGGAGAGGGCAGCATACTACTTGTCTAAACTTCTTAACCCCTGTGAGCAGAGATACTCAGCCATGGAGAAGACTTGTGCAGCTTTGGTTTAGGTAGTTCAGAAGCTAAAACACTATTTCCTAGCTCACGAGGTTCACCTCATTGCTCGCATGAATCCAATCAAATTGCTTCTTGAAAAATCTGTCCTCACTGATCGATTGGCACGCTGGCAAAGCTTCCTTTCTCAATTTGACATCACTTACATTCAGCAAAAAGCTATCAAAGGTTATGCCATTGCCGAGCATCTTACTCACCACCCTCTCCCCCGCTTTGATCCTGTCAATTCAGAGTTCCCAGATGAAGAATTAATGTCCATTAATCAATCCCATGATCCTATGTGGACGTTACATTTTGATGGAGCTCTTAATTCTCAAGGAAGAGGGATCGGCATGGTTCTTTTAACACCCGAAGGGGTCACTATTCCATTCGCAGCTCGGCTCACTTTTCCCGTCACCAATAACATAGCCGAGTATGAAGCTCTTTTGGCCGGTCATAAAACCGCTCATCAATATGGTGTCACTCATTTACGAATTGTCGATGACAGTAAGCTTATTCTACGCCAGGTGTTGGTCAAGTGCCGCACCATCAATCCTAAGCTCAAGCCCTACCAGGAGCTCGCTTCAGCTTATGCCAAACTCTTCACTAAATTGATCTTCGTTCATGTCCCGCGTAGCCAGAACATCTTGGCTGACGCACTTGCTTCTTTAGCTTCCGCTTTAGTCTTCCCTCCTGAGCGTGATTTTCATGTCCCCCTGATTCATCAGCGTGATACTCCAGCTATTAAGGATCGTGCTTTTCTCGATATTAGGGATCAGGTGCTTGAAAAGGTTAGACGGGAAGAAGCACTTGAAGGCAAAGAGGTCATGCTATTGGATTGGCAAGAAGAGTTGGCTGATGAAGAAAAGCCGTGGTATTATGAGATTGCCAGATACTGTAATGATCAGTCCTATCCTGAGGAAGCCACTGTGGAAGAAAAGAAAGCAATCAGAAGAGTGGCTCAGCGTTATGTTTTGGTTGGAGGTGTGCTCTACAGAAGAGGGCTCACCGGTGTTTTATTAAGATGCCTCGATGATGATGAATCTTGGAAAGTTGTGGAAGAGGCGCATTCTGGTGTGTGTGGTGGTCATGTGAACAGCCAGATGCTAGCTAAGAAGATTCTTAGACTAGGTTTCTATTGGCCCACTCTAGAAGAGGATTGTTCTATCTATGTTCGAAGGTGTGTTAAGTGCCAACTGCACGCCGACAAGATTCATTCTCCTGCTTCTTCACTCCATCCTACGTCCTCCCCATGGCCTTTTTCCATGTGGGCTTTTGATATCATTGGACCCCTTGGCGATTCGAACCTCCTGACCAAGCAAAAATCATTCATTCTCACGGCAACGGAATACTTCACCAAGTGGGCGGAAGCAGAAGCTTACGTGAAAATTAAAGCATCAACCGTCTGCAAATTTATCATGAAGAACATCATCACGAGGTTCGGCATCCCAAGCACCATCGTCATCGACAATGGGCCTCAATTTATCTCTCAAGATCTCAAGGATCTCTGCAACATGTATAACATTACATTGCATCATTCTTCTCCCTATTATCCGCAGGGCAATGGCCAAGCAGAGGCCACTAATAAAACCTTAATCAAGATTGTTAAGAAGACGTGCGAGGCTAATAAATTCTCGGACTGGCCAGACAAGCTGGTTGAGGCTCTTTGGGCCTACCGCACTTCCATTCGAACCCCCACTGGGCAAACTCCTTTTGCCCTTACTTATGGAATGGAGGCCGTAGTCCCTTATGAGATTCTTATCCCCTCTCTGCGAGTACAATTGGATGAGGAGCTCTCTATCGATGAACGTCGTGATTCACTCCTTGCCCAATTGGAACTCCTAGATGAGAAGCTTCTGGTCGCCGCTGAGCATGCGCGCGTTTATCAAAACAGGCTCTCACGTTTTTATCAAAAGAAGGTAATTGAGAGAAAATTTAAGGTCGGTGAAATGGTAATCAAAAGAATTTTTGTAAAACCCGGTGGCCCTCGTTCAAAGCTCCAACCAAACTGGGAAGGGCCGTTCGTCATAAGAGATGTTTATCCTGGCAATGCTTATAAACTGGTTAATGCCGAAGGAGAGGAATTAACTCACCCCTGGAACGGTTTGTATCTCAAGAAATATTACCCCTGAACAAAAATCCAAACAAAATTTCAAAACTTCACAAAAAATCCAAAGAAAATAGAAATCTCCCAAATAATCAAAAAAAATCGAATATTTTCAAAATCAAAAACAAAAAAAAACAAAAACAAAAAAAAGAGTTTTCTTTCATGGTTCTCCTTTTTTGGGCTGACATGACAGGCAAAGGTCCACGGTCCGAAAGGTCAAAATTCAAAATCCATTCATCATTCTTGCTAATTTAAAATGGGAGTTGACCCCACACACACTACACACTTTACTCTTGAGCTCAAGCAGTGCAAAATCTGATGGAAAGTCGAAACCAGACTAAAGGCGAAAGATGATATCCATTCTTTTCTTATTCGGCCCACAAGGGAGGAAGGGAGGTCTCGAGGTAGACACGCCAAGCCTATCCGCCGCCCTAGTAGGAGGAAGTCAGGGCCCAAAAGGGAACAAATGCCACAAAAAAGCCCAAGTACAATTAGGTTGTTCATCAGTTCAAATCTATTCAATGCAAATCAATTCCAAAGTGAAAGTCAAATGGTGAAAAGAAAAGCATGACAAGAGGGCAAAGTCCCCGCAAGGAAAACCTTGGGCGTATGCATGCAATATGAAGAGGCAAAAGGCAACAAAGCGTCCCTACGCCAAAGACCGAACCCCAACAGGCATAGAGTAGGGGAGGTAGCTTTGCCTCAGGTATCTCTGAATCTTTTGTGGGTTTCCTTATACTTTCTTTTTTATTTTTGGAAAAGTCATGAACCAGCAGAATGGTCGAGACAAACTGAAGAGAATGCACTGTACGAAATCTTGTGTATAAGTTTAACCATATTCATGTCAATTCCCCTTTTAATTATTCAAGAAAGGTTAATGGATCTTAGATGATGACCGAGTAGGGCCCACCACCTTAACTTCTTTATCAGATCAATTTGGGAGGAATAAAATTAACGCCTTTGTTCAAGGCGCTTTAATGTTAATTCACGCCTAGCTCTTAGTCGTTTCTTTAAAAATAACGCCTCTTGAAAGGTCGTGTTTTCAACAAAATTCAAAAATCTTTTCACAGTAACGCCGTATCCAAGGGCGTCTTTTACAAGAGTCACGACCTAATCTAAGGCGTGTTTTTCAGAAAATCCCTAAAAAATATATATATATACTGAAAAAAACAAAAAAAAATAAATTCTTCATGTTGCATGAATTGCATTCTTGCCTGGACATCTTTTAATTATTTGTTTGCATATGTATGATTGCATGAGGCATCCCCGGGTTTTGATTATTTCATTTTACCTTATTTTATTAAAGGCTTGGCCCCTTGACCCATTACTAAGGTCAGAATATTGACACCCCTTGCTCACCGGGCAAGGGGCCAAGTCGAACAGATGAATTAACCTGTTTGTTCAAGAGAAAACCGCAGCTGCAGATACAGGGCAAAGTAAAGCAAACACGAGGAACGTGGAAAGAAAAAGTACACAAACACAAGTCCACAGCCATACAAGTACTCAGGTAACAAAAGCTCAAATCTTATATATATATATATCATCATGTACAGGTGTGAAGGTGGAGGAGTACAAGTACAAAACTCTCAGCTCTCGCCTCCACCCTCCTCTACTCTCCTGCTCTCAACCTCCTCCTCACCGTCCCGAGCTGGCGCTGGTGGAGGAGGCATAGGCCCCCGCGAAGAAGCCGGAACCCGAACGTGTCCCCCTGCCTCGCTCCTCTCTCGGAGGGAA
This sequence comes from Amorphophallus konjac, assembly GCA_022559845.1. Taxonomy (NCBI): domain Eukaryota; kingdom Viridiplantae; phylum Streptophyta; class Magnoliopsida; order Alismatales; family Araceae; genus Amorphophallus; species Amorphophallus konjac. The sequence goes on from CM040125.1 coordinate 45,702,200, forward strand.
GAACCCGCCACGAAGGTGGAGCTGGTGAAGGAGTACCCCGCAGCCCGTGCTCGCTCACGGCCTCGCTGCAGCCGCTCCTCGGACACTCGCAGCCGCTCCTGGGAAAGGATCAACTGGGTCCTCGAGTCCGCTAGCTCACGCTCTCGTGCCGCCAACTGCTCCTGGAACCGGGCACGCTCCGCCCGGTGCTCCTCCCGCTCACGAGCCCGCTCCTCGCGCTCCCTCCTCTCCAGCTCCAGGGCAACTCGCAGCTCGGCTACGTCCTGAGGAAGCTCACTGCGTCGCTGCAGGGTCCGCTGAAGCTCTACGATCCGCTGATCGCGGATCGACAACTCGGTACGTATCGCCTTCAGCTGAGCAGCCTACAAACAGGTAAACAAATCATCAGTTCCACAGTTCAATAATTCATGAAATGAAATAACAACATGTGACTGAAGGTAGATCACGCACATGTGAGCTCGTCACTCGGAAGCCCTCATCTACGCAGATAAGAGTGGCTCGAAGCTCCTCAGTCTGTAAAGATAGATTTTTATCAGTGCACAATTTATATCTAATCATTATTTGAATGAGGTTTTGAGTTCAGAATTTACCCGTGAGGCAAGGTCACGCTCCGCCGCCTCGGCTCGCGCTATCGCACCAGCCAGCTGCTCCGTCAGTGCAGTCACCTCTGCACTAGGTCCCCTCGAGCTGGAGGCCTCCCCTGGATCTCTCCTCGATGCTCCCTGCTGGGCACGCTGCATTCATTAAGACCGTCAGTGGCTAATCATTAATTCAACAAAACACAAAAATTCATTTGCATATAGGAATAATTTAAACACTCACTAGGGTCTCCAGATCTGCCCGTGTGGCGGCTAGCTGGTCTTCCAGGCTGTGTAGGTGAGCCTGGGCATCTATCGCCGCTATGTCCCTCGCATCCTGCATTCATTACATGTTAGTCGCATAATAGTTACATAAGCATTTGCATTCAATTTAGAAATAAGTGCATTCATACATACCCCTAAGACCTTCATCTGAGGTCTGCCGGCGTGAACCTCCCAGTAGCGCCGGAGGTACTCGGAGCTGTCAGTCGCGTGGGAAATGACTGTGGTCCCGCCTCGCTGCCAGTCAGCATACTGCTCCTCGAATCGCACCCTCCAGTCGGTCGTTTTGGTGCGACCGCGGGTCTTCTTGCCAATCCCTCGAGGCTCTCCGACCTCGATCCGCTCCTGGGGCAGGCCCAGGGTCCTCATCACCAGCCGAAGCCGTAACGGCTCAATCTCGCTCAAGCAGTGTAGCCACAGCTCACGCCCGAAGCGAGGTCGCCCCGATACGACCCAAGGCTGGCCCTCATCTGTCATCCCCTCATATGGTCTCCACTGCACCTGCATTCATGAACACGCATCATTATCATTTCATCATATTCAAATAAACAACAAAAAGAAATGCATATCATTCATTCATACATACCAGCGAGGGAGGGAAGTCGCGGAACTCTCTCCGTAGAACCCACAACTCGTAGTCAAGTGGGGCACCGAAGACGACGGGCAACCAACGTCGCGCCAGAGGGAAGGACTCCTCAGCTCCTGGCCGTGGGTCAACGCGCCCCATCGGCATGTATAGGTGGCTCCACACCTGCATCCATGCATTGCAATTAGTACTATATTCACATGCATCATAATAAAGAAAAGATCAGAAATGAGAAATTGCATACCTGAAGAAGAGGTGAGAAGCCACTGACGGTCGTCTCACGGCCTGTCCCCGTGGACAGATCGGCCATCAAATGCTCCAGCAGGGCCGCTCCCCAAGCATAAGTGCCAACCGTCTCCAGATCCTCGAGGATGCCTAAGAAGCGGCAGTTGATGACGTCGGCTTTCGTCCCCAGCAATAATCTCCCGAGCAGCAGCAGCAGGAACCTCCTCAAGTCTCGGTCCGCTCTCTCATGGTCAGTCGGGTCCTGGCAGCATGCCGCTCTCACCCCGTCGGTCAGTCGCTGTGCAAACTCGCCTAAGGTCTCCCCCGACCTATGCCTGGCATCTCCTAGACCCATCGCTGTAGTCAGGTCCGTACGGAAAATGGTCCTACACTCGCTAGGTCCCACATAGACCATCTCAAGCCCTAGTAGCCTCTGGGCCATCTCCGTATAGTCAGAATAGGTGAACCCACTCACGGCCTCACCATCTACCCGTAAACCTGTGATCCTGGCTACATCCTCTAAACTAGGAACCATATGCCCCCAGGGCATCAGAAAAGTCCGGCTGACCCTATCCCATCGTTCCCGTAAAACCTGGATAAGTGCTAGGTCAGGTCTAAATGGCTCAATGGATAGGAAAGTCCCGAACCCCATAGCATCTACCCTAACCCTCTGGAAGTCGGGGAGACCCTGGTATGCTGCCCAGACCATGACCCAGGAGATACGGGTCCTCATCAGCCCCTGCACGCATTAAAAGAGAAGAATTTTGCTTAATTGTTTGGTTAATCATGTGTGATTGCATTTGGTTCTGCATGTGCATTGATCTTAATGTTTTGGAAGTCACGACCCTCCTCAGGTCGTTTCTTAGTAAATTCACGCCCCTAAAGGGGGCGTTTTTCTGAATGTGGTTTGAAGTAACGTCCTGGCTGAGGGCGTTTTCCATCTTTGAAACGCCTCTGTGTAGGGCGTGAACATGTTGTTAATTTCTAAAATCCTAAAATGTTTTTCAAATCACGCCCTCAGCTGGGGCGTTTTCCATTGAGGACCGTTCAGTTTAAATAGAGGGTTAATGAAGAGACGCCCTCTGGTTTGGGCGTTTCTTGTTAAATCACGCCCTGGTGTTGGGCGTGGCTTTCATGTTTTTCATATCATTCGAATAAAAATGACAGCATGCGAAATAATTAATAAAAACATTTAATGGGCATGGAATTAATGAAAAATCATAATTTTGAAGAAACGACATGCTTCAGGGCGTTTTTCATGGAGGTTAATTGTTTTTCAGAAATTAAAAATAATTAACGCCCTGGATTAGGGCGTTTCGTTTGTGAATGACGCCCCCGTGGGAGGCGTGTCTTTTCTGAGTTGCAGGTTTCGTGCCCGAGGGCTATGGAAAATCAAGAAAAATATAAATAAAATAAAATAAAATGGAATTGGGGAGGGGGAACTCACCTTCTTGTGTTTCTGGGGTTGTGGCCGAGGCAGTGGTCGTCTGGGCCGCCGGAGTTAGCCCCGGGGAACGACCGCCGCCGTGGGCGGTGGTCCTTCTTCTTCCTCATCTTCCTCATCTTCTTCTTCTCCACCTTCTCCAACTTCTGCATGTTCTGTTGCTTCGCCCGTTGCTCCGTCGGCCTCGTCGCCGCCGGCCATCGCCGCCTCTTCTTCGAAGGCCACGACGGCGAGCTCCTCCACGGAGATTTCTTCCTCTTGGGCGTGGGAGGCGTCAAGATCAACCACCTCTGGGGCACTCACCCTTTGGCGTTTGGCCATGGCTAGGGTTAAGGGGGGAGGGAGATTGAGAGAGTGAGAAAGAGAACGAGAGAGAGAGGGGAGATTGAGAGAGAGGGGTTTTCGGTTAGGGTTTGCAGAGATGAGGGGGCCAAATGAACGGGGGAAGAAGAAGAAAGGAGGCCGATGACTTTTGGGTTTCGAAAAGAAGACACGCCCTAAGGGAAGGCCTTTCTAATGGAATTCACGACCAAGCCGCGGGCGTTTTATATAAATGGACGACGCGGATTAAGGCGTTAATTTGTTTTGCATGGGGAACGGTAACCGTCGTCAGATGCATTGAATGGGCGTTGATTGATTTGATGAAAGTCATCATTACTGGTTTTGACTAACGCCTCTTCTCAAGGCGTGTTACCTTTGAAACGTGGCTAAGGAAAAGGCGTTATTTTGATGATTCAATGATTATATTCTTTGGGATTTGAATAGATTAACGCCTTGTCTGGAGGTTTCATTTAAGTAACGCCCTTTGGTGTGGGCGTCAAATTGAAGAGGAGACGCCCTGGGATAAGGCGCCTTTCAGTTGATTCACGTCCTTCCTTGAGGCGTTATTTGCAACAGAAACGCAGGTTTTGGAAGATCTTGATCATAATCACAGTGGAAGTTGGCTCAATCAGAAAACAATCTTTATTATTATTTTAAAGAAGGAGCTTCCATGACTAATGAGCCACTTTGGGCCTTAATTTTCTCAATGAAGTTACATAATTTTTCCACTGTTCCTTGTCTTCATCCAAGTCTTCTACAGGTTGATGAAGCTTGCTTAGCCTCCATAGAGCTTGAATGGTGATAACCTCCTCTCCATCTTCATTGCTGCCTAGGTCTCTTGATCCGATTGGAGGGAGATGAGAGATGTCTTCTAAGTGTTGTCTTGGGAGCCCAAGCTGAGGAAGGCACCGGTGTGCATTATATAAGACGAAGTCCGAAGCACCAATAAGACGAAGGTCCGTCCCGATGGAGAAGCGTGCACGAAGTTCCTGCATTTTGAATACACCCGGAGCACAAGTAAAAAGATTCTTTGGCATTACCTTTAAATGCTCCCTCCAATCCCCTCGCTTCTTGATTTGAGGAATCCGGTTGGTCACTCTATTGCTTATACCTAATGAGCCGGTTATATATGAGAGTGGGCTCTTTGAGAAAATTCTTGAGGGTTGTTGGGCTTCGTGGCATGAGTCGAATTTGAAGTGTAGATCAACCCAGCTTGAGAGTGCTAGCATGCACCCGTAGATGGGCCTTCCCGTGGCCGCCGATGTAAGCCCGCTATAGAGATATGCTAGGATCGCCGGTCCAACTCTCTCTTCCTCCCATAAGCTCACCACTGCGCTCAATTGGGACTCCTCCAGAAAGTCCTCCGTGGATGGGAATAGGAGTGCTCCTGCCAAACACACCACGAAGGCTTTGGTCACTCTTTCTATCTCCTCTTCCTCTTTAGCTTGACCCGCTCTCTTGTACACCCACGAGGCGAGCTTCAAGAGGTTAACTCCTTTAGTGACCTTGATTTGGTTCACTATATTTGGGCTAGGAATTAACGAGGTTAGCAATTCATGGGAGGAGATGGGCCTTGGCATGATGGCCATCTTTTCTTCTTCTCCGTGTTTCATTCTTTTCAAACCCAAGATCATCTCTATTTCTTCCAATAAGATGGTGGCTTCAAAAGTGGAGAATAGAAAGGTGTGGGTGGAAGGATGCCATATTTCAATCAATGCTCCTATGGCACCCCAATCAAGATGGATTTGGTCATAATGCTTGACATGGGTTATCAATCCTAAGAGATGCCATCTAGCTACAAAGACCCTCATGTCAGAGGAGAACTTGGAAAGTATGAGGGGCAACCACTTGACTTGTATATATCTTCTAGCCCCTGGAAGGTTTGGGTATTCCTGTGAGAAGGAAAGAAAAAAAATAAGAACAAGGAATAGTGGTACATGAGCATATGACATGTTCAGTAACAAAGAAATAAGCATGTGAGCAGTTCGCTAGAACAGTACGCACAGTAAAGAAAGTTGAAACTAACCTGATTCATGCATATCCTGTTGCTTATATGACCTTGGATATCGTTAATCCTGGGAGTTGAGAATTTTGGCCTTTTCAGTGCCCTGTCCATCGTCAGGAGAAGCTTGGACGGTGCAACCTGCAGAGCAGATGAAGAAGAAGAAGAAGAAGAACAGAGAGTTTCGGCGGCTGCAGGGTTTTGGTTGATTATGTTGAAGGAGGGCCTCCTATTAATAGAGATTTAGAGAATTGTAAGGCTGTTGGAAGTTAGAAATTTGATTGGGTTAAGGACTGTGCTGCTAATTAGAAAACGGAAGTTCGTGCTGAATTAACAACGTTGGTTAGGGCGTCGATTTTTAAATTGACGACCTGACTGACGACGTGTTATATTTAACGCCCTAGCATGGGGCGTCTTCTTCTAAGCTTCCGTTACTGTTTACGCCTTTGAGTAGGGCGTGTTTTAAATGTTTAACGACCTATGGTCAGGCGCTTTCATGCTTTTAACGCCCTATTCTCAGGCGTGTTTTATTGGATTACGAATTTTGACCTCTTCCTGCTTTGACGCTTTAATGAACTTAAGTGCTATTATTTTGATGAAATTGTCTATGATTAAGCACTTATGATCATGTCATGTTCTGAATTGATGGAAAAAGGCTAATAAGTTTCAAGTGCAGAAGTTTGCAGGATTCGAGGCGTTTGGATCGCTCATGGGAGTAGCATCTTGTCACCTTGTATCGTTTCTTGTAAGCATTGTTATTATATGATATCTTATTTTGATGAAATTGTCTATGATTAAGCACTTATGATCATGTCATGTTCTGAATTGATGGAAAAAGGCTAATAAGTTTCAAGTGCAGAAGTTTGCAGGATTCGAGGCGTTTGGATCGCTCATGGGAGTAGCATCTTGTCACCTTGTATCGTTTCTTGTAAGCATTGTTATTATATGATATCTATGATATTATAGTATATCAAGGACCTTGTGGTTCTGATGAATCTGAAATTTGAGTTCCTCTTCATCAAAAACGATGACGATTTCAGGAGAATCTTGATCACACGGATAGGCCGTTGAGTTGTTAAAGGTTTGGGATGATGGTTCCACTTTCTGAGTTGATGCGCGGACAAACGGGCTTCGGCTTAGTGTTAGCTCAGAAATATAGATTCTTGACCAGACCTAAACAGCTTAGCAATATTATCCTTGATTATTTTCTATTTTTAGTTTATTTTAATCTTTTTCTTTTAACCCAGCATGCATCATGTAGGACCTTGAGTTTCATGCTGAAAATCTTCATATTATGGCGATAATGAAGTTCACTCGCTCTCGATTGAGTTGACATGAGATATTCCATTCCAAATCAAGTACTTCATTCTATTTGAAGCCGTTCAGGCTGATTCCTTGAAAGTATCCCTTTGTTGGATCTTTATCCCAATTCTCTTTACTTTTCTGCAAAATTTACCTTGGTTGCAGCACGTCCACATTGGCTGGTAATCGCTCTCCAATGGTCTTTCCCTGTCGTGCCCGCGCGCACACCCTTTATTTATTTAGTTTAATCTCCTTTTATCCAACAGATCGATTTTTCCTTGGAATCACTCAGAGTTGTTTCACTCAGAATCTTGGAAAGATTTCAGATGCTTAGTGTCTGAGGCGTGTCACATCACACCTTGGCGTCTCCTTATCAGTTCGTTCCACTTTATTCCTTTCATTACACTTCATTCCATTTCCGTCTCACTCCCTTGCAAAGCAGACGCCAAGGCGGGGCAGCTGTAGACACGCCAAAATTGATGTTTTGTTGATCAAATCTCATGTTATTATGTAAACGCCCCAAGTGGACTTCAATATTCCTATAATATAAAGTTTTTCTATTTTTCATGAGTTTTCTGCATTTTTCCTGCATTTTCGTGAAACACGGCTTGACGAAGGGCGTTACTTTCTAAAGTAACGACCTGTCATAGGGCGTTTTAAAAGAAAGGACGACCGTAGGTGAGGGCGTCAATTCCTGGTATTATCCGTTAATTTCTGGAATTATCTACTTTCAAAATAAAAGGCATTTTCTGAGTAACGCCCATCCTCAGGGCGTGTTTTGAATAAACGCCGTTATCGCAGGCGTGTTATCTCAGTTTCCAAACGCAGGAAGTTTTCGTTTCCAAAATTAAACCCAGGAAGAAACGTCCTTTCCTGGGTCGTGTTTCAAGAAACGCCTCTATGCAGGTCGTCAATTCATAAAAAGACGCCCTTTCTCAAGGCGTGTTTTCACTCCAGACTCCTTCTTTTTTCCATCTTTCCCTTACAGTTCCCTACCATCCTTTGGACTCTTGCCCGATCTTAATCCTTCTTTGGATGCCTCATTACCCATTCTTATCATTTCCTTGTTTGATCACATCCGATTGAAGCTATAAAAGAAAACATCATTCGCTCGTAAAAGAGGTTGGAAGATTTTAAGATTCAATAGGCACCCTGAGCATTTAGAGGTTAAGAAATTACCTACTGAACAAGCACGCAGGGCTTCCTCCTTTGGTTTTTCTTCATCCTGCTGCATCCGTTCCGCGTCTTCCCGGTTGCACCTTTACTCTCGTCAGGGAGAGCAGGGCTACATATTATTTTGTTTTGTTCATTTCATTCTCGTCACATTCTCATCACATTGTGGTCTCTTGTCGTTAGTTCTTTTACTGCATTTAGCATATTATCTCCTTCCCTAGTTCTCTGCTAGAGGTTTTTTTTTTAAAAAAAAAAAGAGGTGCGCATGTTGACGTCGTTTCATTATTTCATGTTGTTTTTTTTTGGAACGATACTACTGCACTTTGGCTGATCCCCTCCCTTTTCCTTATTTTTCATTGTCTTTTTTTTACAAGGTAATCAATCAAGAAAACCCACTTCATCGGCCGGCCGATTGGAGTTGGAGGAGGAAATCCATATTTATCCCGCATCCCCCTCTTCACCAGGTACACGCGATCTCATTTTCTTCTTATTGAGGTAAACCCTCTGGCGATCACAACTCCCCTTTAGCACCTCGTGCTATATTCTTTATCATATCTTATACATGTTGTCATCATTGTTATTTATTTTTCACTCCCAAAAGTGAGAATTTTTAATCCGATCTACAAGCGCCTCCTGTGTTGCTGTACCGGGCGGCAGCTTGGATCCAGTTTCAGCCGGTGAGTTATGACCTCCAGCGGAATTCCGGGGAGTTCATCCTCGGACCAGGCGAATACGTCTTGGTTGGCTACTAGGAAACTTGCGTAAGCCTCCTTCTCCTACTCGAACAGTGTGGCACTGATTCGGAGCGTTCTGCTCGGGTCCACCCCCACCCGGATGAGGTATAGATTCTCAGCCGTGGTACTCATGCTCGGGCCCGGGTCTTCCAACCTTGTCTTCTTCTCGGGCGGGGCCTCCTCGGCTTGTCTATCACGAGTGGAGATCAAGTAACACCTCCTTGACTCTATTTGGTCTCACCGGACCTCTCCCACCCGCGTGGAGTGGGGAACTTTAGCTTTTGGTGATAGGATGAGGGAACGCCCATAGGGTGCCGAGGATACCTCGCCCTATGATCGTGTTGTACCCGGGCATTCCACGTACAACGGTAAAGTCTGCGAGGAAAGTCACATCCCTCGGTGCGGTCCCAAACGTGATTGGCAACAGTATACGCCCCTCCGGGAGGACAGTTGTGCTAGAAAAGTCATACAGAGGTGTGTGTAGTGACGTTATCCGCGACAAATCCACACCCATAAGTACCAAACAATCGTAAGAAATCACGTCAGGGTCGCTTCCATTATTAATGAGAATCCGTCGCACGGTACATTGATTGATGGTCGCCGAGACCACCAGAGCATCAGAGTGAAGAGTGGTTACACCTTCTAGGTCTTTGTCTAAGAAGATGATTGGATCTTTGAGAAGCTCCCGGGCGGCAGTCTCCTGGTGGCTACTATCGCCCTGCTCCACGACATTGATTGTTGATGCGTACCGATGACATCTTCTAGAGCTATCGTCGCCCAAAACTGGCCCTCTAGAGATCACCATGATCTCCTTCCTGGTGGGTCAGTTGTCAATGGGTTGTGGGGTCCGCTCGCCTTGTCCCTTTTTAGTGGCCTTAGTTACAAATTTATCAAGGAGTCCTCGTCGGATGAGGTCCTCGATGGCATCTTTAAGTTGGAAGTAGTCGGCTGTGTCATGCCCATGGTCTCGGTGGAAGCGGCAGTACCTCCTCTTGCTCCTGGTCCTGGGGTCGGAATTCATCGTAGGAGGCCACTGGAGGAAGGGTTCCTCACAGATCTCCATGAGGATTTGGTGGGGCGGGGTCGTCGAGGGTGTGTAGTGCCGATATTGACCCTTTTCTTTGGTCTCTGAGTGCTCGCGGCATTCCCGATCTCGTCGCTCCCGCTTGTTCCACCCCTCCCAAGGAGATTCGACAGATCTCTTACGGTCGGACTGGCCTGTCTCGGCCGCGCGATCGAGGGCTGCAATGTAACGCCCTGGATTTTTGGATCGTGTTTTCGCGGGTCGCGGATCAGGTCTGAGTAGCTTTTAAACTTTTTATAATGGTTTTTCAGACCCTTTTTTGGTGTGTTTCTGGATTATTCAAGGTCTGTGGTGGTGCGTGGAGCGGTTCCGCCTTTTTCTCATAATTTTTCTGGGTCGAAATCTATTTTTTGGGGTTTTTTCGGAGTTCCCGTGCTTTTCTAAAAGAAATGGAAAGAGAAAAATAAATATAGTAAAAATAAAATTAAAACCCTTTATCCCCTCTCCCCCTCCGTTCTCTCGTCTCTTTCGACTCACTCTCCCTCATCCTCTTCCATCTCTCTTTTCCCCTTCCATGTTCCCACTTCCGGTGGCCGACAGCGATGTGGAGGATCGTGACGGAGCAACGATGGTGGCGTGCGGTGAAGGCGAGGCCGAGGACGTGCGGAAATGGGAGGCAGAGGCGGCCGCGATCGGTGTTCAAAGGAGCTGGCTGCGTGGGGGATCGCCGTTCTCCTAGGTTCGGTGAGGTTAAAGCGTCGTTTCAGGTAGGGGGACGGATCCCTGCTCTTCTCGCGTGCTTTCCCTTCGATTCCATGCCCGGTGAGCCCGAGAGAGGAAGCATTTCTTGTTTTGAGGGTTTAAGCATGCCGGGGGGGTTGAGCGACGGTGTTCACCGATCGAGGCCTTGATTTGTGACTTGGTTGTGGTTCTCTGATCTTAGGAAGGTCCGAGGATAGATTCCTCACGTTTTGCCCTTCGTCCCGCGACAAATGGGGCTTCCAATTGAGTTTGGTGTTTTTCCGTCAAACAGTCAGGAAACGGTCACAAGGGCGGCCGTTGCATCCAGGACTGGGCGGCCATGGGTCTGGCCGCCTAGGTCTGCTGGGCGGCCAGGGGTTGGGCCGCCCAGGGGTGCAGACATCCAGTGCTCTGGCCGTTCTGCCTGTTGTTCTGTTTTCTGAAGGCCATGGTCTGGGCGGCAAAAGGGGTGGCCGCCCATGTGACAACCCAGACTTTGGATACCGGGTAAACCCGATACCACTTGGAACCTGCGAGGCCTCCCAAGAGTGAAAAAGCTCCGAAGGGATGGAACGGTATGTGAGAGTACATTGAACTTCCAGATAAAGCAGTAAGCAATTAAATTTCGATGATCAGGATTGCTAAAGTAGCAGAAATAAAATTACATTTTCTATAACAAATTAAAACTAACAAAGTCCAGTCCAAATAAAGACAAGCACAGTCCAACAGAAAAGAGAACGTACTCTCAAGTCGGGGGAAGCCCGACACTGGCAATGCTGGCACTAAGAACCATGCAGTAGGTACCTCCCAGCACGAGGAAGAATAGCTACACCTGAAAAGTCAGGGGTGAGCCTCCTATCACTGGCTCAGTAGGGATCCCGTAGAACCCAACCATAAAACACACAGTAGCAACAATGCTACACTAAAGCAAAGCAGTAACAACAGGAGTAAGAACACCAAAAGTAAAGAGGAAAGCCGTAACACGAAAACATGGCAGTCGAAGGAATCTCAGCCCTCTAAACTACTCCTAACAGCAACAGAAAGGTGAACCCCGATCTCACAAAGTCGGGCATTACCGATCCATTATCAAATCACGAAACCCTATCGTGAAAAGCCTACCAAAACAGTAAAGGCCTACCAAAGACCTACATAGTCAAAGGCGCAAGACATACATGAACTAATCGCCGTGTATGCTACAAAACCCGTAACCTCGAGTGAAGCCAAGCACAGGCTACTCGGAAAAGTCATGAAAACACAAGTCATCGTGTCAGTGACAGAAGCACCTCCTCACTAAAAAAATAACCAGATGCGTCCACTGACGTCTTACACTGCGCCTCAAGTATCTCGCACTTGCCTAGAACGGTGGTAACTGAGGCACTCACAAAGAACCAATGAACTACAGTAACGAGTGACTAGTCAGGGTCACGCCCGTCGGCGCTCGTCCAACCGCCCCTGACCACGTGTGCACACACAAGCCCAATGCCTTGAGCCAGACCTCTAGCTAGTTCCCCCCCCAGTAGGACACTACCGCAAAGCAAGGGGGCCCACGGAAACTAGCCAAAAAACCGTCTGACGAGAACTGCCCCACCACCACTCCCAGGTGGGCCGACACACCGGAAGGTGTCGTCAGGCTACGACTAGTGGAGGTTCACTGGACACAGAGACTCAAAACAGTAAAGTACGAACAGGTCACAGACGTACCCGTCACAAGTACCACAAAGCACAAGGCAGCACACAGAACTGTCGCCAGACTCAAGACAGACAACTAGACCTGCTCACAACGATCCTGGAGTTACAAGACTCGGGTCTAGATCGTCGCACATCACAGCAACACTCTGTTAATCAGCCTAGTCCCTAAGCCAAAATCCACGGTAAAACACATTATGAAAGACGGCACACAACAGCCGGATCCATAACAGCAATAATGATAACAATGATTCCTCGGCCACCAAGCCGCACAACGGACTCACAATTCCGTATAACACGAAACACGGAACACGAGGGATTACCAAAGCCCTCAAACCACATGGCATGCAAAACGAGGTAGAATAACACCTCCTAGTGCCAAAACTATGTCTCGATCCTCACAGGATAGACGAGACACTCACGAGGTCACGTGTCAACCACTGGGTCACAACCAGGTTGACCAGAAACTATGATGACCCTCGAAATAATACAAAACACTACTCGGTACTGTAGATCTATTTAAAATCCACTTAAACAACAAAAAAAAAAAATGATAAGCACGATCAATGAAATAACAATAAAAATAGCACGAGGTGCTAATGGGGAAAGAATGTGATCGCCAGAGACACGAGGGTCTCAAAGAGGAGATTGATATGGGAGATGATCGCAAAATACCTCAAAAGATGCGGGGGATGTGAGTACTCCTTTTCTCTTCAAGATCGGCCGGCCGACGAAGAGAGTTCTTTCTCTTGATTACCCTTGCAAAAAAAACAAATGCCACCAAAAGAATTGAATTAGAAATATGGTGTGTAGCATCAAATTCTAATATATAAATATGAGCATGAAAATTGCGCAAGAACACACCTTAAGGGTGTTGGCCCTTAAACCCCTATGCAAAGGGTGGGAGATGTATGAATGATAAATGATATGAAAATAAAAGGAGATTGTGCAAGAGTTGCACTATGGGGAAAGTCTCAACGAGTTGAGAAAAGAGAGTTAAATAATGATGAATGCATGCATATGATGAAAATAAAATAAAGGGAATAGAGGGGAGATAAGAAAAATCTGTGCGTTGCTTGGCTTTGATGATCGTTGGGGAGAAGACTTCAATAAAATGATGAACAGGACGTGAGAAGCCTCTCCTAGCCACAGCAGCAGCACCTGCAAGAAGAGAAGGGAAAACAAAAGAAAAAGAAAAATAGAAGAAGGAGAAGACAAAAGAAAAGAAAAACAAAGGGGCAGAAGCCTTCGGAAATCCAACCTTAACAATAGAGCTAATAGCTCTATTAAATAGGATTTGGAGGAGATAAACATGGGTAAGAGTCCAAAGAGGGAAGGATAAGAATGGGCAAGAGCCCCATTCAAAGCAGGTGTCTAACGAAACAAGGACTCTCTGGGGAAAGGGCTGCGAAGCCAGAAGGTGAAACACGCCTTAGGTCAGGGCGTTAATTTAAGAATTGACGACCTACCCTAGGGCGTTTCTCAAAAACACGCCCTGCACAAGGGCGTTTCTCAAGACCAAATTTTTAGAAATGAAAACTCCCCATATTTGAAACATGAAAAACACGCCTCAATCAAAGCCGCGTTTCAAAAACACGCCCCTGGGAAGGGCGTTAATTTCAAGAGCTCAAATGGGGAAGTCGGTCAAACCAAAAGAATTGACGCCCTCAAGTGTGGTCGTCCTTTCTTAAGAAACGCCCTAGTACAAGTCGTGTTTTAATAAAAACACGCCCTTACCCAGGTCGTGAATTCATAAAATTCAAAAAATAGATAGAATGGGGAGAAATAGATAAAATGGGAAATAAACGCCCTAGACCAGGGCGTGTTTCAAAAACACGCCCCTGATGAGGGCGTGAATTCAGAAAATAGAGATAAATGCCCAAGAAATCCGAAAAAATAGGAAAATGAGATAAAATGGGGAAAAATAGGAGAAATTCAAGAAAAGTGGAAAAACCACTCAAATAAGCTGACTTGAGGGTCAAATGGGGCATCGCAGAGCGATATGAAATATACTCAAAATAATGTCAATTTTGGCGTGTCTACAGCTGCCCCGCCTTGGCGTCTGCTTTGCAAGGGAGCGTAGCAAACTGAAAAGTAGATGCCAAGGTGTGATGAGACACGCAATCAACATCACTTGATGAGAATCAAATCAAAAGCACGAGATGAAGCAAATCTCGGGAAATCCAACGAAATCAACAATGTTTGGATAAAAGGGGGAGATGTGCACGCGGTGCACGAAGGAGATAAAATAAAATGATCAACTTCCAGCGCGGTGGAAGTACCCCAGGTCACAAACCTGTAGATTTCACCATTGGGGAGCGGTTACCAGCCAATGTGGACGTGCTGCAGCCAAGGTGGATCAAGGGGAAAGTTGGACAATAAGATGATAAAAATCCAAACAAGGAGCTCTCGAGAAAAGACCCAAAACAGCGACAAAACGAACTGAGGACTCAATTCGGCAATGAAAATCTCATATCGGGAAAGATTAAGATCAATTCAACTCTCAACATCAGCTTATCAAAATGATTTTTCAACAATTATTTCAAATTCCTACATGAATGCATGCTGGGTTTAAAGGGAAAAAATAAATCAAATGAAAATATAGAATAATCAAGGATAATATTGTTAAACTGCCAAGACTGGGTCAAGAAACCAATTTCGCGAGCTGATACTAAGCCGAAGCCCGTTTATCCACGCACCAACTCGCAAAGAGGGAACCATCGTCCCCAGTCTTGGACGGCTCAACGGCCTATCCGTATGACTAAGACTTCTCTGGAATCATCATTGTTTTTGATGAAGGGGAACTCAAATCCCAGATTTACCAAAGCCACAAGGTCCTTGATATAATCTAGTAGCGTATGTAACATATAGTAAAAATGCATACAGGAGATGGTGATATCAATAAGCATGGGAACTGAGAAATGAGCTGCAAGCACCGTGGGGCTTGGATGATGATGCCCAGTCGGTGGGACCAAGAGCTTCTTCCTGCGCTCAAAATTTCATTAGCCAAGATATAAAAGATAACAAACAATGAATAAGGCATTTTAGCATAGCAATCATCAAAGCATCAATCATAGCATGTATATGGCATGAATAGTACAAATTAAATCATGGTATTGCAAATCATCATTGTTTGTTGTTTGTCATGAGGATGACAATCTAGCTAACCAAGTTTTGGAGTTAAATAATCAAGATCTGATATAATGCCCATCGGCAGAGTAATCAGGGAATGATAATGCCCCTTGGCAAAGTGATCAAATGAATCAGCAGGAGTTGATTGAAAGATTTGGAGATGAATAATCAGAATGATATTCAAGAGATAATCAGGAGATATAACAATCAAAATGATATAGGGAGATGATAATCAAAATGCCCAGGGTGGCATGTCATGAAAATATCGGGAAAGAATCAATAGATTGATAGCAATGAGTGGAGAGAGGACTCATCCCGTGCTCCTGATCCTTGGAAAGTTATTCCTGCAAAACACCATCAGAAAATACAATGCAAAATTTTTGGATTTTGGAAATATGTAAATTTTTTATGAGATTTTGGAAATATTCAAATTTTTGTGGAATTTTGGAAATATTCAAATTTTTGTGGAGATTTTGAAAATATTCAAATTTTTGTGGAATTTTGGAAATATTCAAATTTTTTGTGGAGATTTTGGAAATATTCAAATTTTTTGTGGAGATTTTGGAAATATTCAAATTTTTGTGGAGATTTTGGAAATATTCAAATTTTTGTGGAATTTTGGAAATATTCAAATTTTTGTGGAATTTTGGAAATATTGTTAATGCAGCATCAAAGGGTGTTCTGAACCACTGGCTAGGGGTCCTTGTTCCTTCCCTTTTCGCTAAAAACTGCCCAGAGCTGGACGTGCATTGAAAGCGGCATCCTATAACCGACCGCCCTTGATTAACGATGCCCCTACCAAGGCCATACCCGAGAAACATTCGGTCTTGGAGGGAGAAGAGAAGAATAATTGGGGACAAACTTAAAGCAGGATGGGAGATATCGGGACTTGAATTCCTTCCAAGGTGTTCCCTTCAAAGAGGTAGTCTGTTGTGCCGGGGCTTTGTGCCTTTGCTTTTCAGACCCTTGACATGCATACGACCAGGGTTTTCCCTGCGGGGACTTTGCCCTCTTGACATGCTATAATTCATACTTTTGTATCAAAATTTTGATTTGATTTTCATAATAGCCCTTTTGGCTAGATGTATAATGAAGCTCATATAAAAACTCATATTGATGTTGATTTTGGGTCAAGACTGCCCCTATTTGAGACTCCTCTCGTATTGGGGATTACCAAGGTTGGTCATCTCATCCATCAACCTCTTGCACCTGCATTCGGCCGAGTAAAGAAGAGAAAAAGACTTTCAGATATACTCATGGCATGGCCAAGGTAGCAACGGTGTTTAACCAAAGGAGCCGGCTAAGGACGCCGTGAAGTGTGTGGAATGCCCAGCTAAGGGTTACTCTTAACAAGCGGGGAAAGAATGTTGAATTCCCAGCACGGGTTTTTATTAACCAGAGGTGCTGCAAAAAAAAAATAAGCCTAAAGGACTCTTTTGAGAATGATTTCAATTAAACAAAAGCTTAAGATAAAGGTTTAAAACACCACTTTTGAATCTTGTTAAGAAGCACTTCATTTTGAATATCATGCGTGAAGTAATGAGGAAATGATATCATAAAAATGCTTACTTACGCCAATATGTTACCTTGCAACCTTTGTAGAAGCAGCTGCTGCGAGAGGTTGATCATCATGGGATTTGTCCTCTTTGGCAGTCAAAAGGATTGGAAGCAAAGGATTTTGGGAGTGGCTTAACAAGAATGAGTGGTACTCAAACCAGACTCAGACGAATAAGGAAAAAAGGAAAAGAGGCGAGGGCTAGAACTCCCTCACTAAGGTGCGGAGACCCTGATCACATGGAACAGTCTACAGAAGAAGCGGAGAATTAGAAGGTGGAGTGAGGACTAAAGCCTCGGAAGCAGTGGGAGAAAGGGCAGATGCCCAAGGCAGTGGATGTGGAAGAAGTTGGGTCAGACCCAGAATTAGGAGGAATCAGAAGAAGAAATTGGTAGATGGAAAGAGGTGGATCCGGAGGGTCCGGAGGCAGAGGAGGATCGTGAGAGGAGAAACCATCCGGAGGCTCCGGAGAGATAACGAAAGAAGGGACGCGATGCCCTCGGAAGAAATATGGAAAAAGATGATGAAAAAGGAAGAAGAAAATGAAGGAGACGATATCCCGGAGGAGCAGAAAGATGAATCGGAAGAAAGATGGATGGTCCGGAGGTTCTGGAGGAATGAGATGGAAAGGGGCGTGATGCCCTGGGAGATGATAGAGAGAATAAGACGGAGAATCCAGAGGTTCCGGAGGAATAAAATCAGGAAGGAGAAGGTGGAAAGGGGCGTCGTGCCCGAGGGAAAAGTCCGGAGGTTCTGGAGGAGGAGAATGAAAAGGGGCGTGATGCCCGAGGGGAAAGTCCGGAGGTTCCGGAGGAAGCAAATAGAAAGGGGCGCGATGCCCGGGGAAAAGATGGAGACAATAAGGTGGAGAATCCGGAGGTTCCGGAGAGATGAAATCAGTAAGGAGAAGATGGAAAGGGGCGTCGTGCCCGAGAGAAAGGTCCGGAGGTTCCGGAGAAATAGAATCAGAAAGGGCGAGATGCCCAAAGAGGAGGGATAAAATTCCTGGAAGTTCCAGGGAAATGACAGGAAGGGGGACGCGATGCCCCAAGGAGAGTGGATAAAAAGATGAATATGAATCAGATGGGAAATGCGGAATATCCGGCGGTGCCGGAAGGCGGGGAAGATACGGGTTTGGAAACCCGGGAAGCAGGAGGTGCAAATGTATGCAAAATGATGGATGTAATGAATGCAAAGAATGGAATGAATGAATGAATGAAAAATGCAGGAAATTCAAAGAAGATGAAGAATGTGAAGGGTAAGAAGGTGAGATCCTCCTCTTAACCCTTGGAATGGCCCATGAATAAAAGGTGGTGGAAATGGATGAATAGAAGATGGAACAAATAGGAGATGGCCCCTTAGCGCCAAGATAACTGCCCCTCCACGGCAGTGAAAGTGTGTAGCCAATTGGCCCCATAAGAGGAGCTTCAATAAGTGGCAACTCCCTTGGAAGGCAAAGATCAACGATGTGAGGGAGTTGGGGAGTTGGAACGGGAAGCATCGTGTTGCCCATTGAATGTGGTATATATGGAAAGTTGAGCAAAATGGGCATTCGCCCCTTGTAAGGAATAATGAATTTGGAATTCGAAAGTAGGAACAAGGGGTGCCCTGCCCGGCCCTTAGACGACATCAACGCCCGGCATTCTCCTCTGAGCAAGGGCAGCGGCTTAGCCTCTTCAATCGTGCTCGGTACAATAACCCGGATTGGCATCCGGCAAATGAATTCCTGTATCTTGAACGGCATAGCCACGGCCAAATCCTTCTTGCCCGGCTCTTGATCATCCTTGGCGCAAGTACTTATAGCAGCGCTCCCCTTCCGAGTAGTAAAGGGAGGTGAGGCAGAGGCGGAAGGCTTCATGAATGGTGGAGGTATAATGGAAGGCGTTGGCAAATGGGTGAGCGTAAGCGGGGGTTCAAACACGTCGAGTTTCTCCCTTTGCTCGGAAGCAGTTGGGATTGGCTCGGGTGCAAAAAGGGGTGGATCCTGCTCGGGATTAGCCACGGGTAAGGGTAAAGGGTTGAATGGTGGAATATGCAAAGTGGGTTTTGGGGTTAAAGGCATAATGGAGGGTAATGGTGGGGAAATTGGGGAAGTGGAGGCCGAGGTGGAGGCTAATGGCATCATGGGGGGAGGTGTAATTGGTGGAGGATTAATGGGTGAAGGTTTGGTGCGTAGGAAATGCCGGACAGGGCGAGCGATGTTAGGAGTGGGAGTGGAAATGGGAAGAGACTCAATAGGCGCCGGCGCGGGCGATTGGAATATCGACCCATCGTCATAACACCAACTAGTCTCGTAAACAGGGGTTGAATTAGGAGTGGTTTCCTCCTGAGCAGGGGGTTCATCGAATGAAAGTGGGGAAAGAGGAGAGTTAAGGAAACTCGGAAGGGGTGCCTGCGGAGCTTCATCATCCTCGTATATTGCCTCAGATTCTTCAAATGCCGGCTCTTGCTCACTTGGAATATCAACGCCGTAGTCGTCCATCCTATCTTTCCATTCTCTCTCCATTTTTGTAATGTCATCCAAAGCCGCATAGAGAGGATTAACCGGAGTAGGAGGAGCGGTGACCCTCTTTAATTGTTCCTCCATAGAAGCAATCTTATCCAAGACGTTTTGCTGGAGGGGAGTAACATGAACAATAGAGGGTTGGCAGGGCCTTGAAGGAGGAGGGGCCGCATAAAAAGGCCGTGGAGGGGAGTTGACGGGATGACCCGTAAAAGAAACCGTACGGGCCGGATTGCAAGGAATAAATGGGCCTCGGGGCCGTGATGGAGGAGGAATAGAAGGAGGCGGGTGTCGGACCACCCGAATAGAATGAATAGGGGGAGATAGGTAATGGGCTACCCGAATATGATTGGAAGGAGGAGGTGGGTGATGGGCCACCCGTGTAGAATTGGAGGGAGATGGGTGATGGGCCACCCGAATAGAATTGGAAGGAGGGAGAGATGAAGGAGATGCACCCTCAACGGCAGCCTTAAGGGCTTGGATCTGTTGAGGGGTAAGATGATCTAATGCATGAATGATCTGGGAGACCTTCTCATCATTGGGACGAGAGGATCCCGAGGGAGTAGTGGCTCGAACTTGAGGAGGGGGACCATAAGAATGGACATTGCCCATGGGTTGGGCATGACCATAAGAATGAGGACGTGGTCCCTTGAAAGAATGGTGAGAAGGATGATGATTAACATGTTGAAATTGAGGATAAGAAGTGCTAGGTTGTGCATCCTCATGAATTGAATTGAACATGTTTCTATCATGGTGAGCCATTATATAATCAAAATTCTCAATAATATGGAAAGAAGCACACAAGTTGGAATGGTTACCTTGATTTTTATGTTTGATCCTTGGTGAATTAATGAATTTTAATAAAGTTTTGAATGATTCACACAAAGGGGGGGAACCTAGTTTCAATATGATTTGAACTTCAATGCCAACTAGGAACCCTCTCTCACCGTATAGGCCAACTAACTCGGGACTTCAAAAGGGTACAACCTGCCCGGCGTCCGTGAGGGAATCCACGGGTGCGGGGACTTAAGGAGGCTTGGAAAAGGGATTTCCAGTCCAAAGAGACGGAATGCTCAATGGAGGGTCGTCCCGATTCCAAGAGGGTGTGTGGATCCTAATGAAGAGGAGGAGGCTCCCAAACCAAAAATGCAAATGAATGAAAGAATGCAATGGGGTAAACAGGCCAACCACAATAATATCAATCAATATGAAATATAAGCATGAAATATCACCCACGGGAAGGGTTGTGGAAACCCACAGTAAAAACACGCCCTGTCAGGGGGCGCTACTATCCAAAGAAACGACGGTGTGACTGCCGTGAATCAACGTGGGGGCCCAGGGGCAGATTAAAACGCGCCTTAGGGTTAGGCGCTATCCATAAAAGGACGCCCTGTCCAGAGGGCGTCGATTCCAAAGACACGCCCTGACTTGGGGCGCTAATCAAGTAAAAGACGCCCTGTAGTAGGGCGTGAATTCACAGGCAGCAATATAAAGCAAGAAAGCCCGTAAGTACGCTGGAAAACGCCCTGTCAGAGGGCGTAAAATATTCAGAATACGCCCTTGGTTAGGGCGTTAAATCAATAAAAACGCCTCTTCCAGAGGCGTGAATTCACTTTCTCCAGGAAACCTTCACGCCGAGCAATATTAACACTCAATCACAGCATCATGGCAATCAATAAAATAAGCATGCTCATCAAGAATTTTAGATAAGTGGAAATTTTTTAAAGAAAAATCAACAAACTGACCAATCACTTAGGGGAGAGTGTAAAACCAATGGAGGGTGCCCAAGGGGCACAAAAGGGAGACGCACCGAGGGTGCAATAGGGGAGATGGCACGCGCGGGTGCCTAAGGGGAAAGGGGTAATGAAAGAAGAACACAAAGTGTCCCACCGTGATCGCCAATTTGTAGATCTATTTAAAATCCACTTAAACAACAAAAAAAAAAAATGATAAGCACGATCAATGAAATAACAATAAAAATAGCACGAGGTGCTAATGGGGAAAGAATGTGATCGCCAGAGACACGAGGGTCTCAAAGAGGAGATTGATATGGGAGATGATCGCAAAATACCTCAAAAGATGCGGGGGATGTGAGTACTCCTTTTCTCTTCAAGATCGGCCGGCCGACGAAGAGAGTTCTTTCTCTTGATTACCCTTGCAAAAAAAACAAATGCCACCAAAAGAATTGAATTAGAAATATGGTGTGTAGCATCAAATTCTAATATATAAATATGAGCATGAAAATTGCGCAAGAACACACCTTAAGGGTGTTGGCCCTTAAACCCCTATGCAAAGGGTGGGAGATGTATGAATGATAAATGATATGAAAATAAAAGGAGATTGTGCAAGAGTTGCACTATGGGGAAAGTCTCAACGAGTTGAGAAAAGAGAGTTAAATAATGATGAATGCATGCATATGATGAAAATAAAATAAAGGGAATAGAGGGGAGATAAGAAAAATCTGTGCGTTGCTTGGCTTTGATGATCGTTGGGGAGAAGACTTCAATAAAATGATGAACAGGACGTGAGAAGCCTCTCCTAGCCACAGCAGCAGCACCTGCAAGAAGAGAAGGGAAAACAAAAGAAAAAGAAAAATAGAAGAAGGAGAAGACAAAAGAAAAGAAAAACAAAGGGGCAGAAGCCTTCGGAAATCCAACCTTAACAATAGAGCTAATAGCTCTATTAAATAGGATTTGGAGGAGATAAACATGGGTAAGAGTCCAAAGAGGGAAGGATAAGAATGGGCAAGAGCCCCATTCAAAGCAGGTGTCTAACGAAACAAGGACTCTCTGGGGAAAGGGCTGCGAAGCCAGAAGGTGAAACACGCCTTAGGTCAGGGCGTTAATTTAAGAATTGACGACCTACCCTAGGGCGTTTCTCAAAAACACGCCCTGCACAAGGGCGTTTCTCAAGACCAAATTTTTAGAAATGAAAACTCCCCATATTTGAAACATGAAAAACACGCCTCAATCAAAGCCGCGTTTCAAAAACACGCCCCTGGGAAGGGCGTTAATTTCAAGAGCTCAAATGGGGAAGTCGGTCAAACCAAAAGAATTGACGCCCTCAAGTGTGGTCGTCCTTTCTTAAGAAACGCCCTAGTACAAGTCGTGTTTTAATAAAAACACGCCCTTACCCAGGTCGTGAATTCATAAAATTCAAAAAATAGATAGAATGGGGAGAAATAGATAAAATGGGAAATAAACGCCCTAGACCAGGGCGTGTTTCAAAAACACGCCCCTGATGAGGGCGTGAATTCAGAAAATAGAGATAAATGCCCAAGAAATCCGAAAAAATAGGAAAATGAGATAAAATGGGGAAAAATAGGAGAAATTCAAGAAAAGTGGAAAAACCACTCAAATAAGCTGACTTGAGGGTCAAATGGGGCATCGCAGAGCGATATGAAATATACTCAAAATAATGTCAATTTTGGCGTGTCTACAGGTACAATGGCCCTCTGTAACACCCGAGAATTTTTCTAAGGATTTTTTGGATTTTAAAATATAATTATTAAGCATTTAATGGGCTATAAATGAATTTTATTTAATTAAATCTAATTATTTAAGCCCTCCATAAATCCAAGAGGATTATGCCCATATAATAAACCCAATAGGCCCAAAAAGATTATTTTGGACCTTAGCCCATATTCTAGAAGCTAGGAATGGGTGTTGGAGGGGGATTTCTACAGCCGATCCAAAGAGCAGCCAAACAAGGTCCATCAAGACCCAACGAGGCCATGCTCGTCCAAGTGATAGCCCACAGGGCCCACTTAGGACAGAAAGCCCAATAATAAAAAAAACCACTCGGGGACATAACCTTCCTAGGCGGCCTCTAGGCTCGGAAGGCCCGAGCGTCGGTCAGGTCACAGGAAAGGTCCATGACCGAGCCATCTCTCCACCCGGGAGAAGAAGGCGCATGCAGACCGATCCGACCCATCTTCCGTCGAGCTAAGCCTATCGCCCGGAGAGGGCTGGCCCCTTTGAGCTCGGAACGGACGACGATTGCTTATCCAGGCAGCCGTTAAGAGTCCTCTGTGAGTAGGAAGTCATGAAGGCAAGGGACTCCAGCTCCCCAAGGTGATAACGCTCCCATGACGAGGCGATAAAGACCCACGTCGAGGAAGTAACGCTCGCCTAAAACCCCTCAGCTTACGGGACTCCTGAAGACGGTGCACTATTTAAACCAAGGATACCCTCCGGCGAAAGGTATGGGCAATCATACGCTCAAAGCTCCTGAGCAAGAACCACTTCAACCCTTTTGATGGAGAGGGATCTCGCGCACAAGCTCTCACCTCCCTTTATTGCTCCCGCCATAGCTCCACTGACTTAAGCATCGGAGGGTTTTCCCCAGGGTTTCCCCCTGGGCCCCCTGATCCGTTTCCCTGTCTTGCAGTTCACTATCTGGTGATCCACCATCCGCTCAGGACCAGCGCGAGATCACGCCTCTTCATCTGGCGCCGTCTGTGGGAAACGTACAAAGAGCCAGTATGGTGCGAAGGAGCTCAGGGAGGAGGTCCGCCGGTGACAGGGGAAAGGCCATGGTAGCGGCAGGGGATAGCCCTTCTCGGGCCTCACAGAACCCTCCCTCCAACGCCAGCGCCCCCACCGACGATCCACCACCCCCTCCTGCGGTGGTAGGGCTACCACCCAACGGTGGCGCCGAAGCCTTCCAGGCCCTCAACGCGAAACTGGATGTCCTCGTGGAACTCATGAAGGCCCAGGCGGCTAGGGATGGGAGGTCCCGCGCCCCGTCTGGAAGCCCTCCCCGCGGGAGTATCTCCCAGCACACCGCTGGAGGCCGCTTCACCCTCCGCAGCCAGCAGATCATCCGCAACCGGATGGGAGGTCCCTCGCATGCTCCGCCTCCAGAGTAAGAGGCTTCCTCCACGCCGAGGAGAGGAAAACTGGGGGCGCACTGTCCGAACCCGGAGACTGACGTTCCCGGAGATCGCCAAGACGCTCCCCCCAGCCCCACGACGCGGCAGCAGCCGGAGTTATCCCTCCGACTACGAGATTTCGAGAGGCGATTCGCAGAACAGGAGCGCGCCCTCCGCGCCCTACAGAAGACCTCTTTCCCGGAGGATGAGGAGAAATCCCTGTTCTCCGAGTACATCTTGAAGGCAGAGGTATCTCCCAGAACCTCCATCCCCACCTTCAAGCCCTACGACGGCCAGGGCGACCCGGCCGATCATTACGACAGCTTCGACGCTCTGATGACCCTGCACGGAGCGTCCGACGCCATCAAGTGCCGAGCCTTCATGACCACCCTGGTCCAAGGCGCTCAAGCATGGTTCCGGGCCCTCGCCCCCGGGTCCATCCGAGACTTCGAGCAATTTGGGCGAGTCTTCAAAGAGAGTTTTACCGGAAGTGCCCCCCCAAGATCGGTAGCGGGGCTCCTGGCCCTCAAACAGGCGCAAGGGGAAAGACTACGGGCTGATATTCACCGATTTGAATCGAAAGTCCTAAGAATCCCCCGCCTGGATGTGGCCTCAGCCATAACCGCACTGACTGGGGGCACCCGGGACGAGAATCTCCGCCGCGAACTTGTCCTCCACCCTCCCTCGACCCTTGCCGAGCTAGTGACTCTGGCATTGCGCCACGCCGAGTGCGAAGAGGTGCTCAACGCTTGCTGAGACGCAACCGGCTCGGGTCGGGAGGGGGACAAGAAGCGGGCTTCCGAGCCAAACTCAGGTTCGGGGAAGAAGAGAGACCGTGATGGGGAGCGCAAGCGGAAGTACGAGCGGTACACCCCACTAGCCGCACCGGTCTATGAGATATATGAAGACATCAAAGACTCGGGACTCCTCCGCCAACCCGAGCCGATGAGGTGAAGAACCGCAGCCGCGACAAGCATTACTTATTCCAAGGCGATCACGGGCACCACACCGGTGACTGCCACTAGCTCCAGGACGAGATCGAGCGCCTCATCCGTCTGGGTCACCTAGCTCGGTTCGCTGCCGAGTGTAAAGAAGATCGAGGCATCGGAGAGGAGATTGACAACGCCCCCCGAGGGGTCCACATCAACGTCATCTCCGGAGGGACGGCATCAGGAGGCGACAGCAGCCGAGGAAGGAAGCGTCATGCCGAGCGGGCGAGCCGAGCCATAGAGCCTCCCAAGGCCCCGCCAAGTGAGCCCCAGGTCATAGTCTTCTCCGACCGAGACCTGGAAGGGCTGAGCACCCCGCATGACGACGCCCTCGTGATCTCTGCTATGATAAACCATTGTAACGTAGATAGAATTCAGTTGACAATGGGAGTGCCCCTGATGTATTGTCTTATGACTGTTTCCTTAAGATGGGGGAGGATCCATCCAAACTCCGCCCGGTCCGAACCCCCCTCTGCGGGTTTAATGGCCTGGCCACCTATCCCGAGGGAGCCCTAAGCCTGCCGGTTACCCTCGGCACCCCACCCAAAACCGTTACGGTCATGGTGGACTTCATAGTGATTAAAGGTATGATAGCGTACAACGCCATCTTCGGCCGGGGGATCCTCAGCCGAATAAAGGCCGTACCATCTACCTATCACCAAAAAATGAAGTTCCCCACCAAAAATGGGTCGGGGGAAGTCCGAGGTAACCAAGCCACGGCCAGAAGGTGCTACAATATCTCGGTAGAGGCCACAAGGCCGGACGGGAAGGACAAGGGCCCCCGGGGAGTCGAGGATAAAACCGCAACCACCGAACCTGGTGGCGAATTACTGACTGTTTTCCTAAACGATGACCCGACCCTAGGAGTAAGGATCGGAGCCGACCTACCGCCCAAGGTTCAGCAGCAATATAAGAAATTCCTTTCTGAGTACATCCGAGTTTTTGCTTGGTCCGATGATCAACTCCCTGGGATACCAGAGGAGACTGTAATGCACAAGCTCAACCTCGACTCCGCCGTGAAGCCCGTTCAGCAACGCAGAAGGAAGCATGCACCCGAAAAGCAGGCGATCATCAAGGCGCAGGTCACCAAGGGACAAGAGACTGGCCTCTTCAGACCGGTCCTGTACCCGACATGGCTAGCCAACATCGTCCTGGTGCCTAAAGCCTCGGGCAAATGGCGGATGTGCGTGGACTTCACCGATCTGAATAAGGCCACTCCTAAGGACTGTTATTCATTACCGAGCATCGACCAATTGGTTGACTCAACCTCGGGAAATGAGATACTCAGCTTCCTAGACGCCTATTCAGGTTACCATCAGATCAGGATGGACCAAGAAGATGTCGAGAAGACCGCCTTCATCACCGACTACGGCGTATACTGCTACACCCGGATGCCTTTCGGGTTGAAGAACGCTGGAGCTACGTATCAAAGGCTGGTCAATCACATGTTCGAGGAGCAACTAGGTCGGAACGTCGAAGCCTACATTGACGACATGCTCATCAAGACCCCCAAGGCCCAAGACCACTTCACCGACCTCGCTGAAACCTTAGGCACCCGCCTGAAGTACAACATGAAGCTCAATCCTGCCAAGTGCGCCTTCGGAGTGAGATCTGGGAAGTTCCTGGGTTCCTTGGTCACTCAATGTGGGATCGAAGCCAACCCCGACAAGGTCCAGGCCATCTTGGACATGCGTCTGCCCACCAGCATCAAGGACGTCCAGTGTCTAACTGGGCGTGTCGCCGCTCTCAGCCGCTTCCTGTCCCGTGCGGTCGAATGATGCCTGCCCTTCTTCAAGCTATTGAGGGGCCCAAGTTGGCATCTGCTACGTTCACATGGGATGAGGAATGCCAGAGAGCGTTCGCCAAGCTTAAGGGGTTCTTGGCCTCGCCCCTGGTGCTCTCCAAGCCCGTTCCGGGTGAAGCCTTGCTGCTCTATCTCTCGACAACACCATCTACAGTCAGCTCGGTCCTAGTAAGAAATGACTCGGGAGTCGAGAGGCCGGTCTACTACACCATCAAGGTGCTCAACGAGGCTGAGAGGAGGTACCCCGCAACCGAGAAACTCGTGCTAGCGTTGGTTACCTCCGCCAAGCGCCTCCGACCCTATTTCCAGGGCCACCCCATCACCGTGCTGACCGGTGAACCATTGAAGAAGATTCTGGCCCACCCCGAAGCTTCGGGGCGACTCGTCAAATGGGCCATCATGCTCGGGGCCTACGATATATCCTATCGGCCGCGCTCAACTGTGAAAGGCCAAGGGCTCGCCGACTTCATCGCCGAGAGCACCGTCCCGACTGAAGAAAGATCTTCGTTCCGCCCCCGGGCCAACCTGGGAGTTGTTCGTCGACGGATCTTCCAATTCGGTCGGTAGTGGTGCCGAAATCCTTCTGAAGTCCCCCGAAGGAGCAGAGCTACAGTACGCCTTGAAGTTCAACTTCCCGGCATCCAACAACACTTCCGAGTACGAGGCCCTTATCTCGGGAGCACGCATGGCCCGACGGCTGGGGGCTGAGAGAGTCAAAATCCACACTGACTCCCAGCTGGTCGCTAGCCAAATCAACGGCGAGTACGAAGCTCGAGAGGTACCAATGATCAAATACCTCCAATTGGTCAGAGACCTGGCCCAACAGTTCAAGGGATTCGAGGTAGTCCGAATAGCTCGGGAGGAAAACTCCCGGGCGGACGCCCTCTCTCGGTTGGCCTCTTCTCTCGATCCTGAAGGCACCCGATCGGTCCTCCTTGAAGAGCTAGAGCGCCCGAGCATTGACTCGGAGCTCCTCGCTGTTGACTCTGCCATTCTCAACGACTGGCGTACCCCCTACCTGTCGTGGCTCCGGGACTCCCAAGAACCTTCTGACCCTCGAGAGGCTCGCAGATTGAAGTACCAAGCTTGGCGCTTCGTCATCCTGGATGACACTCTCTACCGGAGGTCCTTCTCCGGTCCCCTCCTGAAGTGCCTCGCCCCCGACGAAGCCATCCAAGCTGTCCGAGATATCCATGAAGGCCTATGCGGAGCGCATGCAGGAGGAAGGTCGCTCGCCAGGATCCTGCTACGGCAAGGTTACTGGTGGCCCACTCTGCAACGTGACTGCACGGCCCACGTGCAACAGTGCGACCGATGCCAGCGATTCGACCACTTAGTCCATCAGCCGGCTACGGAGCTCGTCACCCTGACTGAGCCATATCCCTTCGCTCGGTGGGGGATCGACATCCTTGGGCCGTTCCCCACGGCTCAGGCCCAGAAGAAGTTTATTATCATCGCCATCGACTACTTCACCAAGTGGATCGAGGCCGAAGCCACGGCAAGGATCACCGAGACAGTCGTCTGGAGCTTCGTCTGGAAATCGATCATTTATCGCTTCGGCATCCCCCGAGTGATAGTGAGCGAAAACGGCCGGCAATTCGACTCTCGTTATTTTCGAGATAGATGCGCCGACCTAGGCATTCGCAACCACTTCACTTTGGTCGCCCACCCTCAGGCCAACGGGCTGGTCGAAAATGCCAATAAGACTATCTTAAAAGGCATAAAGACCAGACTCGGCAAGGCCAAGGGTAGCTGGCTCGAGGAATTGCCTAGCGTACTTTGGTCACATAGAACGACTCCCAGAACGGCAACCGGTGAGAGTCCTTTCCAACTGGTGTATGGCACTGAGGCCGTTATTCCGTTAGAGGTTGCCAACCCTTCTCTCCGAGTCATCCGCTTCTCGCCCGAGGTAAACGAGCAAAAGTTACTCGAGAATCTCGACCTAGCAGATGAGCTCCGAGAGATCGCCAGCATCCGAGCAACGGAATACCAACGCCGCCTCACTCGATACTACAACGCCAAAGTCCGAGACATGCACTTCCAGCCGGGAGACTTCGTCCTCAGGAAAACCGAGCCTCTCGACCACTAGAGGCGGCGGGCAAGTTATCCCCTAACTGGGAAGGCCCCTACCGAGTGGTCGAGACGCTCGGGAAAGGAGCATACCGGCTATCTACACTGGAAGGGGAACCCATCCCTCGGACGTGGAACGCAGCCGCACTACGCAAGTTCCACTTTTAAAGATGTGCAAACAATTTGAGAGAAATAAAATTCTCTTATTTTCATTCAAATGATTGTTGATACATCAGAGAGGCAAAAAGCCAATACATTACACAGCAAAGAACAAAAAATCCATCTAGCACTAATGCAAGAGGCCATCGCTCGGCCGACTCGGTTTTGATCTCCTCGCGTCCAGCCACTGACTCTGCCTCGTGTAGAAACTGGCTCGGACAAGAGGCGGTCGGTCCAGTTGGCTCGGGTGGCCCATGACAAAGGTGACAGAGGGAACTGAGAAGAGGAAGGCTACCTTCCAAGTTGATAGAAGCCAGGGAGAAGGAACACCTGTGAAGGCCTCCTCTCTTCCAACCTACCAACTCTTTGGAGCGAACAGAGAGCAAGCACCCTCCGAAGAGTAAAAGAAAAAAGAAAGCAAAAGAGGGAAAAAGAGGCTGCAAGAAAGAAAAAGAAACCAGCAGAGCTGGATGAGGAGGTAGGGGAAGGCCCGGAGGGGATGGGCATCATGGATACTTGCATCCCCCGGGACCGTCGCCGCAACTGATAAAGGATAAACGGCGTGCCTCCGCATGTCGAAATCCTCTCCAAATCCGCGCGACGACCGTCGGACCCGTCTCGAACCCGCGCGACGACCGTCGGACCTGCTCAATAGCCCGAAACAGCCAAAAACTCTCTGCTCTCCATCATCGGCAGCATCGTCTTCCTCCATGCTCCGAATGCAACGGCACAATGCAACGTGAAGAAGGGGCAAGGAAAGACTGTTAGGGAAAATCCTAAGCGGTGGAGAGGAAAGGACGCCCTTCAGTCTTTTTATAGGCTAAGGGAGGCTACTTGCCTTAAATGACTCCCCCCTCGAAAACACGCCAAAGGAATTTTCCCCTCTGAACGGTCACCTCAAACCCCTCGTTTCCCGCCTCAGCGGGATACACGAAGCGGCCAGACATTCAAAGCGTGAGGAAACGGAAAGACACCTTGTCAGGGGCCCGTCCAGCCAGCATGCGAAAATCACGCAGGACGTATCAGCAATTTCCAACTACTGCAGATACGCTAATTGAACCACGGCAAGGAAGGCAAGAAGCAAGTAAGTCATTTATTGCCTTGCAAAAAGAAAATCTTTCTTTTTCAGAAAAGGGAAAGAGACAAACAAAGAAAGAGGCAAAATAGAGCGATACATCAGGCCTCAGGCCCACTTTGAAGCTCGGGAACGGAAGGCACGGGTGTTTCGCCCCTGGCACCCTCGATGACGGCCGGCCCTGGCACTGACCCCGCCTGCGCGGGAACTGCCTCGGCCGCGAGCCCTCCCGAGATAGCCAGAGTTGGTGACCCCACCGGAGAAGAGCTCTCTGGATCTTCCCTGCCCGACGTAGAGGAGCTAGTAGATGACTCGTCCGAGTCGTAGCACTGGCCAAGGGGGAAGTTGACCCCGGAGTCTTGTTCGTTGGCGTAAGCAACTGCCCGACGATAACCCTGCTTGAACCCCTTGCGGATGCCTCGGCGGAGGGCCGCCTCATAGTAGGGGAGGGCAGCTTCCTGCAGGTCAGCCTGGTAGGCCTCCGAGCCCCTGTATTGCTCAATCGCCTCCGCTCCGGCCGGCCCCATCCTCTTAGCAAGCTCGGTCAACTTCCGCTCCGCCTCGGCCGCGCGCCCCTCGGCCGCCGCCGACCGTTTCTCCGCCTCGGCCGACCTTCGCTCGGCCCCAGCCGCCCATGCCTCGGCCTCGACCGATCGCTCCTCTGCCTTAGCTCGGTCGGCCTCGGCCTCCAAGCGCTGGCGCTCCGCCGCCTCCGCCCGGTCCACCAGTTCGGCGCGCTCAGCCTCCCAACGGCCGTCCAGCTCGAGATGTTGAAGGTGCTCCTCCTCAAGGAGTTTCTTTTTTCTCTCGAGCGATTCCCGGGCCTTGGCTAGCTGCTCGGTCAGCGCTCCGACCTCCAGACGGCTCGATCGCAATGACTCCCTAGTCGCAGAGAACTCCACGCGGAGCCCCTCATGCTCCTCATTGAGCCGAGCTAGCTTCCTCTCACACCCCCCGAGGGTCCAAGCGAGGTTCGACCGCTCTGACTCCGTCCGGGCATAAGTCTCCGCCATCGTGGCCCCCATCTGGGCCATGACCAGGCCGCCCTCCATGATGACGTCGAGGACCCCGACCGGGGAGTGACGCTTGTCTCCGCCTTTTATCCTCGCGGACACCTCGCGGCAGAGCTTGTACAGATTGCTCGAGATACCGAGCCTTTCCAGCGCCACCGGCATGGGAACCCCTTCCGCGCCCGGGGCCTCACCAGAAGGTCCGGATCGAGATGCGGGTTCAACCGCTCCGCGCACTACGGTCGGCTGGGGTTGCAACGCCCCTGCGGGCGAACCCCTGGCCTCGATCGGCGCTGCGAGCTCAGCCGACCCGTGCACCACGGACGTTTGGGGCTGCGACGCCTCTGCAGGCGAACCCCCAACCTCAACCGTCTCAGCCCGCACATCACCACCCGAGACATCGCCTACCTCGACCGGCTCCCCGGTCTCGGCCACGACTGTTTCTACTTCGGCCCCCTCTGTTCCCACCGAGGGGAGAGCCGATCCATCGTCACCACCCGCCGAGGTGCCCCTAGTCTCCTCGGCCCTCTCTCGCTTGGCAGATGGGGGAGCCGGCCCAGTTGGGTTGGCCCTATCTTGCCCCCGAGAGGGGAGCGCCGCCAAGCTAGAGTTGGCCCCGGCAGTGAGGAGAAGACCGGCCTTCTTGGCCCGCTTTTTGGCCTTCACGGCCTCCCGCAACCTTCCCTCCATGGGATCCTTGCGCTTCGCGCCGCCCGGCCGTGAAGTCCCCTCGGGAGCCACCCCCTTGCCCTTGTCCCGGGCTTGGGAGCGACCCACAGGGACGCCCGGCTCATCCGCCGCCGAGTCGTTGCCAAGGTCAATGACCTCAGCGGCCTCCTCCAGAGGCTCCCGCATGGTGTCTGCAACAAAGAAAAAGGTGCAATCAAGAAGAGAAGGGCGACCTCCACATCCTAAGGAGGATCTAAGTGGTGGTACCTGACGACTTCAGCCGCGTAAGGAGACACCGCTCGATATTCTCCGGCGTCACCAGCTCCTTGGTAGACTGACGATTCTTCAGCAAGCGAGTGGCATACTCCTCCACATCTGAAGGGAACCCCTCTCGCCGGGGGGGATATTCAGGTGGAAGTTGGGCATCACCTGACACTTCCAGGTGTCCTCCACCGAATCCATCTTCACCCAGAAAAACTGGGCCTTCCACCCCTTATGCGAGGAGTCCTTCGCCGCCAGCGAGATGCAGCTCCTGTTCCTCCTCGCCTGGATGAAGTAAAACCCTTTCCCTGCCGACGGATGCGCCTTCAGCTCGAAGAAAAAGTGGAAAAGATCCAAGGAAGGAGGAACCTCGCACTGACGGTAGAGGATTCGAAAGGCAGAGAGGAGGAGGTATGAGTTGGCCACCAACTGGATAGGCGCCAACTGGAAAAAATTGAGGAGCGTAAGGACGAAGGGCTCGAAGGGGAGGCGAAACTCGCTCTTCCACGCCAGAAGAAAGGTGCAGATGTGGCCCGTGTGATCGTCCAGGCTCATCTCATACGGGGCAGCAGCGGCAAAGCTATACTTATGAGGCAACCGAAACTGATGCTCCAGCCTCTTCACCTCGGTTTTTCCCAACTCGCTGCGGTTGGGGACCGGCGCCCTCACCACCGGTTCATCGCCCCATCCTTTGGCGTCCAAACGCTAATCCGCCATGGGTTCCGAGGAAGAATTGGAAGAAGTGCTCCCAGAGGACCTCGAAGGTTCCGGAGGAGGAGGAAGCTGCCGGACCGCCTCCGCAGTTATCCTCGCCAACTCCTCGAACGCCGCCGCAATTTTCTGCTCCTCCGCTGTGTAATCACGGCGCATCAAGGAGTCCCAAAAACCAAGAAGCGAAGGAAAGCCAAAACCCTAGCAACGGAAAGAGTATGGGATGACAACAAGCGCCCAACGCCTATAAACCGACGCGGGAGGTGGCGCGTCGTTCCGACCTCCGAAAAAAGGGGGCCCTTCGTTTCAAATCCGTCAGGATCACAATTATTACAGGCCTTGGTGACCACGGCATGTGGCTTCATAACACCAGCAGCTCTCCACCCACCTGAGCCACGCCGGTCCGCAACCCTCAAAGGCTACTCACCCGAGCCTCTTTTGGCTCGGGAGTAGGAGGGGGATAAGTGGAGAGGGGGATTTCTGCAGCCCATCCAAAGAGCAGCCAAACAAGGTCCATCAGGACCCAACGAGGCCATGCTCGTCCAAGTGATAGCCCACAGGGCCCACTTAGGACAGAAAGCCCAATAATAAAAAAAACCACTCGGGGACATAACCTTCCTAGGCGGCCTCTAGGCTCGGAAGGCCCGAGCATCGGTCAGGTCACAGGAAAGGTCCATGACCGAGCCATCTCTCCGCCCGGGAGAAGAAGGCGCATGCAGACCGATCCGACCCATCTTTCGCCGAGCTAAGCCTGTCGCCCGGAGAGGGCTGGCCCCTTTGAGCTCGGAACGGACGACGATTGCTTATCCAGGCAGTCGTTAAGAGTCCTCTGTGAGCAGGAAGTCATGAAGGCAAGGGACTCCAGCTCCCCAAGGTGATAACGCTCCCATGACGAGACGATAAAGACCCACGTCGAGGACATAACGCTCTCCTAAAACCCCTCAGCTTACGGGACTCCTGAAGATGGTGCACTATTTAAACCAGGGATACCCTCCGGCGAAAGGTAAGGGCAATCATACGCTCAAAGCTCCTGAGCAAGAACCACTTCACCCCTTTTGGTGGAGAGGGATCTCGCGTACAAGCTCTCACCTCCCTTTATTGCTCCTGCCATAGCTCCACTGACTTAAGCATCGGAGGGTTTTCCCCAGGGTTTCCCCCTGGGCCCCCTGATCCGTTTCCCTGTCTTGCAGTTCACTATCTGGTGATCCACCATCCGCTCAGGACCAGCGCGATATCACGCCTCTTCAGGTGTAAACACGGAATTAAAGGAGATAATTACCCCTTGGTATATAATAATGGGGATAATATCAAAAGAAGTTGGAACTAGTTGAAATTTGACGCTCACGAGGTCAAACGGTTTATCGCGAGACCGTGTGGGGAGTCAAACGATCTAGAGGTAGACTGCTTAGCTCTGTCAGTTCCGTATGAGAAAACGTTAAAAGGTTGGATTTTTGGCATCCAAATCACCTAGGATTGACTCTATCTACTAATTAGATAAGTCTAGAAGGATAATAGATCGAATTGAAAGCCTAAATGGGACTCTAAGTTCGTTCTAATTCTCAAAACCCTAGCTAACCCTATAAATAGATCCCAGATTTGACGTATGCGACCCTTACTTTTGGCACGCGTGGAACTAAGGTAAGGAGGATGAATTAGAGGTAAGTTTCTTCTATGAATTTATTTATTATAATTAGAACTAATTACCCACCAAATTTCGTTCTAGGAGATCAAGCCTATAGGAAGATAGAAGGTTCCAAAGTTGCTGATTCTACACAAGTAACTTAGGAATTAGTGCGTCCTGTTGGGTGCGGATAAGACGACAACGGAGATCCAGGGGGGGTGAATGGATCTACTAAAGATTTTTGGCCAAATTAAAACCGTATGAAGAGATACTCACAGGGTCGATGGACAAATGCTTAAACAGCAAGGATGCAAACCCGATTGGTCACTAGGACAGCCAAGGGAATCACGGTCCTAGCAACCATCTAGCGATAAAAATCACACAGTCAGTGCAATTAAACCATATCGACCCAATGCAATCATCTAGCGGAAGCAGAAACAGAAATCACAGATCAAACCACTGCACAAGGGATTTTTAGGTGGTTTGGTCACCAAGACCTACGTCCACCCCTCACTCCAAACCGGAGTGAGGCTTCCACTAGCAATGCTAGAAACAGCAAACTCAGTCTGCAAACACGTGCTGCCAAACAGCTTGACCAGGGGAACAACCTCCCCTCTTCCTCCCAACCGGAGGGACATCCCAAGTGACTCCCAACCACTTGGAAACCAGAGACACACAGTCTCTCTTCCTCCAGACCAGGAGGGAACACCTGGACTTGCAACCCACAAGACCAGAACTGGAGGACCAATCCTCCCTTCCTCCAAACCGGAGGGGAACCTAGAGACCCAAGTCTCTCTTCCTCTGAAACCCAGAGGGAAGCACAGGTGACACCAAGTCACCTGCAAACTAGAGGTCTCGGACCTCTCTTCCTCCACAATGGAGGGAACCACTGATGACACTAAGTCACCAGCAACCTGGAGAAACAAATCTCCCTTCTCCTGAAACCACAGGAGGAACCCGATCCCCAACAGGGCAATCGGGAGAAGCACAAAGAAATGTAAACGAAACCAAGAAAGGGATAATACAGTAATCAGAAAACTATAAAGATGGTAGCACAACTGTGGCTCTCAAATAGAGCTGACTGGCCTGGATATGATCCACGGTCCAGTAGGAACAAATCTTCAAGTAGCTTTGCTTCTTCTCCTCTAACTCTCTATCTCTTTCTCTTCTTCAATCACTCTCTACTTTCACGGCTTCTCTTTTCACGATCTCTCCTTCTTTCTATTACTATCTCTCTTCTGCTCTGTCTAATCTTCTGCTCAGGCTCACTCCTCTTCGTTCTTCCTTCTGGGGGCTTTTCTTATCTTTTTCCAGCATTTTCTTCGAAGGGGCAAAGAGACCCTTTATAGGGACAGAGCCTTCGTGTGGATCAAGCAGCAGCTAGGGCGTGTGTGCTTCAGTCCACGTGGCGGCTTCTCAGCATCTTGGATCACATGCCAGGCGCCAGCCTCGGATCACATGCCCAGTCACCTGCAAGATTAATAAAGAGTTCAGTCGATGAACAATATCAACACATGCTGTACATACTTTACTCAGCAGGCAATGTATAGACTTAACAATGCATATGCACAATGATGCAATGTTCAGACTCTGCTGAAGATAGCCAGTCGATGTATAGACTTGGCTGAAGCCAACGCTGAAGCAATGTTCAGACTTTGCTGAAGACTGGCAGAGGATGTATATACTTGCTATAATGCATGCATGATAAAGGAGCATACGGATGTATAGACTTTAAGTAAAGATGCATGAGCAATGTATAGACTATGCATATGCACACTAGCGAGTGTATAGACTTTGGCTTGATCAATGCACAATGCTCATATGGATGTATAGAGTTGGTCGTGTGAAGGAGGACGAGTGTACAGACTTGTTGAGACAATGCATGATCAAACGATGCAATGTACAGACTTGATGGCGTGAAGGCAATGCATGAACAGGTGATGCAGTGTACAGACTTGATGAATGCAATGCATGCACAACCGATGCAGTGTACAGACTTGGTCTCTTGCAATGTAACGATGTACAGACTTAATGCTTCATGCACAAAGACGCTAAATGAAACGTTGGAATGTACAGACTCAATGTTTAAAAGATGAGCAATGCACCGATGCATGAGACGAAAGCTCTGTACAGACTTGGTGTGCCGTGCATGAGCAGAGCAGTGTATAGACTTATGGACTTTGAGTGCGTGCATCTACAGTGTGTGGACTTGATGAAATGCAAGGCAACGCAGACACTGGCTGTATAGACTTGGATATGTATGCAGGACAAGGCAAGGCAAACTCTGTACAGACTTGAAGTGAAGACCAATGTATAGACTTCAATGCAAATGAGAAACCAATGTACAGACTTGAATGCTCGAGACAATGTATAGACTTGAACAGCTTCAAGGCACAATGTGCAGACTTTACCAGTGTATAGACTTGGATTTCTGAACGTAGGTAAAGACTGGGAATGTATAGACTTGACGAATGGCTTGAAACACAGACACGCTGCCAATGTATAGACTTGCACAAACTAAGGACCGATGGATGTATAGACTTTACGAGCACAGTCCAATGTATAGACTTTGCGAAGGACAGTCCAATGTATAGACTTTGCGAGATGCAGACTGGGCAATGTACAGACTTGAAGATGTGAACGACACAGTGTATAGACTTGGCCCCTTGACGAATGTACAGACTTTGAAGCTTAATTGAGACGGTGGATGTACAGACTTGATGCACGAACTGTACACATGAATGAAGAGCACTGTGTAGACTTGTGTGCTTGCAAGTGAGCAATGTATAGACTTGGGCTGTACAGACTTGCATGCAGGTTGCCAGCGTTGTATAGACTTGCTGCGTGCAGGCGGCCAGCAATGTATAGACATTGGAGACCATGCAACAGTCCACTGTATGGACTTTGAGTCCGTGTAGCTACAGTGCAGAGACCATGTACAGACTTGTACAGTGAATGCTCAAACGAATTGAGACGCAGGATGAGACGGACGATGTATAGACTTCTAGACACTGTAGACTTGAAAAGCGTGAGACGTTAACTAAGACGGATGAGAATGTATAGACTTTAATGAAGAATGCACACGATGCAAAGGACTCTGTACACACTTGGCCAATGTACAGACTTAGCAGTAGCATGATGGCGAGTGTTGTACAGACTTTGTGTGCAATGGCCAACAATGTGCAAACTTAATGATCGAAAGTGAGCAATGTATAGACTTTACCTTAAGACGCTGGATGCACAACCCAAACGATGTACAGGCTTGTTCCAGCAATGTACTGACTTAGAGTGAAGCACATATAGAAAGCAGTTGAGCAATGCACTAATGCAGGATAACACATCCATATGCCCAAGGCAGAACAATCATTCAGACCAATCATTTAGACACATATTCATGATATGCTATCATCAAAATCATTGAGGTCAGACTGCATGTCACAGTTAATGCATGAAACAAATATTGTATGAAGTAAACACATATGACATCAGACATGTGAGACTCATAGTGTTTGTCATCATCAAAACACAATATCCAACACGTTCGACCCAGATTGATCAAGGAATTCAAAGCCCTAAACGAGATATTTAGCAAAGGTGTCTTTAGAACTTTCTGTTACCCTTCATATCCTCTATCTACTCTCAAAATTTCGCGTCTTTAGGATAAGGGAATCAAGAGATAGAAGGACGTGAAGTTGCTGATTTAGTTCAGGACGAGCAGAGAACTGGGGTTGACTTGCAGCCTTAAATTCGAAGTTTAAAGCCTAAGATAGAGGTAGGTTATCTCATGAATGGCTCAAACTTGAAGTCATGAATAAAAGCCCTCTGATTTCATGCGTTTTCATGCATTGTACTTTGAGAATTTCATGTTTTAGTATGACAATGCATCTAAGTTTATTCCTCATGCATGAACTAGCCCAAATAAAGTAAAAAAAAGGAATTTTTCTTGTTCAATACATGAACCTATGTATATTGTTGGCCTATATTTGTTCTATTATGATTATGGAAGTTTATATATGTTGATTTCCATGCATGATGTATCTTAGTTTAGCATTTGGCTTTACTATTATTTGAACTCGGATTTATACAAGAGCAAACGGTCATCCAGTAGACCGCCTGGTATCTTAACGGTCCTACGACAGACCGCTAGCCCGATAGCATAAGCAGTCACTCGACTGACCGTTTGGCCAGTTAAACGGTTCTGTTCTAGACCGTTTGGTTTTCTGATTTTCTGCAATATTGTTAATCCAAACATATTACGGATTAGTCAAAATTAATATATGATAAGCCTAGTTAACTAAGTTTATTTCCTAGATTGATTACTGGTTTTATATACTTAGTTAATTTTATTATTTATCATCATAGATTTCATGTTTTGTGCACATTGATATTATTTTAACTTATGTTAGTTTATGTTCAAAATTATATATTCTTGTAATAAACATATGTTCAAAGATGATAGATGATTCATGATTTAACTTGATCAACGGTTTATCACGATTCTCTCTCTTCTAAGAGTCATTTTCATAAGTACATGGCACATATTCCGATATGTTGTCATTAGTTACACTTTTGCACATTAAGAACATAATCTTGGACTTGATAACCTCTCCTTTGGATATTCCTTCCAACGGACTAGGAAATCTCTTTCCAAGGCCTCCGTAAGATTCTGCGAGCCTGGGATTCTCACTAGGATGCCGAGCTAGTTGTACCATTAAAGCCCATTGTCTAGAAAAGTACTTATCGATGTTTTGTATTTCTGGACCTAAGCGGCCATCTGGTTAACCGTCTGAGTTTGCTAGTGGCCATTCACTAGACCGCTAAAGGACATTAAACGGCCACCCACTAGACCGCAAGGCTTCAATAATGGGTTTTTCATATATCAAACTTTGTCTTATCAAACGGTCCTGCACTTGACCGCTTGGATTTATAAACGGTCCTGTATATGACCGCTTGCGTTCCAAAACGGCCTAGTAATAGACTGTTTGGTTCCTGATTTGTCTAACCTGAGGTTTGACTTTGGGGTTGGTTTTCTTGAATGCCTAGATGGTCTTCTGATTATCTAGAGCTTAAATTATGTTTAACCAAGTTAAGCTAGAATCATAAAACTTAAAGAATGTGCCGTTATGCTGCCAAATTCTTCCCGTAGCATGGCTTAGTTATTAATGCATTTCTTGAATTCTCATGATCCAATATTGAAGCATTCTTATTTTTGGTTACCTTATCATGGAATTTAAAGTTGTACAATTTTGGCCACATTATTGCTATAAACGTGGAAGTAGCTTGATTTATACTTGAAGATGTAGTTCGAGCATTGATTGTGTTCAAGAGTTCTATGCTAGTTCCCTCGGCTGATTGTCGGAAACATACTGTAAATCATAAGGTATGATGCTACTGGCGTCGCATTGCGCTGGGAGTACTTTCTTTATAAATAAGTGAAATATCCACGGGAATCCACATAAATTCACGAAGTACTTGCTACTAAGTGAAGAGTACATTCTTGCTTGTTACATGACTTTCTAGTGCATAGCCTTCATGATTATGAAAAGTACAATATTGTTACATTCTTGAAAAGACCAGATCTACATTCTTGTTATATACTTGATCAAATCATATTCTTGTATCTCAAGTTTGGTCATATCTTGTTACTTTGGCTTTATTCGCATGCTTCATCATATTTGCATGATTTACCTTATTCTTTAGAGCTAAAATACTAATCATTTAAATTTGCCTTCATGTTGATATGAAGATACCTACTGAGCAAGTGTGCTCATTACCTACTTTCCAATCTTTTTCAGGAAGTACAAGTAAGTCGGATTCGGATTACTCAAGCAACGGGTCCGAGAGCGATTAAAGGACATGTGATCAAGAGAAGCCTTAGTTGTCATATGTCTAGTCATGTCATTATGTAATTTTTAAGTTTCTTGAGTCTACGATGTAAGAGATATTACGAGTCAGAAATCTTATATACTTTGGGAATTATTTTATGAAGGAATAAAGTGAAAGGTTTGATTAAACTAATTGTGTAATTACCTTTGTGTGATTATCTTGCACTCTGATTATATTGCTTGCTCGAGACGTACTAGCCGGCTGTTCACGTTCCTGGTTGTTTCCGCTGCATAATCTCGGGGCGTGACAGCGAAAGTGGTATCAGAGCACTAGGACTAGAAGTCATAGGGAAGAAGTCATGTCATAGGTTATGTCCAAGGTTTAAGACCCACACCTATGAAACTAGGAAAGAAACTCCCAACCTATGTGAGGAATTAGGTAGAACCCGAGATGAGATAGTAATTAGTATTATTTCTAAGGATTAACCTCACTCGTTCCAATAAGATTAACAAATCCATTACTCTTTTCAGATACTTAACTCACATAATGGCTCATCGCGTGGACTGGAACGATATGCAAGAGACCATTGCGGGTCTTACTCAAGCATTATAAACTATGGCTCAGGCTGGCGCAAGGGCAAGAGCGGGAGACTTACATCGTAACTTCCGGAGCTTAAATCCTCCTCGATTTTTAGGTTCCTCTAATCTCGATGAAGCCAAAAATTGGATAGATGAGATGAACCACATCTTTGAAGTTATGCAATGTACGGATCAAGAGAAGGTTCATCTTGCAACATTCCAATTAAATAAAGACGCCTGTACATGGTGGAAGCCGGTTCCGGCACCGCCAGCGGATGCACCACATACTTGGGAAGGTTTCCTTACGCTTATCCGAGCCCGGTACTTCTCCGAGCATGTTAAGGAGCGGAAGGCTATGGAATTTTCTTCTTTATGCCAGGGCATGATGTCAGTTGCAGAGTATGAACTTCAATTTTCTAGGCTGGCGCCATATGCTCCTCACCTGGTTAGCACCGACTTATTAAAGGCTAACCGGTTTATAGATGGTTTGAGGCCCGGATTTATCCAACAACTTGGGACTCAGAATATCCGTACTTATACGGAAATGGTCCAACAGGCGCATCTATGTGAAAGGACCTTAGAGAAGGTCAAAAAATTGAAAAGTAAGGGAGAGGAGCCGAGCCGAAGGTCTGATCGGCATGATAAGAAGAAGTTTAGTATCACGGAACCATACAAATCCCGTGATAGCAAGAAGAGATCCCGGAATGGGAGTGGTAGTGGTAACCACAAAAATAAGAAAGTCAAAGAAGAAGAGAAGCAAGTCGCCATGGCTTGCACTTTTTGCGAGAAGTTCGATCATTCGGCCGAGGAGTGCTGGAAGTGCCTTGGTGCTTGTTTAAGATGTGGCAGCCAGGAGCACCGCATGTCGGATTACCCCATTATGAATGAACAATCTTCCGGTTGTGGACGTAAGCGTCAGGCTCGTCTCAATGCTATCATGGAAGAAGAAGAAGCGCCCAAGAATGATGGGCTAATGGAAGGTACTATCCAAATCTATTCCTATCCTGCATTCATACTATTTGATACCGGTGCTTCTCATTCCTTTATATCTACTACTTTTGCAAAAACCTTACCTATTGCATCAATTCCTTCACCTTCGGACCTTGCTATTACTACACCCATAGGTCCCGGAACAAAACTGACAACCTACTATCCCGATAGTGAGGTAATGGTGGAAGGTCATAATCTCCCTGCAAACCTTGTGTGCCTTGACATGGAAGGCTATGATGCTATTTTAGGTGTAGACTGGCTTGTAGACCACAATGCCTACATAAATTACCGTAACCGGATTATCTCTTTTCGAAAACCAGGTCTTCCAAGGTTTTCTTTCCTTTGTATCAAATATAGGAAGCATCCTACCCTAATTTCATCTCTTCACGCTTACAAACTTATTTCGCAAGGATGTGAAGCTTTCCTTGCTTCCGTAATCGTTACTGAATCCAAGGAAATCATCTTAGAAGATATTCCCAGAGTGAATAAGTTTCCCGATGTATTTTCGATTTATCCGGTTTACCGCCCGAATGGGAAGTAAAATTTTCCATTGAACTCGTTCCCAGAGTAGCACATGTTTCAATAGCTCCCTACAAGATGTCCCCCATAGAACTCAAGGAATAGAAGAAACAACTTCAAGAATTGCTAGACAACGACCTAGCACATCCCCTTAGGGGGCGCTTGTTCTATTTGTCAAGAAGAATGATGGATCCCTCAGGCTGTGTATCAACTACCGGTGACTGAATCAACTTACAATTAAGAATAAATATCCGTTGCCGCGTATAGATGAACTCTTTGATCAGATATCTGGAGCAAAATATTTCTCCAAGATAGATCTCAGGTCAGGTTATCATCAGCTCAAGATCAAGGATGAAGACATACACAAAACTACTTTTCAGAGCAGATATAGCCACTATGAATTCGTGGTAATGCCATTCGGGTTAACCAATGCCCCGGCAACATTTATGCAACTCATGAATAACGTCTTCAGGCCTTATCTTGACTAGTTTGTGGTCGTTTTTATTGATGACATTTTTATATACTCCAAAACAAAGTAGGATCATGAAGAGCACTTGAGAATAGCCTTGCAAACGCTAAGAGAGCACAAACTCTATGCAAAGCTTAGTAAGTGCGAGTTCTGGCTAAATGAGGTTTCTTTCCTTGGCCATATTATTTCAAATAAAGGTATCGCTGTAGATCCTTCTAAAGTTGAGACTGTTAAGAATTGGAGTCGGCCGATGACCGTGTCTGAAGTCAGAAGTTTTCTAGGTATGGCTGGATATTACAGGAGATTTATCAAAGATTTCTCAAAGATCGCCGTTCTTTTGACTAGACTCACAAGAAAGAAGAATCCTTTTGTATGGTCAAAAGATTGCGAAGAGAGTTTTCTAAATCTTAAAGATCACCTCACTACATCCCCTATTCTGACATTGCCCGTTGAAGGTGATGGTTTTGAAGTCTATACGGATGCGTCTGGCATTGGCCTAGGATGTGTCCTTATGTGTAACGACCCGAGAATCCGATTACCGGGAAGACCCGATAACCCGAGACTCGCACCGCCACCCACGAGTCCGAAGACTCTGAAGGGTTAAAAGGATGGTGTGGAAACTACACAAGTATCATAAATAATTGCAGAAATTAAACAGTTATATAAATAAGCAGGAAAAGAATTAGCATTTTACATGGTCCACAAGATAACAATAAAATAACAACAGTAGTCCACAACTAGTATAGAGACAAGAAAAGAAAGTACAGCTACAAGGGGCATACCCCGGCTCTGACCTCTGGCACTAACGCTGGGCACCTGAACCGCGCTGAGCCTCAGACGAACTCCCCTGAAGCCTCGCCTCGCTTGAAACACGGTGAAAACACGCAGGGAATGAGTCTCGGAACAAGACTCAGTAGGGATCACTCGAACCCTACCTCGCAAATGGAGAAATCGCTACGCTAGCAGTAAGCGAGTACTTCGAAAAGGAAGCCATGTCACTAAAAAACACCGGTCTCACGGCACGCAAGCCGACACACGCACCA
The DNA here is from genome assembly GCA_022559845.1 of Amorphophallus konjac. Taxonomy (NCBI): domain Eukaryota; kingdom Viridiplantae; phylum Streptophyta; class Magnoliopsida; order Alismatales; family Araceae; genus Amorphophallus; species Amorphophallus konjac. The sequence continues at coordinate 45,746,155 of CM040125.1, forward strand.
CGGCGGGAAGATCGAAACGCAACGGTCAACACGACGAAACCTGAAGGTCGAAGCTGCGACGACTGACAGCCTGACACTCCCGACTCGACAGGAGTACCTCCCACTAGAAGCACAGTCGGTAGCGTCTCCTGACGACTTACACTGCACCGAGGGTGAACTGCCTGACGTGGTAGCGCCTACCAGAGGCACGGACACCGAACAAGTACCACAACCAAGTGACTAGCTGGGGTCACGCTCGTCAGCGCAGGTCCATCTGCCCCCAACCACGTGTGCACACACAGACCATGCGTCCTAGGTCTGGCCCTCTGACTGGTTTTCCCCCGTAGCCAGACTCTGGCTAACGACGAGGGGCCCGACGGAAACCAGTCTAAAAAATCGTCCTCAGGGTAGCCTCTCCACCACTCCCTGGTGGGACCACACACGTGTAAGAAGGCTACGACTAGTGGAGGGTCACTGACGGAGTAGACTCTCAAGTCAACGGAAAACCACGTCGGCATCCGACGACGTACGGGGACCCCCCACGTACCGGCACCGTCGCACGGCGACCACGGTCGGAACAGGAACTGGGTTGCAAACCACCCGGGACAGCCCAGTGCCTGACGGTCTACCCTAGACGCGTCACAGGACTCTAACGGTCTAGGCGGGACCGTCACAGACACCTGACGGTCCAACGCAGGCCGTCACACTCCCAGTGTAAAACGGAGTGTAACGCACCCACCCTGGTGCATTACAGACTGTGACGCGCCTATGCAGGTGCGTCACATGGGAAAACAAGGGCAAGCTGTGACGCATACCACTCGGTGCGTCACAGCATGTGACGGTCCATTCCTGGAGCGTCACACACATGTAACGGTCCAGCCCTGGAGCGTCACACGGCCTGGGGGTTGAATAGCTTCTGACGCACCTACACTGGGCCGTCACAAGGCTGTGACGCGCCAGTCCTGGTGCGTCACACGCCTTGTCCCCCAACGGTCGGATGCCAACGGTCGGGACGCTCTGACGGCCCAACCCAGGCGCGTCACACGCCTGTGGCGGTCTATCATGGGACTGTCACAGTCCCTGACCCCCAACTGGCTAAACAAGGGCTGTGACGCACCCACCCAGGCGCGTCACAGAGTGTGACGGTCACTGGAAGGACCGTCACACTCGCCCGACGGTGAAACGGTGGGAAAAGCCCAAAAAACTCAACCACGCCCCCATGCCTCCACCGGAGAGGGGGAAATCAAAGGGGAAGACCGCTGGGGACCCCTAGCATGATACTAGGCCACCAAAACATGAAATCGTAGGCTAAATCCATAGATCGAGCAAGCTCTCCCCAAATCATGGAAAACCCCAAACCCGCTTAATCAAGCCCCTCTCAGCCTCCCCTCGGCCTATAAACCACGGAAATGAACGGCGGGGAGCTAGGGAACGTCACCCTACCTCAATGGAGCGAATGCTCCGCCGATTCGTTACCGAGATCACAAAGAACGCTTTGAAAACCCTCGTCCCTTCACGGTTCCCCACAAGCTTTACGCCACCACGATCACCTTGCCGTCGCCCACGTCGTCACGTCGTCGCCCCGCACCGTCTGCAGCCGGAAGGGGACGTCGCCGCGGCCGAACGAGAGAGAAAGAGAGAGGGAGGGGCGGTGGTCACGGTGGGGAGAAGAGAAGGAAGAAGAAGAAGAAGAAGAGGGTGAGGGGAGAGAGAGAAAAGTGAGATATTTATAGAAAATCTAGAAATTCTGGAAAATACCGAAAAATAGAAAATTACATTTCCGCGATCCTCAGAATGCATCGATCACAACGGTACCACTCGTGCCCAGGTGAACGACTCGGTTCACCCGCAGTGAGGTTCCGAAGGAATTACCGAAACCCACACCGGAAATCGAAAAACACACGCGAAAAAAACTGCGGAATGCTTCCGGGCCTCCGAAACAACTCCGGATCGCGTCGATCCGAACACAAAAGATGTCCGAAATGAAATTTCAGACACAGCTGAGCCAGACACTCCGAGAAACCAGATCCGGGAGCCACGAAAAAGGATCTGAAAGGTCCGGGATATTACAGCCCTCCCCCCTTAAAGGAATTTCATCCTCAAAATTGAGAACAACCCAAGGGGAAAGAAGAGGAAGACTCACTCGAACATGTAAGGGAACTACTGACGCATCTCGTCCTCACGTTCCCAAGAAACCTCACCACCAGAGTGTCGCTGCCACACCACCTTCACCAAGGGGATGGCCTTGCTCCGCAGGCGCTGCTCTCGCCTATCCACAAAGCGGACGGGAAACTCTAGAAGAGAAAGATCTGGAGTCACCTCGGGCCACACAGAATCCTCAAGCACATGAGAGTCGTCGGGCATATACTTCCGCAACATCGAAACGTAGAACACGTCATGCACCGACGCCAACTCAGGGGGTAACTGCAACCGATAAGCTACCTCACCGATGCGCTCCATAATCACAAAGGGACCAACATAGCGGGGACTCAGCTTCTCACGCCGTCCAAAGCGCATCACCCCCTTCATCGGAGAAACTCTCAAGAACACACGATCACCCACGGTGAACGCGAGAGGCTGTCTCCTACGGTCAGCATAGCTCTTTTGCCGACTCTGGGCCGCCAACATGTTCTGACGAACCACGAGCACAACGTCCACGCATTGCTGCACCAACTTTGGTCCCGTCAAAATACGCTCACCAACTTCAAACCAATCAAGTGGAGTCCGACAAGGACGCCCATACAATGCCTCATAAGGAGCCATGCCGATGCTTGAATGATAGCTGTTGTTATAGGCAAACTCCACCAACGGTAGGTGATGAATCCAACTCCCCTGCCACTCCTGGCAGCAGGATCTCAGCATGTCCTCCAAAGTCTGAATGGTCCTCTCAGACTGACCATCAGACTGAGGATGATACGCCGAGCTAAATGCCAACTCCGTGCCGAGAGCTCGCTGGAAACTCCTCCAGAATCCAAAAGTGAAGCGCGGATCCCGATCTGACACGATCGAAACGGGAATCCCATGCAACGGAACGATCCGCTCCACATACAAACGAGCCAACTTGGACACGCTCCAGCTGACTTTGATCGGTAACAACCGCGTCACCTTCGTCAGCCGATCCACAAGCAACCAAATACTATCCTGCCCACTCGGGGTCCTCGGCAACCCCACCATAAAATCCGTGGTCACGTGGTCCCACTTTCATGCAGGAACATCCAATGGCTGGAGAGTACCTCCTGGTCACTGATGCTCCGCCTTCACCTGCTGACAGGTCACGCACCTGGCCACTAACTCGGCCACATCTCTCTTCATTCCAGGCCACCAGAACTGCCTCCGCAAATTCTGATACATCTTCGTCGCACCCAGGTGTACGGTGTACCTACTCCCATGAGCCTCACGCAACACCGCGCGATGAACCTGCTCCTCAGCTGGGACGTACAGCCTGCCACGAAATCGCGCAGCACCGACCTGCCCGAGTTCCACATCAGCCATAGCCAGAATCCGAGGCAACTCGGGGTCCGCATGCTGAGCCTCTGTCACCTGACGGCGGATAGCAGGCGTGACAGTCAGACTCGCAAGCACAGCTAACCCTGGCTCTTGGGGAATCTTGAGCCTGAAAGATACTTCGGGCACTGGTTCCCAGAGCCTCCATTTCCTCAACATCAAGGCACTGACCGTGACCTTCCGACTCAAGACATCGGCTACGACATTCATCCTACTCGGCTGATAAGACAAGGTAAAGTCATAATCCTTCATATACTCCATCCAACGCCTCTGCTTGAGGTTAAGGTCCCTCTGCGTGAACACATACCTCAAACTCTGATGGTCAGTGAACACCTCGAACTTCTCGCCGTACAGATAATGCCTCTAGATCTTCAGCGCGAAGATCACAGCCGCCAACTCAAGGTTATGGGTAGGGTAGTTCTCCTCGTGGGACTTCAGCTACCGAGATGCATAAGCCACCACTCTACCATGCTGCATCAACACAGCACCCAGTCCGACCCCGGAAGCATCTGTACACACCACAAAACCTCCCGGCCCAGAAGGCAAAACCAACACCGGAGCCGAGGTGAGCTATAATATCCCTGACCTTTCGGATCTCTCTTCGTGGGTCCCGAATCTGGTTTTTCAGAGCGTCCAGCTCCGTTGTGTCCAAAATTTCATTTCGGACATCTTTCGTGTTCGGATCGGCGTGATCCGGAGTTGTTTCGGAGGCCCGGAAGCGTTCCGCGACTTTTCCACGCGTGTTTTCCGATTTCCGGTGTGTGTTTCGGCAATTCCTTCGGAACCTCGCTGCGGGTGAACCGGGTCGTTCACATGGGCACGAGTGGTACAGTTGCGATCGGTGCGTTCTGAGTATTCCGGAAACGTATTTTTCTGTTTATCGATATTTTTCAGATTTTCTGGATTTTCTATAAATACCCCCCTATTTTCTCTCTCTTCCCCACCTTCTCTTTCTTCTTCTTCTTCCTCCTCTGTTTCTCCCCACCGCGGCCCCCCTTTCTCCCTCTCTTCCTCCCGTTCGAGCGCGGCGAGCTCCCTTCCGGCTGTTGATGGCGGCGGGGCGACGACGCGAGGGCGTGGGTGACGGCGAGGTGATCTCGTGGGCGTGCAGTGAGCGTGGGAAGCGTGAAGAGGTGAGGTTTTCTAAAGCGTTCTTCGCGATTCACGGATGATCCGGCGGAGCATTCGCTCCATTGAGGTAGGGTGACGTTCCCTAACTCCTTGCCGTTCTTTTCCGTGGTTTATAAGCCGTGGGGAGGCCGAGAGGGGCTTGATTTAGCATGTTTGGGGTTTTTCCAAGTTTAGGGAGAGCTCGCCCGATCTATGGATTTGATGCATGATTTCACGTTTTGATGGCCTAGAATCATGCTAGGGGTCCCCAGGGGTCTTCCCCTTTGATTTCCCCCTCTCCGGTAGAGGCATGGGGGTGTGGTTGAAATTTTTGGGCTTTCCCGCCGTTTTCGCCGTCGGGTGTGTGTGACGGTCCTTCCAGGGACCGTTACATGATGTGACGCGCCTCGAGGGGGCCGTCACATGCCCTTTTGTTAGCCTTTGGGGGTCAGGGACTGTGACGGTCCCACGATAGACCGCCACTTCTAAGTGACGCGCCCGGGCTGGGCCGTCAGGGACTTTCCGACCGTTGGTTTTTGACCGTTGGGGGTCTGCATGTGTAACGCGCCAGGGCGAGCGCGTTACATCCGCGTGACGCGCTGGGGCGAGCGCGTTACTTCCTGAGTCATCCCAGGTGTGAGGGACGCGTAACGCGCTGGGCCAGGCGCGTTACATTCGTGTAACGCGCTGGGGCAAGCGCGTTACATCCTGCCTTTGCGCTGGGAGCGTGAGGCGCGTGTAACGCGCGGGGCCAGGCGCGTTACATTCGTGTAACGCGCTGGACCAGGTGCGTTACTCCCTGCGTTCCTCAGGCCGTGTAACGGCCTGCGTTAGACCGCCAGGTGTGTGTAACGGTCTCGCCAGGACCGTTATAGCCTTGTGACGGTCCCGGGGTGGACCGTCGGGCGTTTGGTTGCCCCGAGAGGGCTGCAACCCTGTTTTTAGTCCGACTGTGGTCGCCGTGCGACGGGGCCGGTGCGTGGGGTGGTCCCCGTGCGTCGTCGGATGCGGGCGTCGTTTTCCGTGACTTGAGAGTCTACTCCTTCAGTGACCCTCCACTAGTCGTAGCCTGCTTACACTCGTGTGGTCCCACCAGGGAGTGGTGGAGAGGTTACCCTGAGGACGGTTTTAGACTGGTTTCCGTCAGGCCCCTCGTCATTTGCCAGAGTCCGGCTATGGGGGAAAACCGGTCAGAGGACCAGACCTAGGATGCATGGTCTGTGTGTGCACACGTGGTTGGGGGCGGTTGGACCCACGTCGACGGGCGTGACCCCAGCTAGTCACTTGTTTGTGGTTACTTGTGCGGTGTTAGTGCCTTGGGTAGGCGCTACCACGTCAGGCAGTTCACCTGCGGTGTGGTGTAAGTCGTCAGGGGACGCTACCGGCTGTGCTTCTAGGGAGAGGTACTCCTGTCGAGTACGGAGTGTCAGATTGTCAGCTCGTGTGTTTGGCCTTCGGGTTTTCCGGGTCGACCGTTGAGTTTCGGTTGTCTCACCGTGGCACGTGTGTCGGTTTGCGTGTCGTAGGACCCTTGTTCTGTAGAGTGCAGGGCTTTCCTTTCCGAGGTACTCTCCTACTGCTAGCGTAGTGGTTTCCCATTTTACGAGGCAGGGTTCGAGGGATCCCTACTGAGTCTTGTTCCGAGACTCATTACCTGCGTGTTTTCACCGTGTTTCAGGTGAGGCGCCGCCCCATGGGAGCGCGTCTGGGGCGCAGCATGGTGCGGCTGCCCAGAGGTAGTGTCAGAGGTCAGAGCCGGGGTATTCCCCGTGTAGCTGTACTTTTCTTTCTTGTCTCTATACTAGTCGTGGACTACTGTTGTTATTCTATTGTTATCTTGTGGACCATGTATAATGTAAAATGCTAATTTATTTCCTGCTTAATATTATAACTGTTTAACTTCTGTAATTACTTGTGATACTTGTGTAGTTCCCACACCATCCCTCTAACCCTTCCGAGTCTTCGGGCTTGTGGGTGGCGGTGCGAGTCTCGGGTTATCGGGCCTTCCCGATAATCGGATTCTCGGGTCGTTACAGCTGGTATCAGAGCGCGGTTGTGGAATTATGCGAGAATCATAGGCAATTGTAGTAGTCCACTAGTCCACAGCGATGATGTACAGTTGACACTGGCATTGGGCATCGCGCGTTTTCTTGACCTTGTCGTTTTTGTGTTTTCTATCTTTTGCTTCAGGAGCGAGCATGGCGCCGAGGAGGAGCACTCGCTCTCACCAGGGACAGTCGGCTGGAGGTCAGGAGATCCAGTAGGGGGTCCAGAGGGACCAGGAGGAGCAGAGTAGAGTGCCACCAGGGGCCACCGAGGCAGTGGAAACTGCGAGGCTTTCGGGGGCCGAGGATTTCTTTCGTGGCATGTACCAGCTTATGTCTCAGCAGTTCGGCGGAGAGGCTGCTGAGGGCTCGTCAGCTAGGGGTGGGCCAGGCCGAGCAGTGAGGGACTTCTTGCAGTTCCATCCACCTTACTTCAGCGGCCAGGCAGACCCTGATGCGGCTCGTGATTGGCTTGACGAGATGGAGCGGGTGTTCAGTTCTGTGAAGAGTGCTACCGAGGACAGAGTGGCGTTGGCCTACAACCAGTTGCAGGGTACGGCTCGGAAGTGGTGGTCTTCCGAGTGGAAGACGTCTTTTCAGCTTCGTCCACTTGAGCAGATCGAGTGGGATGACTTCGTCAGTGCTTTCGAGCGTACGTACTGTCCAGATTATGTTGCTACGTAGCGAATGCGTGAGTTTCTGGAGCTGGTGCAGGGTGACATGTCCGTGTTGCAGTACAGGGGCCGGTTTGTCGAGCTGGGTCGATATGTACCTTACATCATGGAGCATGAGAGGGTGAAGACCGCGTAGTTTGTTCAGGGCTTGAGGCAGGAGCTGAGGCACCATCTGATCGCGAACGGGGCCACTGATCTAGAGACGGCGTCTCGTGTTGCGGCTTCCTTGGAGATGGATATGCAGAGGACCCGAGGACCGATCAGCCAGGGGCAGTCTTTGTCAGGTCGTAGCCAGCAGTCGGCTACCCAGCAGCAGGGTTCCTTCCAGCATGCGTCGAGTGGTTCGGGAGCACCGGCTTCGGCAGCGTCGGTAACAGGATCTGCGTCTTTTGGCTCGAAGGTCAAGAAGTTCTTCAGGAAGAGTTTCCGGAAGAAGAAGTCCAAGGATCAGGGGAAAGCTTCATCGGGCAGTGTACATCAGCCGATTCCTTTGCAGCGTCAGGGATCAGTGGGTGGATCGCGAGTACCGTGTCCACGGTGTAGTGGGTTTCACCCAGGCAGGCAGTGCACGGCGCCGATCATCTGTTTTCGGTGTGACCAGCCAGGGCATATGACACGTGACTGTCCTCCGAGACAGCCGCAGCAGCAGTTTCCTCAGCAGCAGTAGGTTCCTCAGCAGCAGAGACAGCAACAGCAGCAGCAGGGACAGTATCCGCCGCTACCCAGGTCAGCTAGTGTGGGAGGCAGGCAGAGAGTTCGAGGCCAGATCACGCACCTGACCAGGGCAGAGGCAGTGGCGTCACAGCTCGTGGAAGGTACCGTTCAGATTTTGGGTTGTGCGGCTCGGGTTTTGTTTGATTCTGGCGCGTCTCATTCGTTTATTTCGAAGGATTTCGCGTTGAGCATCGAGGAGCCGGCGACCCAGTTGTCCTGTGATTTGGCAGTGGAGTTATCTTCGGGTGATTTCATGATCACTCCATATTGCTTCGATCAGGTTCCAGTTTGGATTGATGGGCGGAGTATGCCAGGCAGGTTGTATGCGTTGCAGCTTCGGGATTCCGACGTGATTCTAGGCATGGATTGGCTCGAGACTCATGGAGCGGTGGTGGATTGTGGAATGAAGAGGGTCTACTTCCAGCATCCGAGCAAGCGGACCTTCTATTTCCAAGGTATCCGTTCCACCTCTTCTCGATTCCTTATCTCTGCTATTCGAGCCCGTCGGTTACTTGATTCTGGTTGTCAGGGTTTTCTCGGGTCCGTGGTTGTGACTGAACGGATGGAGCCGGATGTCGAGGACATTCCGGTGGTGTGCGAGTTTCCTGACGTTTTTCCCGAGGAGTTGCCTGGGTTACCTCCCCAGGGGGAGATCGATTTTGTGATCGAGGTCGTGCCTGGTATAGGACCTTTGGTGAAGGCTCCCTACCGTATGGCCCCCGCTGAGTTGAGGGAGTTAAGGGTGCAGTTGCATGAGCTGTTGGCCAAGGGGTATGTTCGTCCTAGCTTTTCCCCTTGGGGTGCGCCCGTGTTGTTTGTGAAGAAGAAGGACGGTAGTCTGTGGCTATGCATTGACTATCGGCAGCTGAATGAAGTGACCATTAAGAACAAGTATCCGTTGCCACGTATTGATGATTTGTTCGACTAGCTTCAGTCTGCGCGAGTGTTCTCACGGATTGATTTGCGGTCCGGTTACTATCAGCTGAGGATTCGCGAGTCCGATGTGGAGAAGACTGTATTCAGTACGAGGTATGGGCATTATGAGTTTCTGGTGATGCCGTTCGGGCTCACCAATGCCCCTACAGCCTTCATAGACTTGATGCAGATGGTGTTCCGTCTGTATTTGGACCAGTTCGTGGTCATTTTCGTGGATGACATCCTTGTATATTCGCGGTCTGCTGAGGAGCACGCGTACCATTTGGGAGTGGTGCTGCAGACGTTGCGAGATCACTAGTTATATGCGAAGCTCAGCAAGTGCGAGTTCTGGCTCTGCGAGGTGCACTTTCTGGGGCATATGATTTCTGGTGATGGCATTTCCGTGGACCCCGCCAAGGTCGAGGCAGTAATGCAGTGGCCGAGGCCGAGGTCTGTGACGGAGATCCGGAGTTTCTTGGGGCTTGCGGGCTATTATCGCCGGTTTATCCAGGATTTTTCTCGCATTGCGGCCCCGATGACTAGGCTCACGCGGAAGGATGTGCCTTTCGTCTGGTCTGAGGAGTGTGAGCAGAGCTTCAGGGAACTGAAGAGGTTGCTCACCTCGGCTCCAGTGTTGGTTTTGCCTTCTGGATCGGGAGGTTTTGTGGTATGTACAGATGCTTCCGGGGTCGGATTGGGTGCTGTGTTGATGCAGCATGGTAGAGTGGTGGCTTATGCATCTCGGCAGCTAAAGCGCCACGAGGAGAACTACCCTACCCATGACCTTGAGTTGGCGGCGGTGATCTTCGCGCTGAAGATCTGGCGGTATTATCTCTACGGTGAGAAGTTCGAGGTGTTCACTGACCATCAGAGTTTGAGGTATGTGTTCTCACAGAGGGACCTGAACCTCAGGCAAAGACGTTGGATGGAGTTCATGAAGGATTATGACTTCACCCTGTCTTATCAGCCGGGCAGGATGAATGTCATCGCCGATGCCTTGAGTAGGAAGGTTGCGATCAGTGCCTTGATGTTGAGGAAATGGAGGCTCTGGAAGCAAGTGCCCAAAGTATCTTTCAGGCTCAAGATTCCCCAAGAGCCAGGGTTGGCAGTGCTTGCGAGTCTGACTGTCACTCCTGCTATCCGTCGTCAGGTAACAGAGGCTCAGCATGTGGACCCCGAGTTGCCCCGGATTCTGGCGATGGCCGATGTGGAGCTCGGCGAGGACGGTGCTGCGAGGTTTCGTGGCAGGCTGTACGTCCCAGCGGAGGAGCAGGTTCGCCGTGCGGTGTTGCGCGAGGCTCATGGGAGCAGGTACACCGTACACCCGGGTGCGACAAAGATGTATCAGAACTTGCGGAGACAGTTCTGGTGGCCTGGCATGAAGAGAGATGTCGCAGAATTTATGGCCAGGTGCTTTATCTGTCAGCAGGTGAAGGCGGAGCATCAGCGACCAGGAGGTACTCTCCAGCCATTGATGTTCCTGCATGGAAGTGGGACCACGTGACCACGGATTTTGTGGTGGGGTTGCCGAGGACCCCAAGTGGGCAGGACAGTATTTGGTTGCTTGTGGATTGGCTGACGAAGGTGACGCGGTTGTTACCGGTCAAAGTCAGCTGGAGCGTGTCCAAGTTGGCTCGTTTGTATGTGGAGCGGATCGTTCCGTTGCATGGGATTCCCGTTTCGATCGTGTTAGATCGGGATCCGCGCTTCACTTCTGGATTCTGGAGGAGTTTCCAGCGAGCTCTCGGCACGGAGTTGGCATTTAGCTCGGCGTATCATCCTCAGTCTGATGGTCAGTCTGAGAGGACCATTCAGACTTTGGAGGACATGCTGAGATCCTGCTGCCTGGAGTGGCAGGGGAGTTGGATTCATCACCTACCGTTGGTGGAGTTTACCTATAACAACAGCTATCATTCAAGCATCGGCATGGCTCCTTATGAGGCATTGTATGGGCGTCCTTGTCGGACTCCACTTGATTGGTTTGAAGTTGGTGAGCGTATTTTGACGGGACCAAAGTTGGTGCAGCAATGCGTGGACGTTGTGCACGTGGTTTGTCAGAACATGTTGGCGGCCCAGAGTCGGCAGAAGAGCTATGCTGACCGTAGGAGGCAGCCTCTCGCGTTTGCCGTGGGTGATCATGTATTTTTGAGAGTTTCTCCGATGAAGGGGGCGATGTGTTTTGGACGGCGTGGGAAACTGAGTCCCCGCTATATTGGTCCTTTTTTGATTGTGGAACGCATCGGTGAGGTCACTTATCGGTTGCAGGTACCCCCTGAGTTGGCGTCGGTGCATGACGTGTTCCACGTCTCGATGTTACGAAAGTATATGCCCGATGACTCTCATGTACTCGAGATTTCTGTTTGGCCCGAGGTGACTCTAGATCTTTCTCTCCCAGAGTTTTCGATCCGCGTGGAAGATAGGCGAGAGCAGCGCCTGCGGAACAAGGTCATCCCCTTGGTCAAGGTGGTGTGGCAGCGACACTCTGGTGGTGAGGCTTCTTGGGAGCGTGAAGATGAGATGCATCAGCAGTTTCCGTACCTGTTTGAGTGAGTCTTCCTCTTCTTTCCCCTTGGGTTGTTCTCAATTTCGAGGATGAAATTCCTTTAAGGGGGGAGGGCTGTAATATCCCGGACCTTTCATATCCCTCTTCGTGGGTCCCGGATCTATTTTTTCAGAGCGTCCGGCTCTGTTGTGTCCGAAATTTCGTTTCGGACAACTTTCGTGTTCGGATCGGCGCAATCCGGAGTTGTTTCGGAGGCCCGGAAGCGTTCCGCGACTTTTTCACGCGTGTTTTCCGATTTCCGGTGTGTGTTTCGGCAATTCCTCCGGAACCTCGCTGCGGGTGAACCGGATCGTTCACATGGGCACGAGTGGTACCGTTGCGATCGGTGCATTCCGAGGATTCCGGAAACGTATTTTTCTATTTATCGGTATTTTTTGGATTTTCCAGATTTTCTATAAATACCCCCCTATTTTCTCTCTCTTCCCCACCTTCTCTTTCTTCTTCTTCTTCCTCCTCCGTTTCTCCCCACCGCGGCCCCCCTTTCTCCCTCTCTTCCTCCCGTTCGAGCGCGGCGAGCTCCCTTCCGGCTGCTGACGGCGGCGGGGCGACGGCGCGAGGGCGTGGGTGACGGCGACGTGATCTCGTGGGCGTGCGGTGAGCGTGGGAAGCGTGAAGAGGCGAGGTTTTCTAAAGCGTTCTTCGCGATTCACGGACGATCCGACGGAGCATTCGCTCCATTGAGGTAGGGTGACGTTCCCTAGCTCCTTGCCGTTCTTTACCGTGGTTTATAGGCCGTGGGGAGGCCGAGAGGGGCTTGATTGAGCATGTTTGGGATTTTTCCATGTTTGGGGAGAGCTCGCCCGATCTATGGATTTGATGCATGATTTCATGTTTTGATGGCCTAGAATCATGCTAGGGGTCCCCAGGGGTCTTCCCCTTTGATTTCCCCCTCTCCGGTGGAGGCATGGGGGCGTGGTTGAAGTTTTGGGGCTTTCCCGCCGTTTTCACCGTCGGGTGCGTGTGACGGTCCTTCCAGGGACCGTTACATGATGTGACGCACCTCGAGGGGGCCGTCACATGCCCTTTTGTTAGCCTTTGGGGGTCAGGGACTGTGACGGTCCCACGATAGACCGCCACTTCTAAGTGACGCGCCCGGGCTGGGCCGTCAGGGGCTTTCCAACCATTGGTTTTTGACCGTTGGGGGTCTGCGTGTGTAACACGCCAGGGCGAGCGCGTTACATCCGCGTGACGCGCTGGGGCGAGCGCGTTACTTCCTGGGTCATCCCAGGTGTGAGGGGCGCGTAACGCGCTGGGCCAGGCGCGTTACATTCGTGTAACGCGCTGGGGCAAGCGCGTTACATCCTGCCTTTGCGCTGGGAGCGTGAGGCGCGTGTAACGCGCTGGGCCAAGCGCGTTACATTCATGTAACGCGCTGGACCAGGCGCGTTATGTAATGTCCCGGATCTTTCGGATCCTTCGTTATGGGTCTCGGATCTGATTTGTCAGAGTGTTCCACCCTGTTGTGTCCGAAATTTCGTTTCGGACATCTTTCGTGTTCGGATCGGTGCGATCCGGAGTCGTTTCGGAGGCCCGGAGTGTGTCCGTGGCTTTTCCGTGCGCGTTTTCCGATTTCCGCGTACAGGTTTCGGCGAGTCCTTCGGAACCCTGTAGCGGGTGAACCGGGTCGTTCACCAGCCCGCGAGTGGTACCGTTGCGATCAACGCGTCGAGACGGTCGAGGAGGTGTATTTTTCTATTTTTCGGTATTTTTGGCATTTTTCGGATTTTCTATTTAAAGCCTTTTCTTTTTCTTTTTCTTCCCTTTTTCTTCTTCCTTCTTTCCCCTCCCGTGAGCGTGCAACGGTCACCTCCCCTTTTTCCCCTCCTTGCCCGTTGGAACCTCGCGGCGGCCCCTTCCCCTCCGGCGACGGGTGGTGGACCTTGGCGGCAGCGCGGTGACGACGGCGGCGGCGAGAGGATCGCGGCGGTGCCCCCATTGGCGCGTGGATGTGGAGTTCGTGGTTGAGCTAGATTTGAAGATCGGCGGCGATTCGGTGGATTTCGAGCTTCCTTGAAGTAGGGGAACGAATCCTTACCCTCTTTCTAGCATTCCCCGTGATTTCTAGGCCGTGGAGAGGCCGAGAGGGGCTAGATTCATGCCGGGAGGGTTATTTCCATGTTTGGGGTTTGAGCGCCGGATCCGTCGATTCGTGGGGTTTTTGATCGATTTGGGGGCTCTAGATGCATGCTAGGTTGTTGTGGGGTGATTCCCCATTGTTTTCCCTTCACCAAAGGGAGTGAATGGGCGTGGTTTTGTGATTTCCGGCCGTAGTTCGCGAACCGGGCTCGGCCCGATGTCGCGCTATAGTCCAGTGGCGCGTTCTTGATGAACGCACTGTGTCGTCCGAGCGTGTCCGTCGGAGAAGACGAACAGTAAGGCGGTGGGGAACGCGCCTGGTTCGGGTAGCGCGATCTCCAGATCGCGCTATCCAAGACTAGCACGTTCAGATTGAACGCGCTAGCCTTGGGCAGCGCGACATGGAAGATCGCACTAGCCAAAGCTAGCGCGTTCTTCGGTGTCGCGCTAGGGATACCTAGCGCGACCTTTTCCCTTCCCCGAACCGCGTTTTACGGGTAGCGTGACCTCCGGTTGGATGAGTTATGGACCCGGTTGTGGCGTGTGGCCCTAGGGATGCCGTGGGCACCCAGTGAGAGCCACAGGGGTGCCCGGGGTTCCTCGGAGAATCAGTTACCTCGGTAGGAGTGCCGCGTGACTTGAGGGACGGTCGGACCTCATGCGTGTCCCCGGCTTCTGTACCTACCGTAGGATCATCGAGAGTCTATGCTAGGGTTTGGTCGGCGGTTTCCGTGGATTAGTCCTTACTTCCAGTGACCTGTCCACTAGTCGTAGCTTCTTGCGCACGCGGGTGCGGACCCACCTGGGAGTGGTGGAGAGCGAGACCCAGTGTGACGCAGTTTTTAGGCTGGTTACCGTAGGGCCCCTTGCCTTTGCCACCAGAGTCCGGTGGGGGGGAAAACCAGCTAGAGGACCCGACCTAGAGCAGATGGTCTGTGTGTGCACACGTAGTTGGGGGCTTGGGACACGCACTGACGAGTGCGACCCCAGCTAGTCCTTGTTGTGTGGTACTTGTTGCGTGTCTGAGTCTCACGCCAGGGGCGTTGTAGCTAGACACTTGTGACGCGGTGTAAGACGTCAGGGGACGCATCCGGTCGTTCTTCTTGTGGATGGTGCTCCTGTTCACTGGCAGGCGTGGACTCGTGTTTTGTTGGACCGAGGTTCCGTACTACGGTACTGTTAGAGTAGATGACTTTTCCATTTATTTACTTTAGCTTGTCGGTTCTACCGTACTCTCGGTTGGTAGGGTTGTCTTCTTCTTCCTCGTTTTCCGTGCGAGGTGGGGATTCGCGGGATCCCTACTAGGCCAATGAGATGAGGCTCACCCCTGCTCTTCAGGTGAGGCGGGGTCGGCGGGAGGCACGGCCGAGTTTCAGCGTGGGTCTTCCAGCCAGGGTTAGTTGCCAGTCTGCCAGAGCCGGGGGATGCCCCGCGTAGTTGTACTCCGGGGGATGCCCCGTGTTGTTGTACGCCGGGGGATGCCCCGTGTAGTTGTACTTTCTTTCCTGTTGACTGTACTTTCTTTTGGACATGAGACACTGTGGACCTTGTAGCAGTTTATTTATTTATATTATTATGTGCATTTTATTTTAGATTATTGTGCTATCTCTGTGGTCGTTGCAGCTTCTCTTGTACCCCCACACCACTCCTTTCTACCCTTCCGAGTCTATGGGCTCATGGGTTGGTGGACCGAGATTCGAGACGCGTCGGTTCCTTTCCGGTACTCAGATCCTCGGGTCGTCACACGTTACTCCCTGCGTTCCTCAGGCCGTGTAACGGCCTGCGTTAGACCGCCAGGTGTGTGTAACGGTCTCGCCTAGACCGTTATAGCCTTGTGACGGTCCCGGGGTGGACCGTCGGGCGTTTGGTTGCCCCAAGAGGGCTGCAACCCTATTTTTAGTCCGACTGTGGTCGCCGTGCGACGGGGCCGGTGCGTGGGGTGGTCTCCGTGCGTCGTCGGATGCGGGCGTCGTTTTCCGTGACTTGAGAGTCTACTCCTTTAGTGACCCTCCACTAGTCGTAGCCTGCTTACACGCGTGTGGTCCCACCAGGGAGTGGTGGAGAGGTTACCCTGAGGACGGTTTTAGACTGGTTTCCGTCAGGCCCCTCGTCGTTAGCCAGAGTCCGGCTACGGGGGAAAACCGGTCAGAGGACCAGACCTAGGACGAATGGTCTGTGTGTGCACACGTGGTTGGGGGCGGTTGGACCCACGTCGACGGGCGTGACCCTAGCTAGTCACTTGTTTGTGGTTACTTGTGCGGTGTTCGTGCCTTGGGTAGGCGCTACCACGTCAGGCAGTTCACCTGCGGTGCGGTGTAAGTCGTCAGGGGACGCTACCGGCTGTGCTTCTAGGGGGAGGTACTCCTGTCGAGTACGGAGTGTCAGACTGTCAGCTCGTGTGTTTGGCCTTCGGGTTTTCCGGGTCGACCGTTGAGTTTCGGTTGTCTCACCGTGGCACGTGTGTCGGTTTGCGTGCCGTAGGACTCTTATTGTGTAGAGTGCAGGGCTTTCCTTTCCGAGGTACTCTCCTACCGCTAGCGTAGTGGTTTCCCGTTTTACGAGGTAGGGTTCGAGGGATCCCTACTGAGTCTTGTTCCGAGACTCATTACCTGCGTGTTTTCACCGTGTTTCAGGTGAGGCACCGCCCCAGGGGAGCGCGTCTGGGGCGCAGCGTGGTGCGGGTGCCCAGAGGTAGTGTCAGAGGTCAGAGCCGGGGTATGCCCCGTGTAGCTGTACTTTTCTTTCTTGTCTCTGTACTAGTCGTGGACTACTGTTGTTATTCTATTGTTATCTTGTGGGCCATGTATAATGTAAAATGTTAATTTGTTTCCTGCTTAATACTATAACTGTTTAATTTCTGCAATTACTTGTGATACTTGTGTAGTTCTCACACCATCCTTCTAACCCTTCCGAGTCTTCGGGCTCGTGGGTGACGGTGCGAGTCTCGGGTTATCGAGCCTTCCCGGTAATCGGATTCTCGGGTCGTTACATGAGCAATCTCTTCAGCTCCCTGAAACTCTGCTCACACTCCTCAGACCAGACGAAAGGCACATCCTTCCGTGTGAGTCTAGTCATCGGGGTCGCAATGCGAGAAAAATCTTGGATAAACCAACGATAATAACCCGCAAGCCCCAAGAAACTCTGGATCTCGGTCACAGACCTCGACCTCGGCCATCGCATTACTGCCTCAACCTTGGCGGGGCCCACGGAAATGCCATCACCAGAAATCACGTGCCCCAAAAAGTGCACCTCACGAAGCCAGAACTCGCACTTACTGAGCTTCGCATACAACTGGTGATCTCGCAGCGTCTGCAGCACTACACCCAAATGGTACGCGTGCTCCTCGGCAGACCGTGAATAGACAAGGATGTCGTCCACAAATACGACCACGAACTGGTCCAAATACGGACGAAACACCCTCTACATCAAGTCCATGAAGGCTGCGGGGGCATTGGTGAGCCCAAACGGCATCACCAGAAACTCATAATGCCCGTACCTCGTACCAAACACAGTCTTCTCCACATCGGACTCGTGAATTCTTAGCTGATAGTAACCGGACCGCAAATCAATCCTCAAGAATACTCGAGCGGACTGAAGCTGGTCGAACAAATCATCGATCTATGGCAACGGATACTTGTTCTTAATGGTCAGTTCATTCAGCTGTCGGCAGTCAATGCACAACCGCAAGCTACCGTGCTTCTTCTTCACAAACAACACAGGCGCACTCCAAGGGGAAAAGCTAGGACGAATGTACCCCTTGGCCAGCAACTCTTGCAACTGCGCCCGCAACTCCCTCAACTCAGCGGGAGCCATATGGTAGGGAGCCTTCGCCAAAGGTCCCGTACCCGGCACCACCTCAATAACGAAATCGATCTCCCATTGGGGAGGCAATCCAGGTAAGTCCTCCGGGAAAACATCGAGAAACTCGCACACCACCGGAATGTCCTCGACATCTGGACACGGCTGGTCTACCAAGACCACAGAAGCGAGGAAACCCTGACAACTCGCATCAAGCAAACGGCAAGCTCGAATCGCAGAGATAAGAAAGCGGGAAAAGGAAGACCTGATACCTTGGAAATAGAAGGTGGGTCCACGAAGTCACCGAAAATAAACTCTCTTCGAGCCACAATCCACCAACGCATGATGTGCCTCGAGCCAATCCATGTCCAAAATCACATCAAAGTCCTGAAGAGGCAACGCATAGAGCCTAGCCGGTAAACTCCGCCCTTCCACCCACACGGGAACCTCATCGAAGCAATACGGAGTGATCATAAAATCACTCGAAGGTAACTCCACTGCCAAATCGCAGGACAACTGGGTCACCGGCTCCTCGATGCTCAGCGCGAAATCCTCCGAAATAAACGAATGAGACGCGCCAGAATCAAATAAAACCCGAGCCGCACAACCCAAAATCTGAACGGTACCTTCCACGAGCTACGACGTCACTACCTCTGCCTTGGTCATGTGTGTGATCTGGCCTTGAGCTCTCTGCCTGCCTCCCACACTAGCTGACCTGGGTAGCGGCGGATACTGTCCCTGCTGCTGCTGCTGGTGCGGCCTCTGCCGCTGGGGAACCTGCTGCTGCTGAGGAAACTGCTGCTGCTGCTGTCTCTGAGGACAGTCACGCGTCATGTGCCCTGGCTGGTCACACCGAAAATAGATAATCGGCGCCGTGCACTGCCTGCCTGGGTGATGCTCGCCACACCGTGGACATGGTCCTCGCGATCCACCCACTGATCCCTGACGCTGAAACGGAACCGGATGCTGTACACTGCCCGACGATGCTTGCCCCTGACCCTTGGACTTCTTCTTCCGGAAACTCTTCCCGAAGAACTTCTTGACCTTCGTGCCAAAAGACACCGATCCTGTCACTGACGCTGCGGGTGCCGGCGCTCCTAAACCACCCAACGCATGCTGGAAGGAACCCTGCTGCTGGGTAGCCGACTGCTGGCTGCGACCTGACAAAGACTGCCCCTTGCTAATTGGTCCTCGAGTCCTCTGCATATCCATCTCCAAAGAAGCCGCAACGCGAGACGCTGTCTCCAAATCGGTGGCAGCATTCGCGATTAAATGGTGCCTCAGCTCCTGCCTCAAGCCCTGAACGAACTGTGCGGTCTTCACCCTCTCATTCTCCATGATATGAGGTGCATACCGACCCAGCTCGACAAACCGGGCCATGTACTGCAACACAGACATGTCGCCCTGAACCAGCTCCAAAAACTCACGCATCCACTGCGTAGCAATAAACTCTGGACAGTACGTACGCTCAAAGGCGCTGACGAAGTCGCCCCACGCAATCTGCTCAAGGGGACAATACCGAAAAGACGTCTTCCACTCGGAAGACCACCACGCTCGAGCCGTACCCTGCAACTGGTTATAGGCCGACATCACCCTATCCTCTGTAGCACATCTGGCGGAACTGAACACCCGCTCCATCTCGTCGAGCCAATCACGAGCCACATCAAGGTCTGGCTGACCGTCATAGTAAGGGGGATGAAACTGCATGAAATCCCTCACTACTCGGCCTAGCCCACCCCTGGTCGACGAGCCCTCATCAGCCTCTCCGCCGAACTGCTGAGACATAAGCTGGTACATGCCACGAAAGAAATCCTCGGCCCCCGAAAGCCTCGCAGTTTCCACTGCCTCGGTGGCCCCTGGTGGCACTCTACTCTGCTCCTCCTGCTGGATCTCCTGACCTCCAACCGACTGCCCCTGCTGAGAGCGAGTCGCCCGCCTCGGCGCCATACACGCACCTGAAGCAAAGACAGAAAACACGGAAACGGCAAGGTCAAGAAAAACACACAATGCCCGATGCCAGTGTCAATTGTACATCATCGCTGTGGACTAGTGGACCACCACAATTACCTATGATTCTCATATAATTCCACAACCGCACTCTGATACCAGCTGTAACGACCCGAGAATATGATTACCGGGAAGACCCGATAACCCGAGACTCGCACCGCCACCCACGAGTCCGAAGACTCGGAAGGGTTAGAAGGATGGTGTGGAAACTGCACAAGTATCATAAATAATTACAGAAATTAAATAGTTATATAAATAAGCAAGAAATGAATTAACATTTTACATGGTCCACAAGATAACAATAAAATAATAACAGTAGTCCACAACTAGTACAGAGACAAGAAAATAAAGTACAGCTACACGGGGCATACCCCGGCTTTGACCTCTGGCACTAACGCTGGGCCCCTGAACCGCGCTGAGCCTCACACGAACTCCCCTGAAGTCTCGCCTCGCCTGAAACACGGTGAAAACAAGCAGGGAATGAGTCTCGGAACAAGACTCAGTAGGGATCACTCGAACCCTACCTCGCAAACAGAGAAATCGCTACGCTAGCAGTAAGTGAGTACTTCGAAAAGGAAGCCCTGCCACTACAAAACACCGGTCTCACGGCACGCAAGCCGACACACGCACCACGGCGGGAAGACCGAAACGCAACGGTCAACACGACGAAACCCGAAGGTTGAAGCCGCGACGACTGACAGCCTGACACTCCCGACTCGACAGGAGTACCTCCCACTAGAAGCACAGTCGGTAGCGTCTCCTGACGACTTACACTGCACCGCAGGTGAACTGCCTGACGTGGTAACGCCTACCAGAGGCACGGACACCGAACAAGTACCACAACCAAGTGACTAGCTGGGGTCACGCTCGTCAGCACGGGTCCATCTGCCCCCAACCACGTGTGCACACACAGACCATGCGTCCTAGGTCTGGCCCTCTGACTGGTTTTCCCCCGTAGCCGAACTCTGGCTAACGACGAGGGGCCCGACGAAAACCAGTCTAAAAAATCGTCCTCAGGGTAGCCTCTCCACCACTCCCTGGTGGGACCATACGCGTGTAAGAAGGCTACGACTAGTGGAGGGTCACTGACGGAGTAGACTCTCAAGTCAACGGAAAATCACGTCCGCATCCGACGATGTACGGGGACCCCCCACGTACCGGCACCGTCGCACGGTGACCACGGTCGGAACAGGAACTGGGTTGCAAACCACCCGGGACAGCCCAGTGCCTGACGGTCTACCCTAGACGCGTCACAGGACTCTAACGGTCTAGGTGGGACCGTCATAGACGCCTGACGGTCTAGGCTGGAACGTCACAGACGCCTGACGGTCCAACGCAGGCCGTCACACTCCCAGTGTAAAACAGAGTGTAACGCACCCGCCCTGGTGCGTTACAGACTGTGATGGGCCTATGCAGGTGTGTCACAGGGAAAAATAAGGGCAAGCTGTGACGCATACCACTCGGTGCGTCACAGCATGTGACGGTCCATTCCTGGAGCGTCACACACATGTAACGGTCCAGCCCTGGAGCGTCACATGGCCTGGGGGTTGAATAGCTTCTGACGCACCCACGCTGGGCCGTCACACGGCTGTGACGCGCCAGTCCTGGTGCGTCACACGCCTTGACCCCCAACGGTCAAACCAACGGTCGGGACGCTCTGACGGCCGAACCCAGGCGCGTCACACGCCTGTGGCGGTCTATCGTGGGACCGTCACAGTCCCTGACCCCCAACTGGCTAAACAAGGGCTGTGACGCACCCACCCAGGCGCGTCACAGAGTGTGATGGTCACTGGAAGGACCGTCACACTCGCCCGACGACGAAACGGCGGGAAAAGCCCAAAAAACCCAACCACGCCCCCATGCCTCCACCGGAGAGGGGGAAATCAAAGGGGAAGACCCCTAGGGACCCCTAGCATGATACTAGGCCACCAAAACATGAAATCGTGGGCTAAATCCATAGATCGGGCGAGCTCTCCCCAAAACATGGAAAACCCCAAACCCGCTTAATCAAGCCCCTCTCGGCCTCCCCTCGGCCTATAAACCACGGAAATGAACGGCGGGGAGCTAGGGAACGTCACCCTATCTCAATGAAGCGAATGCTCCGCCGAATCGTTACCGAGATTGCAAAGAACGCTTTGAAAACCCTCGTCCCTTCACGGTTCCCCACAAGCTTTACGCCGCCACGATCACCTTGTCGTCGCCCACGTCGTCACGCCGTCGCCCCGCACCGTCTGCAGCCGGAAGGGGACATCACCGCGGCCGAACGAGAGAGAAAGAGAGAGGGAGGGGCGGTGGTCGCGGTGGGGAGAAGGGAAGGAAGAAGAAGAAGAAGAAGAGGGTGAGGGGAGTGAGAGAAAAGTGAGATATTTATAGAAAATCTGGAAATTCTAGAAAACATCAAAAAATAGAAAATTACGTTTCCGCGATCCTCGGAACGCACCGATCACAACGGTACCACTCGTGCCCAGGTGAACGACCTGGTTCACCCGCAGCGAGGTTCCGAAGGAATTACCGAAACCCACACCGGAAATCAGAAAACACACGCGGAAAAAGCCGCGGAACGCTTCCGGGCCTCCGAAATAACTCCGGATCGCGTCGATCCGAACACGAAAGATGTCTGAAACAAAATTTCGAACACAGCGGAGCCAGACACTCCGAGAAACCAGATCTGGGACCCACGAAGAAGGATCCGAAATGTCCGCGATATTACATTATGCATGCAAAATGGGAAGGTGATTTGCTATTCATCAAGGTAGTTAAAGCGTCATGAAAAAAATTACCCTGTGCATGATCTTGAATTAGCTGCGGTAATATTCGCATTGAAGATTTGGCGACATTACCTTTATGGGGAGAAATTCACTATATTTTCAGACCACAAAAGTCTGAAATATCTCTTTATCCAGAAGGAGTTGAATATGCGACAACGCAGATGGTTGGAGTAACTCAAAGACTTTGACTTTACTATTCAATATCATCCAGGGAAAGCAAATGATGTAGCCGATGCTCTTAGCAGAAAACCAATGGCAACTCTAGCAAGCCTCCGGAAAGGTATAACTTGTCTTATTAAAGATTTTTCTCATTTAAATCTTGATATTGACAGAGAAGGAGAAGGAGGTATAATTGCCAACATAAGGTCTCAACCTACATTGATCGAGGACATAGTCCAATTGCAAGAAAATGATCCCACATTGATGGAGATTAAGGATAATATTGATCAGAGACTGGAATTTTCTATCTCAAACGATGGAAGATTATTATTTAAAGATCGAATTTATGTGCTGAATCATGATGACATTAAGAAATTGATCATGGAAGAAGCTCACAAATCACGGTATGCTATTCACCCTGGAGCTACTAAGATGTATCAAGATTTGAAAAGAAGCTTTTGGTGGCCAAACATGAAAAGAGAAGTGGCAGATTTTGTATCACGATGTCTCACTTGTCAACAAGTCAAAGCAGAACATTTAAGACTTGCTGGGAAATTACACTCCTTAAATATTCCCGAATGGAAATGGGAAAGTATAGGGATGGATTTTATCATGGGTTTACCTAGGACAAAAGGAGGACATGATGGTATATGGGTGATCATAGACCGATTGACTAAATCTGCATATTTTCTACCAATCAAGAGTCGATAGTCTGTGGATGTACTAGCAGCATTATACATGAAGGAGATTGTTAAATTATACGGTGTCCCAATCACCATCATATCTGACCGAGATCCTCGATTTACATCATAATTCTGGAAAGGTCTACAACATTCATTAGGGACCCGACTGAACTTTAGCACTGCATTCCATCCACAAACTGATGGTCAAATTGAAAGGACAAATCAAGTGGTAAAAGATATACTCAGGGCTTGCGCTATTGACTTTAGAGGAAGTTGGCACGACCATTTACCTCTAGTGGAGTTTGCATACAATAATAGCTATCAAGCTAGCATACAAATAGCACCATTCGAGGGTCTATATGGAAGAAGCTGTCGTTCGCCTATTTGCTAGAATGAAGTAGGAGAAAGGCAATTTCTTGATCCCGACATCATTAGGGATACCACCGAAAAGATAAAGCTTATTCGAGAAATACTTCAGATGGCTCAAGATAGACAAAAGTCATATGCCGATAATCGAAGACGCAACCTGGAATTTCAAGTAGGAGATCATGTATTTCTTAAGGTTTCTCCAGGTCGAGGTATTCGAAGGTTTGGTATCAAAGGCAAGCTTACTCCAAGATTCATTGGCCCCTTTGAGATTCTCGAAAGGATTGGAGAAGTCGCTTATCGAATAGCTTTACCCCCTCAACTTTCTGAAGTTCATGATGTATTTCACGTCTCTATGCTCAAGAAGTATGTACCTGATCATTTCCATGTCATCACTTACGACAATCTGGAGATCAAAAAGGACTTAACATACGAGCAAAAGCCAGTCAAGATCATTGAACGAGAAGTACGTCAACTTCGGAATAAAACTATTCCTATGGTCAAGATTCAATGGACCAAGTTATGGCCGCATGAAGCAACACAGGAAACTAAAGTAGCCATGCAAAAAAGATTTTCGGAATTATTTGAATGTAAGTACACTCTCCATAAATCCATGTATTGAATTTGTCGACAAATTCTTTTTTTAGTGGGGGAGGGTGTAACGCCCGAGAATTTTTCTAAGGATTTTTTAGATTTTAAAATATAATTATTAAGCATTTAATGGGCTATAAATAAATTTTGTTCAATTAAATCTAATTATTTAAGTCATACATAAATCTAAGAGGATTAGGCCCATATAATAAACCCAATAGGCCCAAAAAGATTCTTTTGGACCTTAGCCCATATTCTAGAAGCTAGGAATGGGTGTAAACACGGAATTAAAGGAGATAATTACTCCTTGGTATATAATAATGGGGATAATATCAAAAGAAGTTGGAACTAGTTGAAATTCGGCGCTCACGAGGTCAAACGGTTTATCGCGAGACCGCGTGGGGAGTTAAACGGTCTAGAGGTAGACCGCTTAGCTCTGTCAGTTCCGTGAGTATGAGAAAACGTGAAAATGTTAGATTTTTGGCATCCAAATCACCTATGATCGACTCTATCTACTAATTAGATAAGTCTAGAAGGATAATAGATCGAATTGAAAGCCTAAATGGGACTCTAAGTTCGTTCTAATTCTCAAAACCCTAGCTAACCTTATAAATAGATCCTAGATTTGACGTATGCGACCCTTACTATTGGCACGCGTGGAACTAAGGTAAGGAGGATGAATTAGAGGTAAGTTTCTTCTAAGAATTAGTTTATTATAGTTAGAACTAATTACCCTCCAAATTTTGTTCTAGGAGATCATGCCTACAGGAAGATAGAAGGTTCCAAAGTTGCTGATTCTACACAAGTAACTCGGGAATTAGTGCGTCCGACCCAGATTGAGCAAGGAATTCAAAGCCCTAAACGAGGTATTTAGCAAAGGTGTCTTTAGAACTTTCCGTTACCCTTCATATCTTCTATCTACCCTCAAAATTTCACGTCTTTAGGACAAGGGAATCAAGAGATAGAAGGACGTGAAGTTACTGATTTAGTTCAGGACGAACAGAGAACTGGGGTTGACTTGCAGCCTTAAAATCGAAGTTTAAAGCCCAAGACAGAGGTAGATTATCTCATGAATGGCTCAAACTTGAAGTCAGGAATTAAAGCACTCTGATTTCGTGCCTTTTCATGCATTGTACTTTGAGAATTTCATGTTTTAGTAGGACTATGCATCTAAGTTTATTCCTCATGCATGAACTAGCCCTAATAAAGTAAAAAAAAAGGAATTTTTCTTGTTAAATACATGAACCTATGCATATTGTTGGCCTATATTTATTCTATCATGATTATGTAAGTTTATATATGTTGATTTTCATGCATGATGTATCTTAGTTTAGTATTTGACTTTACTATTATTTGAACTCGGATTTATACAGGAGCAAACGGTCGTCCAGTAGACCGCCTAGTATCTTAACGGTCCTACGACAGACCGCTAGCCCGATAGCACAAGCAGTCGCCCGACTAACCGTTTGGCTAGTTAAACGGTTATGTTCTAGACCATTTGGTTTTCTGATTTTCTACAATATTGTTAATCCAAACATATTACGGATTAGCCAAAATTAATATATGATAAGCCTAGTTAACTAAGTTTATTTCCTGGTTTGATTACTGGTTTTATATATTTAGTTAATTTTATTGTTTATCATCATAGATTTCATGTTTTGTGCACACTGATATTATTTTAACTTATGTTAGTTTATGGCCAAAATTATATATTCTTGTAATAAACATATGTTCAAAGATGATAGATGATTCCTGATTTAACTTGATCAACGGTTTATCACGATTCTCTCTCTTCTAAGAGTCATTTTTATAAGTACATGACACATATTCCGGTATGTTGTCATTAGTTACATTTTTTACACATTAAGAACACAATCTTGGACTTGATGACCTCTCCTTTGGATATTCCTTCCAACAGACTAGGAAATCTTGTTTCAAGGCCTCTGTAAGACTCCGCGAGCCTGGGATTCCCACTAAGACGCTGAGCTGGTTGTACCATTAAAGCACATTGTCTAGAAAAGCACTTATCGATGTTTTGTATTTCTGGACCTAAGCGGCCATCTGGTTGACCGTTTGAGTTTGCTAGCGGCCATTCACTAGACCGCTAGAGGACATTAAATAGCCATCCACTAGACCGCAAGGCTTCAGAGATGGGTTTTTCATATATCGGACTTTGTCTTATCAAACGGTCCTGCACTTGACCACTTAGATTTATAAACGGTCCTGTATGTGACCGCTTGCGTTCCAAAACGGCCCAATAATAGACCGTTTGGTTCCTGATTTGTCTAACCCGAGGTTTGACTTTGGGGTTGGTTTTCTTGAATGCCTAGATGGTCTTCTGATTATCTAGAGCCTAAATTATGTTTAACCAAGTTAAGCTAGAATCATGAAACTTAAAGAATGTGCCATTATGTTGCCAAATTCTTCCCGTAGCATGACTTAGTTATTAATGCATTTCTTGAATTCTCATGATCCAATATTGAAGCATTCTTATTTTTTGTTATCTTATCATGGAATTTGAACTTGTGCAATTTTGGCCACATTATTGCTATAAACGTGGAAGTAGCTTGATTTATACTTGAAGATGCAGTTCGAGCACTGATTATGTTCAAGAGCTCTATACTAATCCTCTCGGCTGATTGTCGGAAACATACTGTAAATCATGGGGTATGATGCTACTGGCGTCGCATTACGCTGGGAGTACTTTCTCTATAAATAAGTGAAATATCCACGGGAATCCACATAAATTTACGAAGTACTTGTTACTAAGTGAAGAGTATATTCTTGCTTGTTACATGACTTTCTAGTGCATAACCTTCATGGTTATGAAAAGTACATTCTTGTTACATTCTTGAAAAGACCAGATCTATATTCTTGTTATATACTTGATCAAATCATATTCTTGTATCTCAAGTTTGGTCATATCTTGTTACTTTGGCTTTATTCGCATGCTTCATTATATTTGCATGATTTACCTTATTCTTTAGAGCTAAAAATGCTAATCATTTAAATTTGTCTTCATGTTGATACGAAGATACCTACCGGGCAAGTGTGCTCATTACCTACTTTCCAATCTTTTTCAGGAAGTACAAGTGAGTCGGATTCGGATTACTCAAGCAACGGGTCCGAGAGCGATTAAAGGACATGTGATCGAGAGAAGCCTTAGTTGTCATGTGTCTAGTCATGTCATTATGTAATTTTTAAGTTTCTTGAGTCTACGATGTAAGAGATATTATGAGTCAGAATCTTATATACTTTGGGAATTATTTTATGAAGGAATAAAGTGAAAGGTTTGATTGAACTAATTGTGCAATTACCTTTGTGTGATTTTCTTGCACTCTGATTATATTACTTGCTCGAGGCGTACCAGCCGGCTGTTCACGTTCCCAGTTGTTTCTGTTACATAATCTCGGGGCGTGACACCCTCTCAGACACTCTATAACACGGTTATAGCCCTCATAGGACGTCCAAGACATCCACGGAACAATGGGCTAACCAAGGGGTCAAAGTGACATCAACCGGAAACCAAACCAACACGAAAGGACACTCTGGGCAGGTGGTGGTCTTACCCCTGTCCGCTAAACCAACTTGGGGGGTCATCCAAAGGGCCGCTACCCTCAAGAAATCCCAGATACAAAATACATAGAAACAAGAGCCTTGCGGTCTGCCTGAGGCCGCTACTAGCACCAGACAGTCTCCTCAGGGCCGCAAGCTGAACCTAGCGGTCATGACCTGGCCGCTTTGCCCAGTCAACCCCCAAAACAGTCAAACCAATCGAAACCCCCTAACAGTCTACCTAAGACCGTTTCCCAGGGACTGGCGGTCACCCCAAGGCCGCCAAGGACCCCATGTGGTCGGGAGCTGGACCGCTAGCCCGAATCGTCTTAAAACTGATAAATCGACTTAAACGTCGCATAACGGTCGCCCAAGGGTCACTAAAACCAGCCTTGCGGTCGGTCGCGTGACCGCTAAACCAAACCGACAAAAGACTCCACCTAACGGTCTCCAGTGGACCGCCAAGCACCCCTAGCAGTCTCTGATAGGACCGCCAAGCCGTTCCTGTGGGAAAATCGTAGAACTACCAAAAACCTGGTTTTTTCACTCCCCAATCGCGTCTAAACGACGGGGAAACAACCCTAGACTCGATATCCACCTTCCACAAGCCGAAAGGGATCAAACTATTCACGAAACGATAAGAAACGGGCGATTCCCACGAATCGATCCAAAACGACTCACATGGACAGCCGGGCTTCTACCGGCTCCGATTCTCAACCAAACGCAATAAAGCTGGTGGGAAATGAATCCCAACATGCCAGGGGTTCAAATGAATCCATTTAAACTACAAACCGTCGCCTGGAACGGCGAACACGGCTCACACCCCCTGAACACGCATTTCGCCCAAACAAGGCAAAACCCGCTTAAACTCACACCGTTCGGCTCCAAATTGCAAGAATATGTAGGAAAAGAGTAGAGCAACTGTCCCCCTACCTCCACCGAAGATCTCACGCGCTGAGAACGCCAAACCTCGCCAAAAACTATCACACGAACCGTACGTCGGCTTTGAATCCACCGAACGGGATCGCGCCAACACCACGCTCCATTCTTCACGCCATCACGCTTCACGACACCTCCACGGTATCTCCACGACACCCCCGGGCCTCCTCCATCTGCAGCTGGAGTAGAGGGGGTGAAAGGAGAGAGAACGGAGGGAGAGAGGGTGAAACGGCGAGAGAAGAGAGAGGAGAGAGGTGAGAGAAATAAAAAGGAAATAGGAAATTAACAAATTTCTGAAATTTTGATTTTCTGCACGAAAATCTGTAAATTTAGAAAAATGTAAAAAAATAGTCTTTGCGATCTTCGGAATGAGCACAACGCACTTGTAGTGTCTCGAAATCGCAAAACTCAACAGTTCACTCTCCACACGGTTCCGCAAGTTATACAAGGGAAAACCCGAGTGGATCGTAAAACACGTATCAGGACCCACGAAAGCGATCCGAAAGCTCTCCGATTCTGACCCGAAGAATCCAAGATATTATAGCCTAGGCCCCTGTCTTGCCCAGGGTGGGCGACTAGTAGGTTGGCCACCCAGTCCTCTGGGCGGCCATCGGGATGGCCGCCCAGCACCTTGTGAGTCTGGGCTCTGAGCGGCCAGGGAGATGGCCGCCAGGCCAGTGAGTGCCCATGGGTGGACGGCCAGGGGGTTGGCCGCCCAGCCCTGTTGGGTGGCCAGTGGTCTGGCCACCACTGGCCGCCCATCTCTCTGGGCGGCTAGTGCCTTGGCCGCCGAGTCCCCTTCAGCCCGGGGGTGTTGCACTCCGTGGTTCGGCCTTCCGAGTTGTCCGTAGGAGGGCTGGCTTTGCGGAATGCGTGTCTGCGTGGTTTTGTGTGTTCTGCTGGTTCCGGGGTACTTGTGTGGGCCATCCCTGTCTGCTGGTGAAGTGTGGACAGTCTTTCCTGTGTCGGACTACTCGTGTCGACTGTCCCCGCAAGAGTTCCGAGATCGCGGAGGGTGTTCCCGCGTAAGGACTATGATCGCGACTTGTTATCCTCGTGGGAATTCTGGGCTGTGGTCCTTGTGTTCTTGTCCTCCGCTTTGGAAAGTTTTTCGTGGACCGGCTGTGTGGTTTAGAGGTCCCCCGTGGTTCAGGCACGTGTGTACGGGTGTCATCAGGTTTCCCGCAAGAGCGCGTAGTTTTGAGCCATGCTGTTTCTCTGCTTAGAGGGCTTGTCGTGATTGGACCGGGCGAGCCCACCTTGTGTGTACGACGCTCTTGTGAAGGCGTGACCGCCTGAGCGTGTGTGTACCTTGGTTAGGACAAGAGTATGTTGCTGACGGTACCAGTGGCGCGTACCCCGTGTCAGGTAGCTGGACACGGCCGTACTGTTGGGTGCAAAGGTGCGGATCCTAGCCAGTCCGAGGGTGTCGTGTGTGTGTGTGTGTCTCCTCTGCTCCTCCCGAGACCGGGTGTGAGTAGTGTGCGCGCATATGAGGCTTTGGCGCAGTATAAGACATCAGTGGACGCATCTGGCCATGTTGTGTTGTCTTGAGTGGCGGACCCTATGCCGTGAAGGTGAAGGTACCGACAGGATTGTCGTGGTCCTTCCAGTAGACGGACTGGTGTCGCCCTATGTGTTGGGCGTGGTTCTTTCGTTGGTTCTAGCTCAGGATTGAGCAGTTCTGTGGTCCGGAGGTTCTCCCGAGGGTGTTGGTTCAGCGTGTGGCCGTGTGGCCCTGTCAGTGTTTCCGTCTGTGAGGATGGACTGTCCGACCGTGGGAGTCGGGGTAGCGTAAAGGGCTTGGGTGTGTTCCCTCCTTTTACCATCTTCTGGTTCCGGTCACCGTCGTTGTGTTGTACCGGTGTTATTATCCCATCGCTACCGCTATTGTTCTTTACTTGTTGCTACTACGCTGTTCCTATTTACTGCTTTCGTTGTGGTGGGGATCCACAGAACCCCTATTGAGCCAATGAGATGAGGCTCACCCTCTGTTTTTTAGGTGCGGCATTCTCCTCGGAGTGGAGCATTCCAGTCGGAGGTTCGTTAGTTGCCAGCTCGCCAGGTTGTCGGGGTATGCCCCGAGGTAGTGTACGTTTTCTTTCTTTGACTGTACTTATGGACTGGACTCTGTAGTTGTTATAATTGTTATAAAATGTAATTTTATTTCTGTCAGAACTGTAGATTAATTCAGTAGATTTACTTTCATGCTATTGTTTAGAATTTCAATGCATAACCACAACACTACTAGTAACCCTTCTGAGCCCTCCGACTCATGGGTGGCGGGTCAAGATTCGAATGGTATTAGGTACGTCCCGGTATCCGGATCTTGGGTCGTTACACGCAGTGTTTTACTCACACCTGGTGTGCTTCTGTACCAAGGTGAGGAGGTCCATCTGGGTTGCTGGGGCTTCAACTCTGAGCGACCGTCGGAGGATGGAGTCCCGGGTTCCTTGCGTTAGGGCGGTGGTCACGATGTTGACGTCAAGGCATGGAATGCGGAGCGCCTCTACTCAGAAGCGGGACACGTAGTCCCAGAGGGTCTCCTCCCGGCCCTGCTTGATGGCGAGCAGGCTCACCGCATACTTGGCTTCCTTCTGGCAGCCGATAAAGTTTTCTTTAAATAGCTTCTTCAGCTGTTGGAAGGAGGTGATGGTTCCAGCCGGTAGGGACTCGAACCACGTCCGGGTGTTCTCTCGGAGAGTAATAACAAATACCAAACACTTTACAGCGTCCGAGGCCCAGTGAAACACCAGGTTAGACTCGAAGCTGTGCATGTGATCAGCCGGGTCGGTGGTGCCGTCATAGGGGGTGAAAGACGGCAGTTGGAACTTCGGCGGGATGGGGGCCTCCGTGATCTCCTTGGAGAAGGGAGCATGGAAGTCCCCATCGTCGTCGATAAGGCCGCGGGTCTTGGCGGCGAGCAGGACGTCATCCAAGTACCGGACCTTGCCCTCGATCTCTTCATAATGACGTAGTCGCTGGGCCATTTCCGGATTGGAATGGAGCGGACTGCACGCCCTTGGTGCGGGCGAGTTGCCCGGGCGCCGGGCCTATGCCGCAGAGGCGTGGGAAGCCTCCCGCACCGGGCGGGAGTTTGTTACCGTTGGAGCCCCCCCATTCTGGGGTTGCTTTGTTGGGGCACGCTTTTACCCCGTTGGCCTATTGAGGAGGCCATGGCAAAGGTCCGTTAAGACCTGGAGCTGATGTCGCATCTCTACGAGTTCGTTGGCGGCAACCTCCCAATGCGGTCGGGTGGAAGATGATGCTTCTTGTGATCCCCGGCGGGAACTAGGGCCGTGGTGAGACCCTCGGCCGCAGTTGCTGGTGTTGCGGTAGCTCCCACGGGGTGCCATGGCTTTTTGATCGACTTCCCACAAACGGTGCCAAAAAGTATAGAGGCGAGAAAATGGTCTCTAGAACCCCATACCACACTTTTAGTATTTGTTTGTTGGGGAAAGATCGTCCAGTCACCCGCGGAAGCATGCAACCACCAGAGAAACGACGTCAGAAAGAGCCTTGGGCGTTACCCCAAGGGACAACCCTCCGATGCTTAAGTCAGAACCTTGGAGGATGGAAATTAAGGAGAGACGGAGGAGAGAGAGAGAGATGGAGGGCGATTGAGTAAGCCTGGAGAGGTGGTCGAACTTCCACAGGAGTGCTCGCAGCGTCCAGTGAGCACTCGGAGAGTACTCGCTGGGCAGTAAAGGTGCTCGGAAGATGACGGGAGCTCTACTCTGTAGAATCTGCTCTCACGGCTTCGCAGGTCGGAGTCTCTGTTGCCGTGTCTGTTGGTCCGTTCCAGTCCCTCCTCCTGTTTATGGTCGAAGGTCCATTTATAGGGGTTGTCCTGACGGTGGGGGCCTATCCCTTAGCAGGGAAGAGCATGAGTAGTGGGGCAACGCCTCTCCGCGATCGTGGGGAGTTTCCCGTTGAGGGTCCGTTCTTCCGGAGTCAGGGCAGTTTTCAGGCGAGTCTTACGGCGCCCGTAAGGCGTGCTCGCCTTTAGTGGAGTTGAGGCCGACGTTGTAGGGGATAACGTTCGGTTGCTGAAGGGTCGTCCGACGTCCGTTACGCCTGAGTTAATATCCTTTGTGGGTTGACGAATTCGATGACTAGCCTCGCTGGGCCATGCGTTGTGGGCCGTGATTGTCGGGAGCTCGTAATACGAATTGTAGATCTCGGGCCAACGTGGATCTGACGTCAATGGATCTTCTTTAGGCTATGCCTATTTTACCTTCCTCAATCGTGAACATGTATGATGTATATGCAATGAAAATAATTCTAAAAAAAATCAAACCGTTCGTTCCAAACGGGTCCTAAAACTCCAACTAGCTTTCTTGAATTATGAGGCACACCATCCTATCGACTCACTAGAGGGTAAGAAGGAAAGAGAAACTTTTTCCCACCAGTTTACACTGCTCGACCTTTATGGCAGCCGAGTCAAAATTGGCGGGGTCTGGCCTCTTGGCTGGGCTCTTGACCGTACAGATCACCTTGACTCGTGTGACCGAACCAGCACAAGACGATCCATCTAACGGACGACGACGGACATGCAACAAGGACCATCTTCACGTGCAGGCCGGGCGCGGGCGGGGTCTCCCGAATCCTCTGACTCTCTCCCCCAACAGTCTCCGTTAGATACTGGCGCCCCCGTCGGCCCGAGATCTGCGCGTTGGGCGTCGGCGTCACGTGCATCGCGCCCGGGGGAGGGCCGCGGGGAAAAGGTGGGGGGGGGGGGGGGGCAAAGGCAGCTGCGGCAGCTGGCAAGGGCGGACCCCGACAAAATTACTGCACCCTCCACAGCAGCCCTCCTCAAAATACTAACTCCGCGCAGTTAAGGCGCCCCGACCCCCGCTCCCTGGTGCAGGCGGAGAGGTAGCCCGCCATTTATTTTTCTTTTTTCTCTCTCGCCGGTAGTGGCAGCAGCTGCTCGTACTCTCTCTCTCTCTCTCACTCTCTCGACTGTTCTCCCCTGTTACCATTTGACATTATTATTGTTTTTGAAACTTGAAACAGATGCAGATGCACTCTCCATTCCTATGTGGGTCTTGCCGCCCTCCTCCTCCTCATCATCATCTTCACCTGTTCTGTCACTCCTGGTTCTGCGAGCACGGAGATCTGTGAGGGCGCCAGTGGAAGCCCAGCTGCTTGAGCTCTGCAAGCACCCGGTCGCAGGCGTGGTTCAGGTCAGTGCTTGTAGAAGGCAGAAGCAATAAGATAAGAATTATAGGAGTCCAAGAAGTGAGCTTTTGAGAAAAAAGGAGTGGGGAGAAATAAACATGGCAGCAGCAACATTTAAAAGAAGATAAGGGTGGCAGGGGTCACGCCTTCTCTCCCCTCTCCGCCGATTTCTATGCCTTCACGTGAGGCAGCAGTCGCCTGCTCGGGCCCCCTCCCCACCACCCTGCGTACTCCTTCCCACCAATACCACCACCACCACCACCCGCGCCAGTAACACCCAGCGGCGACAGCAGAAGACGTGGTAGGGGGTGGGGGAGGAGGAAACGGGCCATGGGCATAGGAGAGCGCTGCTGGGAGAGGTGCGGCGGTCGCGTTGGTTGGGAACGGCGCCGCGGCGCCGCTCGCCCTCGGACCATGGCCACTACCTTCCAATGTACCGCCGCCATTTCAGTGGTGATGGAATCTAAAGTTTCCTCTTTTATCAAATGGCGTTGTCTCTGTCTTCTGGTTTTGGTTTCTGTCTCGCCGCTTCCCGTCTCCTCGGAGTCCCGGGACGCCGAGGCCCTCCTCGCCCTGAAGGCGTTCGTCGACCCCTCCAATGCCCTCACATGGGGGCGCGACTCCGCCGGCGCCGTGTGCGGCTGGTTCGGTGTCAGGGAGTGCTCCCCCGACGGCCGGGTTACCAAGCTCGTCCTGGAGTTCCTCAACCTCACGGGCACCCTCCATGCAGGGAACCTCGCCGTCCTCGACCAGCTCCGCGTCCTCAGCTTCAAGTCCAACGCCCTCTTCGGCGAGATCCCCGATCTCTCCGCGCTCACCAACCTCAAGTCCCTCTTTCTCAACAACAACAGGTTCTCCGGCCGGATCCCGCCCTCCCTCTCCACCCTCCACCGGCTCAAGGTTGTCGTCCTCTCCGGCAACGTGCTCTCGGGGGAGATCCCCGCGTCCCTCACGAAGCTCC
Organism: Amorphophallus konjac; assembly: GCA_022559845.1. Lineage (NCBI taxonomy): Eukaryota > Viridiplantae > Streptophyta > Magnoliopsida > Alismatales > Araceae > Amorphophallus > Amorphophallus konjac. The sequence continues at coordinate 45,780,746 of CM040125.1, forward strand.
CCAGGCTCTACGCGCTGTTCCTGCAGGACAACCACCTCACGGGGCGAGTCCCCGCCTTCGAACAGGCGGGGATCAGGTACTTCAACGTCTCCGGCAACCTTCTCTCCGGCGAGATCCCAAGAACGCGCGCTCTTGAGCAGTTCAATGCGTCGTCTTTCGAGGGCAACCCGGGCCTCTGCGGGGAACAGCTCGAGAAGGCCTGCACTGGCGCCAGCAACCCTCTCAACCCTCCTTCCTTGAGCCCCATCACCTCCATAATCGTCTCATCCTCTGCGTACTCTCCTCCGACGCGGAGGAACCGGAGGAGAAGGGTGGCGGCAATCATCGCGGGCTCCGTCGGCGCGTTCCTGTTCCTGGTCCTCTGCATCGGGCTGGTGGCGGCCTTCTTCCTCTTCTCCTGGAGGAGAAGGGTGGTGGTGTCGCAGCCCAACGGCAGAGCGCGCGGGGTAGGACTCGGAAGTAAGTCGGCTGAGGACGAGGGAGGGATTGGCGGCAGCGGCGGCGGCGACGGGGGGCCCAGCGAGGAGCCCTGGGGGGGCCCTTTCGGCGGGGTAGGCAAGGGCGGCGGGGTGTTCTCGTGGGATGGGGAGGGGCTGGGGAAGCTGGTCTTCTGCGGCGGCGTGGGGGAGATGTACAGCTTGGAGGAACTGCTCAAGGCGTCGGCGGAGACCCTCGGGAGGGGGACGGTGGGGAGCACCTACAAGGCCGTCATGGAGTCCGGGTTCATCGTGACGGTGAAGCGGCTGAAGGACTCGTCGCAGCCGGGGCACGACGAGTTCCGGCGGCGGATAGAGGCGCTGGGGCGGCTGCGCCACCCCAACCTGGTGCCCCTCCGGGCGTACTTCCTCGCCAAGGAGGAGCGCCTCCTGGTCTACGATTACTTCCCCAACGGCAGCCTCTTCTCGCTCATCCACGGTATGCACCCCCCCATCCAGGGTCCCTCTCTCCTTTTGTCTTCGTTCTGGGGTTCATTTTGTGTTACAAAACTATAGTTTGGATATCGTTTCTTTCCCTACTACTACTAAGGGTGGAAGTGTAGTGTCATCAATAGTCTATTGACTTGACATCTAAAGCAGGAAGATTGGAATACTTGTATATCCCCAAACTTTTTGGATCCTTCCCCTTTTTGATGGCTGATGGGATGGACTTTGGCCCCTTCTTTCGTAGAGGGTTAACCCAAAAGGTGAATTAAGTTAACCTAATTTAGTTGTTCCATAGTTAACCCAGATTTACTTTGATAGCAGCTTAGTTAATCCCCATTTATCCTTGAGTTAACCTAGTGGTTGATCCAATGCTTTAGGCCTTCTTTGTTTACGGGGTAGGATAGCGGGAATAATAACCCGATGTGAGAGAAAACTGTGGGTCCCACAGTTTTCCCTCGCACCTATTCCCCCTTAACCGTGGTGGAGCGGCTTATTCGGGCGGTGGGGGTCGAATAAGCCACCCCACCCCAGAGACAAAGCGGCCCTTAGTAATTGAGTGGGTTAGCTCAGGAATAATGGCCAATACCAAAAAAGTCCCTCTCTTTCTTTCTTTTTTCCCATGGCGGTGAACAAGTCTCTCCCTCTCGCTTTCTCTTTCTCACTCATATCTCGTCTCTCCTGTCTCTCTCTCTATCTCTCGTCTGGATTTTTAAGTCTAGTTTTTTTGAAAAATAATGTTTGTTAAATCTTGTAAACTATTTTAATATTATTAATAATGATGCTGTATGTTCTAAGACTTGAAAAAAATTGTGCCTTTCTTTGTATTTACTAAAACATAGTCAATGGGGAGACATGAAAAAACATTTTCTTTTCTCAAAGATAGGCACATCTCATGCCATCATGGTAGAACGATTTGCCATTCGCTGCATACCTTGTATCCCAAAATCAAAAAAATCGATTGTCACTTGTTTAATAAAAAATCTTGTCCTTCACATTGGCATGCTGAAGAGTGCAAACCTGCTTTGTAGCTACATCTTTGCCTCCATTGGTTTTCTACATCTAACTTTGGCAGTACTAGTTCTTTCACCAAGTAACACGACCATACAAAATAATAGCTATAGAGGTCGAAAAGTGGTCTCTCGAATTGCATATTACACCTCTAAGATTTGTTTATCTGGGAAGAGGCGAGATTTTTCGAGGGAAACACATGTGAGTAAAGAAAGGTGGACGTCAGAAGGAGCTCTGGATGTGATCTTAGGGGACAACCCTTCGATGCCCAAGTCAGACGAATACTCGGAGTGGATGAAGAGTGTTCAGGTGATGATGGGAGTGCTCGAAAGGATGAGTGGAGCAAAAAATATAGTGAGCGTAGGGTGATAGAGGCTTAGAATGTTTACCCCCTAGTTGTTCGGCCAGGGAACTTTTTATAGGGTCTCCTCGAGCACATCTTCATCAACTGCTTTCTCTGACTTGATGGAAAAGTGGTTGTACTGGATCGTGGGATTGTGGGACACTTGGCCTTCCGCTTGACCGGAAGCGAGGGGACGTGGGTCGCCTCTTGATGTCCATTACTCAACCATTATGGTTATAATGGCTCCCAGATCATGCGTCACGTGGACCGTGGGGCAATTACGTGTGTGGGGCACGAAATTGGACCATGGGCCAGCCATTGTTAGGCCCTTGGGCCTAGGCGGATTATTCCCTCCTCACTAGTCCCCCACTCTCGAGCAGCGAGAGTGCTCGGTGTTCGAGAAGAAGTATTTGTTGGGAATGTTTATCTGCCCAAGGGTTTGGTCGCCCTTTTAGGTCTTCCTTGTCGGGGAAGGTTCCTTGGCCTGCTCCTGCATAGGCCACGTGGCATTTCTCTAGGATTCTCATTACCTTGGACGTCATTTTACCTAGGAGCTCAGTATGCGTGGCGCCTCTTGGGCGTGATGTCATCTTTATCATGATCAAATCCCATCGTGCGTGGGAAGGCGGGCATGGACGGTTCTTATCGCCATTCTTGGAGTTCTCTTGTTTTCCCTCAACCATTGATGGCGATCCATCTTGCCTCTGGCGATTTAATCTCACTCGTTGAATCTGCAGCGTTGTGGCCGCCTTCTCCTTTTAAATAAGCGTGGGAAGGGGTTGTGTAGACATACTTTCATCTTCTCCGCCGCCGGGCTTTTGCTGCCTCTCCTTCGTCGTCTTTTTGCTTTCCCATGCTTCCTATTTTCTGATGAAACCTCCTCTCCTTAGTACTACATGCCTTCTCGTAGGAAGCTTCTTCTTTCCGAGGGGTCTGGTGAGGAATCCTTCTCTGAGGCCCCAAGGGCTTCTCGCAGAGGACCACAAAGTGTTCTGAGCCCCTCAGGGGCTCTTGCTCATCCCCGTTCTCTTCTTGTTTCTCAAGTCATCATACATCTACTGCGCGATTCGGGATTTAAGGGAAGCCTACCAGATGCCGGTGGACTATGCCATACTCTTCCCTACCCAAGATGAGAGTTTGGGAGTGCGTTACCCCGAGGGGATTGGCATTTCCACCGAGGCATTTCGTGTTGGTTTCCATCTCCCCATTTTGCCCTGGTTTCTGTCTCCCCATTCTAGGTCTAGTCGGACCATTCCCACAGATGGCGTCAAGAAGTGTAGAGGTCGAAAAATGATCTTTCAAACCGCATGCTACACCTCTAACATTTGTTTATTTGGGAAGAGGAGAGGCTTTCCGAGGGGAACAGTTGTGAGCAAAGAAAATATGTTAGAAGGAGCTATGGGTGTGATCACAGGAGATAATCCTCCGATGTCCAAGTCACGCGAATGTCTGGAGTGGGTGAGGAGTGCTCGGGTGATGATGTGAGTGTTCGGAAGGTTGAGTAGAGTAGAAAATACAGTGAGCGTAGGTGCTAGAAGCTTAGAGTGTTTAACCCTTGGCCGTCCGGCCAGGGAACTTCTTGTAGGGTCCTCCTCGAGCACGTCTCCGTCGTCTGCGTTATTTGACTTAATAGAGGAGTCGTTGTCTGAGATCGTGGGATCGTGGGACACTTGGCCTTTCACTCGGCGGGAGGCGAGGGGACGTGGGTCGCCCTTTGATGCCCATCACTCAGCCATTATGGTGATAGTGGCTCTCAGATCATTACGTGCGTGGGGCACGTACTCGGATCCTGGGCTAGTCGTCGTTGGCCCCTTGGGCCTAGGCGTATTATTCCTTCCTCAATAGCAGTACACAAGTTTTGTAAATAACTGTACACACAATTCAATAAAATAAATATCAATACACAAGTTTTGATTGGCTTAGTAGACCTTTGTATTGGAAGACAATTGAGAAAATTACATGGTCACAAATCACACACTAGTGGGTTGTGTCCCCCCTTAAATCCACTAACCATTCAACACTTATCTCTAAAATTAACAAAGGCAAGTAAGAGGAAACAAATTATGAACAAAAATTTTTACAAATGCTGTAGACTATACAAATAATAATAAGGAGCCTTCTTTGTCCAAACAGATGCTGTCCCCATCATGTGCACCCTTCGTCCAATACATTCGCACCGGCAACGACATCGACGACCATGGTTACTTGGGCGACAAGTTCTCGACCCCCTCTCCCCAATCGGCAGCATTTGTGTGTAATCATGAAAAAGATGGCAAAAGGGCAAGTTAGTGAGCACATTTCTTGTATGCAAAAGACAACTAAGACATATATAATTTAAGAAACAACCAGAGAATACCCAAAAAACATCTGTCGCGTCCTCTGTTCCAAAAGACCAACAGAAGATCTCTCCTATGGAAAGATCCGACAACCTACAAAGACTTGTGAACATGCTCAAGACGGATCTACTGTAAAATATTCCACATCCATTCAGAGAAATTTGACAAAAAGATTTGGAACCAGAGCAAAGAAAAAGAACAACTCGGAAAAACACATTCAGGCAACCTCTATATTTAAAAGACAAGTGGCTTCATCCAAGCAAGCAACACAACTCACAAAATCAAAGAGTTAGAAGACAATCATTTACCTGAGAATCATTTAGCTCCAAGAACCTACAAGACAAAAAGGAAAAAAAACATGTCTTTATGTCTGGACTCTCGTTGAAATTAACATCAAAGAAAAATGTTCCTTCCAAAATTTTCAGAGGAGTTTGCATCTCCAACCTTGCCATATCTGTGGAAGATAAAATTACAGTGAAACAATCATCATTATCATCATTATCATTATCATCATCATCATCATCTGAGCTTTATCCCAATTATTTAGGGTTAACTATATCAATCTTGTTTTGCCAAAAATTTCTATCAAGTGCTATATTCATATTTAAACCCAAGAAACTAATGTCCTTCTTAATAACATCGCACCATCTCATTCTAGGTCTTCCCAAGCTCTTTTATTAGTATTCACTAAGATTTGGTCACATCTTTTAATTGACGTTGAGTTAGGACAATGAAACCCATGTCTAAACCACCTGAGTCTATTTTCTCTCATTTTACTATCAATTGACGCTATCTCCAAATCCTTACAGGTGTGCTCATTTCTAATGTTACATTTCTTAGTCTTGCCACATATCCATCTCAACATCCTCATCTCTGCTACACACATTTTGTGAATGTGTTCCTTTTGTACTGTCCAACACTCGGTACCATATAACAAATCAGGTTTCACAGCCGTTCTATAAAACTTCTCTTTGAGTTTCAGAGGCATACGACAGTCACAGAAGACTCTTGATGCGCTTCTCCATTTTAAACGGCCTTCCTTAATCCTATGTGCAACATCGTCATGAATCTCCTTATTCTCGTGTATGATAGACCCTAAGTATCAAGAGTTACTACTCTTATGAATGTTTTGTCCATCAATTAGAACCATGTCTTCCTGTATCACTCTTTCATTACTAAAATTACAGTGTATAAACTTTGACTTACTCCTACTAATTTAAAAATCTTTAGACTCCAAGACATGTCTCCAACACTCTAACTTAGTATTTAAAGCATCAACATTCTCATCAATTAAGACAATATCATCTGCAAATAACATATACCAAGGGATATCATCATGCAATTGTTTTGTTACTTCATTCTTAACTAAAATAAAGAGAGATGAACTTAGTGCAAAACCTTGATGCAAACTTAATGTAATTGAAAATTCACAAGTCTCTCCTGTAATAGTTATAACACTAGTAATAACACTTTCGCACATATCTTTAACCAAATCAACATATCTCTGAGAGACTCCTTTCTTTCTTAATGTCTGCCAAATCAATTCTCTCGGTACTTGATCATACACATTCTCCAAATCAAGAAAAATCATATATAAATCTTTTCTCATCTCTCTATACCAAGGAAGGAAGAATCGGATCGGTCGGGATCGGTCGATCTGATCGGTCGGGATCGGCCGATCTGATCGATTTTAGGCCCAACTGACCTGATCCCAAGCCCTCCGATACCGATTCTTCCTTGGGAGTTGACGGGAGTGGAGGGATCGGACAAAAATCGGACTGGATCGACCGATCCCCATGTAGGATCGGCAGATCTCGACCGATCTGGACTGATCCCAGGGTTTTTAGAAAGAAAAAAATAGAGGGGAGAAGAAGAACAAGCAGATCGGGGGAGGAAGAGGATGAAGAAGAGAAAAAACAAAAAAAAGAGTACTTACCTGTTGATGACACCGGCGGTGCCTCCATTTGCCGCCATTATCGACCTCCTCCTCCTCCGCTGTCGCCCTGCCACCGTCGACGCCCTGCTGTCGCCGCCACTGAAGCTCCAGAAGAAGGGAGGCTTTTTCGGACTCCGCCGCCACTGTTGCTCTGGAAGGAGAGAGGAGCCCCGCCATCGATGCCACCATCACGACCACCTGCCGCCGTCGACCTCCTTCTCCTTCTCCTCCTCCTCCCTCGCCTCCTCCGCCTCCTCTACCTCCTCCGCCTTTGTTCTCCTCAAAAAGGTGACGTGCAGAAGGGGCTCTTGAGTTTGTGGAGTGGAGAAAAAGGTAAACGGGTAAAAGACTAAAGTGAAATACATTTATATAAAACCCCTTGTAAAACTATGAACATACAATTAACCTCAACATTTGGATCGTTTAAGGATCGTTTCGGGATCGGGTAGGATCGGTCGACTCCACTGATCCAGATCGGGTTTGGGTCGGTTGATCCGGTCCGATACCCGAGTTTGCCTTCCTTGCTCTATACTTCTCCATTAGCTACCGTAGTAAGAAAATAGCTTCGGTAGTACATCTATTCGGCATAAAATCAAACTAATTTTCCGACACAATAGTTATACATCGAATGTGTTTTTCGATTATCTTTTCCCAAAGTTTCTTAGTATGACTCATAACCTTAATTCCACGATAATTAATTTTAACTTTGAATATCGTTTTTATAGAAAAGAGCTACAACATTTTTTCTCTAATCTTCTAGCATTCTCCGTTCTTTTAAATTTTTATTGAAGAGTTTAGTCAGCCACTTAATACCAATGTCTCCTAGGCCTTTCCATACTTCAATAGGTATGTCATATGGTTCTAAAGCCTTGCCCCCTTTCATTTTTTTTAAAGTATCATCCACTTCTGACATTTGAATACGTCTGAAATACTGATATTTATCAAATCTTGTTGACTCTTGGGCACCTTCTAAAGAGAAATCCTTGACGCAATCTCCGTTAAGTAATTTCTAAAAATAACTATACCACCTCTCTTTAATCTCAAGATCTTTAATTAAAACCCTTTGATCTTCACCCTTAATGTAACAAATATGATCTAGATCTCTAGTTTTCTTTTCTCTTAATTTAGTAAGTTTCAATATATCTTTTTCATCCTCTCATATTCTTAATTTATTATATAGTTCTTCAAATACCTTTGATTTAGTTTCACTAACTCTTTTCTTAACCCTCTTTTTAGTTATTTTATAAACTTATAGGGTTTGATTATTTTTATTAGTTTGCTAAGTTATGCAACTTCCACTATAAGCCATGGCCACAAGAATGTCAAGTTAGAATATGAGAAAGGTAATACCTAAGGAAGCACAAGGTATGACAGAAAAGCAACATAAATATGGCAATCCAGAGACCACCTAGAACAAATTCCAGAATCAATAATATCCATCATAGATCCGCACTTCAAGGTTGTCTGATAGGAAGACAGACAAACTAAATTATGTTTGGTGGGCATCATCCTAATTATTTGGGGTTGGCTACATGAATCCTGTTCCGTCAAAGATTTCTATCAAGTGCTATATTCATATTTAAACTCAAAAAATTAATGTCCTTCCTAATAACATCACACCATCTCATTTTATGCCTTCTCCGAGCTCTTTTACTAACATCCACTAAGATTCGGTCACATCTTTTAACCGACGCTGAGTTAGGGCGACGAAGCACATGTCCAAACCACTTGAGTCTATTTTCTCTTATTTTACTATCAAGTGGGGTTATTCCCAAGTCCTTACGAATGTGTTCATTCCTAATCTTATCTTTCTTAGTCTTGACACACATCCATCTCAGCATCCTCATCTCTGTTACACACATTTTGTGAATGTGTTCCTTTCGTACTGCCCAACACTCGGTACCATATAACAAAGCAGGTCTCATAGCCATTCTATAAAACCTCCCTTTGAATTTCACAGGCATACGACGATCACAGAGAATTCCTGATGCGCTTCTCCATTTTAACCAGCCTGCCTTAATCCTATGTGCAACATCGTCATAAATCTTCCTATTCTCTTGTATGATAGACCCTAAGTACCGAAAGTTACTACTCTTCGGAATGTTATGTCCATCAATTAGAACCATATCTTTTTGTACCACACTCGCATTACTAAAATTACAATGCATAAACTCTGATTTGCTCCTATTAATTTTAAAACCTTTAGACTCCAAGGCATGTCTCCAACGCTCTAACTTAGCATTTAAAGCATCAATACTCTCTTCAATTAAGACAATATCATTTGCAAATAACATACACCAAGGGATATCTTCGTACAATTGTTTTGTTACTTCATCCATAATTAAGGCAAAGAGATACGGACTTAGTGCATAACCTTGATGCAAACCTATAGAAATTGAAAAGTTACCAGTCTCTCCAATAATAGTTCGAACACTAGTAATAGCACCTTCGTACATATCCTTAACCAAATCAACATATTCTTGAGAGACTTTTTTTTTCTTAATGTCCATCAAATCAATTCTCTCGGTATTCGATCATACGTTTTTTCGAAATCAAGAAAAATCATATACAAATCTTTTCTCATCTCTCTATACTTCTCCATTAGTTGCCGTAGTAAGAAAATAGTTTCTGTAGTAGATCTATTCGGTATAAAATCAAACTGATTTTCCGATACAGTAATCATACATCGGAGGCGTTTTTCGATTACTCTTTCCCAAAGTTTCATAGTATGACTCATAAACTTCATTCCACGATAATTATTATAGTTTTTAATATCTCCTTTATTTTTATAGAAAGGAATTATGAAAGTGGGTAAAGTTCTAAGACTAGATGACATATTTTTGAATTATGGAAAGGCCTAGAAGACATTAGTATTCGGTGGCTAACTAAACTTTTCAATAAAATTTTAAAGGAATGGAGAATGTCAGAAGTTTGGAGAAAAAAATCAAACGGTTTGATGGGCATGCAAGTCAAAAAAAACCCGGCAGGTCATAAAAAAACATGCTGGGCATGCGGAATTGCTAGCTGTAGTCTGTAATACCAAAAATAGAGATGAGGATGTTGGTTGATGAATTACTAAAGATCATATAATACTCTTCCAACTGTATACACAACCCAATTCTGCAGATTGGTCACATCCATGACTGCTATGATAGGAAGGGTTCCTACTTTCCATTTCACATTCTATCCGGTTCTGAAGGATCCTTAGCCATAACAGCAATTCTCTGGTTGCCTTTTTGAGTGGCTATAACTGGCCAGTGGAGCTACATTCTGAGATGGCAACAGCCAATGATAATAAAGGCCATTGGTTGTGGTGAGGACATACGAGTTAGGGATCAGCGCGACTCGACAGACCGATGGTACAGGACGCGCAGTGCACCTCGGGCTATGCATGCATCACTGTGGCTAGGAGATAGCTTGGAGTCCTAGTCCTGAGACATGATTTTATTATTATTTTCATTTTGGAGTCTTTGTAGGCCATTCAGAGGCCATTTGAACTTAATTGGGTCATATATGTGCTTAGAGGGCTTTAGAGTGGGAAGTGGGCCTCATTAGTTGCATAAGGCCCAAGAGGAGGGCTGGGTTGGCTGCCATGGTCTGGGCCCAGCTTTGGGCCGCCCTCCCTCTCTGTCTCCTAATTCCCTTTGGGCCCAGTTGGATCTCCCTCCCCATTACTCTCTTGTACCCTAGTGGATCCCCTGCCCATTACTAGTGGATCCCCCCCTTACTCTCTTGTAGCCTAGTGGATCCCCTCCCCATTACTCTCTTGTACCTTAGTGGATCCCCCTCCCAATACTCTCTTGTACCCTAGTGGATGGAATACAACGCGTATGGAAATTTTGGTTGGAGAATTCAGCCTCCCCCTTCCTCTCCCTTCCCCTAGGATGTGACGCCCTCCTTCCCCTTCCTCTTCCCCTGGGTGCGACGCCCAGGCCCTCTTCCTTCCCCTAGCGTTGTGCTGTTGAAGATCTCTCATCCTCGACGCTCGTCCTCGCCTGTGGAACCCTCAGCCAAGGCCGCTTGCTGCCCGGAAGCGTGGAAGAGCCTGGCTGGTCTGGTCGCTCTCCTTGTCTATCTGCTGGGACAGAACCTCGAAGAACAGGTCGGAATCATCCCTTCCCCTCACCTGCTCGCCCCCATCTCACCCATGCGCCTTCCTGACACCTCCCCCTGTCTCCAGTAGCTACCCCACGCCACCAGGCCGCCGATTGCCCTCCTCACCAGCCCCTCTTTCCCGATATGTGCAGTCTGCCTCTGTGCCGATCTGCACAGACAGGGTTCTGCACCCCACATAGCTCTGCCTCTAAAACCTTCACCACTCACCAAGAAACTTGGCCACCGCCTTCCCCACATCCCCAGCCACCTGCCAAGGCCACCCTTCGCCCTTCTTAGCCCGTTTACCCCTCCTACCATCGCCATCCTCTGATGCGTGCAGTCTGTCTCCACAGGACTGTAGACAGGCGTCCCCATCTTCTACCTCGCCCCACGCCCAAAACCTCTTCTACGCACGGCCCCGGGAACCCTCTGCCATCTTCCCACGTTTCCACACCACCTCTCCACAAAATCCCAGCCCGGGACTCCGCCCGAGCACTCCGTTCCCACGCCCATCTCTTGCTATCTGTCCGGTTGCGTGCAGAAAGACCAGAACAGACAGTCATTCACTTATCACGATGCCCCGGCTTCCATGCTTGGTTTGAGCGCCCCATCTTCGCTGAGTTCTGTGAGGTCGTCCACTCCAATGTCCACATCGAATTTCACGCTTAGAGGACTACCAGAAGCCACCGTTCCAGGCTTCCCATCTTGCTGGTCGCCTGTTCCTGTGCAGGTCAGCCTGTTTCAGCCTGTCGGACCGTCGTGACGCCGGAGCGACTAGCCGACCCTCCTGGTCGCCATCTTCACGCGGGGCACTCGTCATCCACTGCCGATCATCATCAGAGACCCCTTGCTCCGGTCCCGGCGCCCCGTGATGCTCCTTGCATGCTGCTAATCGCAAGTTGTTCAGAAGACACCAACCAGCCTGTGACGACCAGCAGTGTGCCGTGCCACAGTCGCGCCATCGATTTGCTGCCCGTCAACCCAAGCACATCCCTCCCGGATTCATCTTGTAGCCTTTTACCTCCCTGCGAGGAGTGGGCCATTGATTTGGGTCTGTACTCATTTAGTTTTAGTTTTACCAGGAGTGGTGTGTCTTGGCGAGGAGTCTTCCCCACGTCTCGAGCGTGGAGGTACGCATTCCATCCCCTCTATACCGCGCTTGCTAGTTCCGTATGTGCTCTTGCTGCCGCTGTTTGTGCGAATAGGACCCTAGCCCGTTACGATCTTTCACTGCTGCGAGCAGACCGATCGGGGTGTGGGCCTGGGACTCTAACTGACGACTCGACTAAGGTAGACAATTGCAGCCAGCAAGAACACGCATAATGAAGCTACCTCGGCTCGACACCAAGAGCTCCTAAGAGGGGGTATGTCCCTAACAAGAATCACAAACTCGCAATCGTCCCAAGCGTGGGGAAGGCGCGTGGATCAGCGTGGTTGAGAAACCGGCAGAGTCAAGGATGGTCAATTCACTCTCGTGCTCGGATCGAGTCACGAGACGGTCACACTCTCTCACTCGTAGCAGTGAAAGATCGTAACGGGCTAGGGTCCTATTTGCACAAACAGCGACAGCAAGAGCACATACGGAACTAGCAAGTATAGGGGGGTCGAATGCGTACCTCCACGCTCGGGGCGTGGGAAAGACTCCCGGCCAAGACACATGACTCCCGGTACAACGAAACTAGATGAGTATAGACCCAAATCAATGGCCCACTCCTCGCAGGGAGGTAAAAGGCTACAAATTGAATCCGGGAGGGATGTGCTTGGGTTGACGGGCAGCAAATCGATGGCGCGACGGTGGCACGACACACTATTGGTCGTCACGGGCTGAATGGTGTCTTATGAACAACTTGCGATTAGTAGCGTGGAAGGAGCATCACGGGGCGCCGGGACTGGAGCAAGGGGTCTCTAATGATGATCAACAGTGGATGACAAGTGCCCCGCGTGAAGATGGCGACCAGGAGGGCCGGCTAGTCGCTCTGGCGTCACGACGGTCCGGCAGGCTGAAACAGGCCGTCCTACATAGGAGCAGGCGACTGGCAAGATGGGAAGCCTGGAACGGTGGCTTCTGGTAGTCCTCTAAGCGTGAAATTCGGCGTGGACGACCTCAAAGAACTCAGCGAAGATGGGGCGCTCGAACCAAGCATGGAAGCTGGGGCGGCCTGATAAGTGAATGACTGTCTGGTCTGTCTGTAAACAGTCGGAGAGGTAGCAAGAGATGGGCGTGGGAACGGAGTGCTCGGGCGGAGTCCCGGGCTCAGATTTTGTGCAGAGGTGGTGTGAGAACGTGGGAAGATGGCAGAGGGTTCCCGGGGCCGTGCGTAGAAGAGGTTTTGGGCGTGGGGCGAGGTAGAAGATGTGGACGCCTGTCTGCAGTCCTGTGGAGACAGACTGCACGCAGCAGAGGATGGCGATGGTAGGAGGGGTAAACGGGCTAAGAAGGGCGAAGGGTGGCCTTGGCAGGTGGCTGGGGATGTGGGGAAGGCGGTGGCCAAGTTTCTTGGTGAGTGGTGAAGGTTTTAGGGGCGGAGCTATGTGGGGTGCAAACCCTGTATGTACAGATCGGCATAGAGGCAGACTACACAGATCGGGAAAGAGGGGCTGTTGGGGAGGGCAATCGGCGGCCTGGTGGCGTGGGGTAGCTATTGGAGACAGGGGGAGGTGTCAGGAAGGCACATGGGTGAGATGGGGGCGAGCAGGTGAGGGGAAGGGATGATTCCGACCTGTTCTTTAGGGTTCTGTCCCAGCAGACAAACAAGGAGAGCGACCAGACCAGCCAGGCTCTTCCACGCTTCCGGGCGGCAAGCGGCCTTGGCTGAGGGTTCCACAGGCGAGGACGAGCGTCGAGGATGGGAGATCTTTAGCAGCACAACGTAGAAGGAGGCGGAAGAGGGCCTGGGCGTCGCACTCAGGGGAAGAGGAAGGGGAAGGAGGGCGTCACACCCTAGGGGAAGGGGGAGGCTGAATTCTCCAACCAAAATTTCCATACGTGTTGTTTTCCTTCCACTAGGGTACAAGAGAGTATTTAAGGGGGGGGGGGAGGGGGATCCACTATGGTACAAGCGAGTAATGGGGAGGGGGATTCACTAGGGTATAAGAGAGTAATGGGGAGGGGGATCCAACTGGGCCCAAAGGGAATTAGGAGAGAGAGAGGGGGGGCGGCCCAAAGCTGGGCCCAGACCATGGTAGCCAACCCAGCCCTCCTCTTGGGCCTTATGCAACTAATGAGGCCCACTTCCCACTCTAAAGTCCTCTAAGCACATATATGACCCAATTAAGTTCAAATGGCCTCTGAATGGCCTACAAAGATTCCAAAATGAAAATAATAATAAAATCTTGCCTCAGGAATAGGACTCCAAGCTATCTCCTAGCCACAGCGAGGCCTGTATAGCCCGAGTCGCACTGCGCGTCCTGTACCGTCGGCCTGTCGAGTCGCGCTGATCCCTAGCTCATGTGTCCTTACCAATTCTTCCCGGGTGAGAAGAACTCGACCCCGTCGAGTAGGGGTCTCTATCGCTCAGGTACCACTCCAGCAGATCTGGATCTATCCTCTCTAGCTCCCCCCGGGTGATCCACGTGTCGTCGGACGCGGGCCGTCCCCTCCATCGCACCAGGTAGCGCTAGTATGCTCCACTCCTGGTTGTCGTCACCTGCTCATCCATTATGTGCTCTATCTGCTCACGCTGTTGAGGTAACGAGGCTGGAGGTGGGCAATCAGGGGTGGGATCACTCACAAGGGGTGGAGACGGCGCAAATGGCTCACTGGGAATCACTGTTGGGTCCCTATAAGCGACTAGATCCGAGACATTGAAAGTGGAGCTAATCTCATAATCCTCCGGCAAGTCTACGATGTATGCATTAGACTCGACTCGCGTCACTAGTCGGAAGGGACCGGCACCGCGAGCTTGCAATTTCTTCACGGTTCCAGAGGGAAACCGTTCAGGCCTGACCTTGATCATGACATACTTTCCCTCTTGGAACTCACGGTGGTGCTTATGAGCGTCGGTTAACTCCTTGTATCGTGCATTGTTGGCTTCTATATGACGGTGATGCAGACTCTTAACAAGCTGTGCAGACCCATACATATGTGAATGCAATGGTGGTCCAAGACTCCCATATGTGGAACTAGCATACACACGACACCACCCAACTTTGGCAGAATTGGGGAATCTTAAACATCTAAATATGAACCTATCATGCACTGGCTTCCTATCAGATTTGAGGGACTTTGGAGGACCAGGAGAGCCATAGTCACCTACTTCATCAACCCTATATGATGGTAATGCATGTAGCTCTTTCTGATGAATGGGCTTCTTGCTAACCAAGCTCCCAAGTGTGGGTGTGTGTAGAGAAAGGCGTTGACTGACCCGTTTGGGAGATTGTGGGTCAAGAGGCTCACTAGGGAGGGGATCGAAAGAATCAAAGAAGGTGTGACTCCTTGTGACAGGTTCCTTTACTACGCTTGCCCATGTTCGAAATTCTTCAGTGTGCAGAGGGTCACCTTCAATCATTACGGTAGATGGGGCAGTGGGCTCATTTGGAAGACGAGATTCCTCCCTCGGGACAATAATATCATAAGGTAGGATGGAATTAAGCTCATTAGGCATGGGAAGGAACAAAAGAACCTCTGTGGTGACATGACCCACGGTGCACACAGAGATAATGGAACCCAATGTAGGGTGCGTGAAGCTACGACTACTGGGTCGGTCGAACCCTCGGGCCAACATACTCTTCAACTGCAACTGCCAGTCTAATCCCCTAATAAGGTCTTCCAAGGTCTCAATAAGGTTGAAAGACCGGAATGTGGTATGGAACGAGTTGATGGGCACTATTTGAAGTACGGGGTCCTTGGATGGATAGCAGGAGGTTTTAGGGACCAAACCATTCTTTAGCCAACTAAGTAGGGGCTCCTCAATGGCTAACTCACTACTAGATAGGACATATGGCTCAAGATGATGGTCGGAGGGTGAAGATTGAGGTATGGCCTCTTCCTTATGCATGTCTTCGTCTTGTCTCGGAGGTGGGCTAGGGGGAATCGGTGGCCCAATACGAGAGCACTTCCTATCTACCCCATCGATAAAGATTTGCAAGAGTTTGGCAAGGGTGGGATTTCTAGGGACAGAGGCTTCATGGTGGATTCGCCCATAATCATCAGGCCTAGTCTTGGACCTAGACTCATCTACATGTGGGACCTTTCGCCTTCGACTATGGCCTTCTCGATTGGAGTTGACAGGGTGAGGTAGGTAGATCCTCCTAAGCTCGTCCTCCTGCGACGGGCAAGGAGGTTGCGACGCCTAGGCCACCTCCTATCTTCCGCCTCGCCTGCTCCGACCTGCAACTTTCAACGCCCACCCTCGCCTCTGCAGTGCACCTCCGGATCTGAGACTTGGCTGGGTCGAATCCTTGTCCCTCCTCTTCGCAACGAGCCCAGCTCTGCTTCGATCCGACATCGGGGCTGTTCGTGGTGCCCGTTCTCGTGGGACTGCACCGTCTGTCGGCGCCCGCGAGACCTGCGGACGATCCCCAACTTGCGAATTCTGTCCACCCCTCCGTGCTCCGAGATCAAGTGTGATCTTTGGAGGGGAGATACTTCTTCCGGTACTCTTCTCAGCACGAGTTCAACCACCTCGATCCGACCTCGGGACGGACCGTGGCGCGTCTTCTCGGCGGACTGTGCCACCTAGCTCCGGCGACGCACCTGCAGGACGATCTGCAACTTGCGAAGTCCACCCACGCCCCCACCGGCCGTCTCTGGTTCTCAAACTTGGTAAGGTCGAAGCCTCACCCCTCCTCTTCGCAACGAGCCCGACCCCACCTTGATCTGGCCACGGGACGGATCGTGGTGCCTCTTCTCGGCGGACTGCGCCACCCACCTCCGGCGACGCGGCCGCAAAATGATCTGCAACTTGCGAAGTCCATCCCTGCCCCTACAGGGTGCCTCCGGTTCTAAAACTTTGCAGGGGCCTCGCCGCGCCTCCTGTCTTCGCAATGAGCCTACTCCTGCCCCGATCCGACCACGAGACGGATCGTGGCCCCACTTCCCGGCGGACTGCGTCATCCTGTACCAGTGACCTGCGCCCAGCGAACAAAGGCTACTTCGAGCGAACCCCCAGGCTTCTTCCTCGTGGATCAGTGCATGCCCTTCGGTCGCGGCTTCCTCTTGCCAGTCTGCTACGCACCCCCACCGACGGTACCTCGTTCCGTCGCCGGACCAGTCCGTGGGAGCCTTCGCCGCCGGCGCACTGCACCAGTCCCCTGTGGACGGACTGCTCGGAGCCCGCGCCCCGACACCATTGCTACCCGTCAACCCCGCCCCTAGAGCCCCGGATCTCCTGTGTTGTAGTATGTTATCTCCCTGCTAGGAGTGGGCAACCATTGTGGTTGGTACCCCTTATCTAATCGTTGTTGTGTACTGGGACTCGACAGGCCGGCCGGGGTGTCTTCCCCACGGACATAGCGTGGAGGTACGCGTTCTGCTCCTTAGCATTTGCCTTTTCTAGTATTTGTTCTACTGCCGCTACCGTGAGTGATAGGATCCTAGCCAGCGATATTCCAATGCTGCTGCGAGAGCGAGTGAGACCCTCCCTTCTCGTAGCCTACCCCGGCTGCGAGTGTGTGATCGACCTCCCTAGATGACGGTGGTTCCTCAACCGTTGGATCCTCGTGTTTCCCTCCCGAGGGACGACTGAGTGCCGCGTAGTTTCTGTGTGAGGCATAACTGTCCTAGGAGTTCGCGTCAGAGTCATGCCTTCGGGCGGCTCCTTTTGCTCGTGTGCTGATCGCGTCTCTTGCATGTTAAGACAACGTCGAGTTCTTGGGTTTAGAGCTTAGGGACCCCTTCCCCGTCACCTCATGTTGTCCTGCATCAAATTGGTATCAGAGCACGGTTTGAGTCTAGGGTAGTCATGCATTAGGCATCCGCATTTCAACTCCTCCCACATTTAGCTCCATCGCATGTCCATCCCGTAGTCCCCCCCCCAAGCTTCCCATGGATTCCAAGTTATCTAGGCGGTATGACCGTTGGCATAGAATGAAGGAAAGAGACACCAATGGGCTTGGAAATCACCCCCTCTTGTTCATTAGGCCCGAAGCACCTACCTTTGAAGGCTCCAAAGTCTCGAGCGACTATCTCAATTGGGAAGCCGCCATAGATAAATATTTTGAGTGTTACCCCATGTCCGATGCCATGAAAGTCTTTTTTGCGAAGGAGAGGCTTTTGCACAAAGTTGAGGATAAGTGGAGATGCATTCAATGCATGAGAGACATTAGGTGGCAACAGCCCATTGAGACATGGTACGAAATGAAGGACGAGCTCAGGAGGATCTACCTACCCCACCCTGTCACCTCCAATCGAGAAGGCCATAGTCGAAGGCGAAAGCTTCCACATGTAGACGAGTCTAGGTCCAAGACTAGGCCTGATGATTATGGGCGAATCCACCATGAAGCTCATGTCCGTAGAAATCCCACCCTTGCCAAACTCCTGCAAATCTTTACCGATGGGATAGACAGGAAGTGCTCTCGTATTGGGCCACCGATTCCCCCTAGCCCACCTCTGAGACAGGACGAAGACATGCATAAGGAAGAGGCCATACCTCAATCTTCACCCTCCGACCATCATCCTGAGCCATATGTCCTATCTAGCGGTGAGTTAGTCATTGAGGAGCCCCTACTTAGCTGGCTAAAGAAGGGTTTGGTCCCTAAAGTCTCTTGTTATCCATCCATGGACCCTGCATTGCAAATAGTGCCCATCAACTCGTTCCACACCACATTCCAATTTTTCGACCTTATTGAGACCTTGGAAGACCTTATTAGGGGATTAGGCTGGCAGTTGCAGTTGATGTGTATGTTGGCCCTAGGGTCCGACCGACCCAGTAGTCGTAGCTTCACGCACCCTATATTGGGTTCCATTACCTCTGTGTGCACTGTGGGTCATGTCACCACTGAGGTTCTTTTGTTCCTCCCCATGTCTGATGAGCTTAACTCCATCCCACCTTATGATATTATTGCCCCGAGAGAGGAACCTCGTCTTCCAAATGAGCCCACTGCCCCATCTACCGTAATGATTGAAGGTGACCCTCTGCACACTGAAGAATTTCGAACATGGGCAAGTGTAGTAAAGGAACCTGTCACAAGGAGTCACACCTTCTTTGATTCTTTCGATCCCCTCCCTAGTGAGCCTCTTGACCCATAATCTCCACTCCATTTTGTCAAGGAGGTCCACTATCACACCCCTTCCTTGGAGTCTTGAGGCAGGATTTTGTTATTATTTTCATTTTGGAGTCTTTGTAGGCCATTCAGAGGTCATTTGAACTTAATTGGGTCATATATGTGCTCAGAGGGCTTTAGAGTGGGAAGTGGGTCTCATTAGTTGCATAAGGCCCAAGAGAAGGGTTGGGTTAGCTGCCATGGTCTGGGCCCAGCTTTGGGCCGCCCTCCCTCTCTCTCTCCTAATTCTTTTTGGGCCCAGTTGGATCCCCCTCCTCATTACTCTCTTGTACCTTGGTGGATCCCCTCCCCATTACTCTCTTGTATCCTAGTGGATCCCCTCCCCATTACTAGTGGATCCCCCTCCCTATTACTCTCTTGTATCCTAGTGGATCCCCCTCCCCCCATCAAATACTCTCTTGTACCCTAGTGGAAAAAAACACGGAATCTTTTGGGTTAGAGAATTCAGCTCTCCCCTTCCTCTCCCCTTCCCCTAGGGTGCGACGCCCTCCTTCCCCTTCCTCTTCCCCTGGGTGCGACGCTCAGGCTTCTCCTCCCTTCCCCTCTGTGCTGTGCTGTTGTGGAACCTCGTCCTCGACACTCTTCCTCGCCCGGGGAGCCCTCAACCTTCACTGCTTGTTGCTTGGAGGCGTGGAAGAGCGAGGCTGGTCTGGTCGCCCTCTCTGCCAGTCTGCTGGGACAGAACCCTGAAGATGAGGTTGGCATCGCCCCTTCCCCTAACCTGCTCGCCCCCATCTCACCACTGTGTCTTCCTTACACCCTCCTCTTTCTCCCGTAGCCGCCCCTCACCCCCAGACCTCCGATCTCCTTCCCTTCTGGCCCCTCCTTCCCGATTTGTGCGATCTGCCTGTGGGCGGATCTGCAGAGACAGGGCTCTGCATAACACTCTGCCGGCCTCAAAATCCTTCATCACTTGCCATGAAACTTGGCCACCGCCTTCCCAACACTCCTACCCAATAGCCACCGCCTCCATCTGCCCTTCTGAGTCCATTTGCCCCTCCTACCTTTGTCATCTTCTGTTGCCTGCAGTCTCCCTCTTTGCAGATCTGCAGAGCCATGGTTCAGCATCACATAAAGCCACGCCCCCAAATCCTCCACCGCTCGCCACGAAATTTGACCACCGCCTTCCCAACATCCCCTCCCAATAGCCATCGTCACCACCCGCCTTCCTGAGCCTGTTTGGCCCTTCAACCATTGCCATCCTCTGCTGCGTACAGTCTGCCCCCACAGGACTGCAGACAGGCGTCCCCGTCGTCCACCTTATCCCACGTCCAAAAAACCTTCTACGCTCGACCCCAGGAAGCCTCTGCCTCCTTCCCACGCCTCCACACCACTCCCACGCAAAATCCCGGCCCGGAACTCCGTCCGAGCAACCCTCCCCATGTCCATCCCTTGCTGTCTGTCCGGCTGCCTGCAGACAGACCAGACCGGACAGTCACTCACTTACCAGGCCGCCCCGACTTCCACGCTTGGTTCGAGCACTCCATCTTCGCTGAGTTCTTTGAGGTCGTCCACGTCAACGTCCACGCCAAATTTCACGCTTAGAGGATGACCAGAAGCCACCGTTCCAGGCTTCCCATCTTACTGGTCGCTTGTCCCTGTGCAGGCCGGCCTGTTTCAGCCTGCCGGACCGTTGTGACTCAGGAGCGACTAGCCGGCTCTCCTGGTCGCCATCTTCATGCGGGGCACTCGTCATCCACTGCTGATCATCATCAGAGACCCCTTGCTCCGGTCCCGGCGCCTCGTGATGCTCCTTCCACGCTGCTAATCGTAGGTTGTTCTTAAGACACCATCCAGCTTGTGACGACCAGCAGTGTGCCGTGTCACCGTCGCGACATCGACTTGCTGCCCGTCAACCCAAGCATATCTCTCCCGGATTCATCTTGTAACCTTTTACCTCCCTGCGAGGGGTGGGCATGTGATTTGGGTCTGTACTCATTAGTCTTCGTTGTACCAGGGGTCGTGTGTCTTGGCCGGGAGTCTTCCCCATGCCCCGAGCGTGGAGGTACGCATTCATCCCTCTTCTTTGTCGTACTTGCTAGTTCCGTATGTGTTCTTGATGCCGCTGCTTGTGTGATTAGTAGGATCCAGCCCGTTACAATATACTTCACTGCTGCGAGTGAGAGAGCGTGACTGTCCCGTGACTCGATCTGAGCACGAGAGTGAGTTGACCACTCTTGACTCTGCCTATTTCTCAACCGTGTTGATCCATGCGTCTCCCTTCGCTTGGGATGATTGCGAGCTTGTGATTCTTGTTGTGGGCATATTCCTCCTCTTAGGAGTTCTTGGTGTCGAGCCGAGATAGCTCAGTTGTTCGTGTCATTGCTGGTCATAGTGTCAATCTAGTTAGAGTCCCAGGTCTGCATTCCGTCCCGCATCAGGTTGCCCAATCACCAACATAAGGCTACATGCAACATTTCTGTTCAAAACCAAAATGCTAGTGGCTACATGCTAGAACTTATCGAGTAAGGATGAACACAATGGTCATTCACTGGGCAATATTCAACACATGCTGCAGCATGAAAATGTTCTAAGCATCATGTAAACAACAACTAGCCACTTGCAAAAAAGGAATATAAATGATACCAGTAGTCACTGCCAAGATGTCAAAATAAAGTAAAATAAGAGAATAGAAAGTAGATATCATTTCTTTTTTGGTTTAAGATATGCAGGAAGTTATCTAAAACCCACAAATCAGTTCAGATGTGCACAGACATGAAAGGGTTAACAAAAAAATCTTAAAAATAAGCAGTTTCTTCAAGACAAAAGAAGAATTAGCTTAGAAAATACATAGAAAGCATATGTAATGCAGTTCCTAAGAAGATGGTCAGAACCAATTCAAGTACCATAAATATATCACAGAAATTCTACCAAACAATTAATTCGAGAAAAACCGATAAAGCCTTTACAGAGAACTTTTAAAAAAATTGCAGCAAAGACTATGGATCACATTGTTAGGAAATTATTTCAGCTAC
The DNA here is from genome assembly GCA_022559845.1 of Amorphophallus konjac. Classification (NCBI taxonomy): domain Eukaryota; kingdom Viridiplantae; phylum Streptophyta; class Magnoliopsida; order Alismatales; family Araceae; genus Amorphophallus; species Amorphophallus konjac. Next base: position 45,802,585 of record CM040125.1, read on the forward strand.
AAAATAACGGAGGCTTAGAAATGAAGAGAAAATGAAAGGATAGCACAGCTTTAGAAACTGGGTTAAACAATTACATCTCCTCCCGCACTCTATGGGCATGTAATGAACAAAGGGTATAAATTAACATTTATATGAGTGAAGCAATTTTTACTTTAAATATATTGAAAGAATCACTTCGAGGGAACATATTATGAACAATACGAAATCTTAAATTCACATGCCAAAGATATGCGGAATAAAACACAATAAGCCCACAAATCAGGAATGCTGCACATGATTTGAAACTTGCGAGTTATTCGGAGCTTGCAGTTTTCTGTTCCCCTCACTATCAGAGTAATGCAGCTGAAAATGTACAAAATTTTTATTTCAGAATGGGGAAGTTAGCAGCGAGGACAAAACCTTACGGGAAAGAGTTTAGGAAGAAATGGCCGGTAGTGCCGTCTGCCCGGAAACCACCGACCTGCGAATCACCCATAGGAGACAATGATCGGCAGAGAGGGCAACAACACCGCCACCGTCATCGGCACAATCAGGGGTCCGAACGTAAAGGAGAGAAGAGGAGCGGTCGGGAAGCCTTCGCTACGATGTGGGACAAGGGTGTACTTAAAAAGAGATGAGATAGTTTCTGTTCACTTAGGAGGAAGGTCGACCTCGTGACCCTGCCACCGCCTACGCATAGCTAGCGGAAGGGATGGCACGATGCAAAGCTATTGTAGGATTCCCAGAGCCCGTACGCGTCAGGAAGATCACCAGTCGGGAGAGTACTGTCGAGTGTTGGGAAGTCCACCGCAATGTCACAAATGGGCTACTTCGACACACGTGAGCGAGGATGGTGAACAACCCCATTGTGATCAAGAGGATCCGGGATCAATCGTCGTCCAGAGACTGAGGAGGACGGAAGCCGAATCACACTAGGCATTAGGGTTCTAGAGTAAGGGGAAGAGGGGAAGAAAATGTAAAGGCGATCGCTGCGGATGACCGAATCGCACTAGGTATTAGGGTTCCGAAGGAGGGGGAAGAGGGGAAGAAAATTTAAAGGCGATCACTGCCGAGGGCCGGATCGTGCTGGGTATTAAGGTTTCGGAGGAAGGGGAAGATGGGAAGAAAAGGTAAAGGCTATTACTGCAGAGGGAGGGGGAGCAACTGTTGACCACAGCTCCCAAGGTTGCAGCGATCGAGGGGGAAAGTGGGCAGGGGCATTGCTTTTTTTTGTGTTGATGGCAGGGGCATTATTGTGTGGGAGGAGCTTTAACCCACCTCGCAAGGTGGGTTTCATAATCCGGAATAACTCCGGGTTAACCATCTTTTTGACCCGATCAAACTAAATCCTCTATCAAATCGTCTCGAGAGTCAACTCTGGGTTAACTCCAGGCTAACCCTCTACAAAATCGGGGCTTGGGGAACCTTATTTTTCAAGATGACCGGGCAAGCAATGCCTTGAGTTGTTCAACTTTTGGGTGGTCACCGTTTTGTGAACTCATAATTGTTGGGCCCATTGCAGCATGAAAATAATTTTCCTTGGGAAATGTCTCTTATACAACCTTAAGGTGTTCCCTGTGTCTCCAACCAACTGTGGGCAACTGCATATGTGATCTTCATTTGGTGATGGGGGATCATGTACTTCAGGCAGCTGTTGGTGGTGATGACTTTAGGGAATACCCCAGTTCTTGGAAGTAGAATTTACTCATTTGCATCATTCCCGCTCCCAAAAGCACTCCTGCTCCTACAGTTGAAGAAAATTTGGCTAGCAATAGGAAGATCCTCTGCTCTCCTATCACTGCTCTGATGCTCTCATGTCTACTCTGTTTTCCTAAGCTCCGAGGGTGTAAGAATAGCTTCACTTGTTAACCTCAAGTATTGCTGTTCAGGCTTCCTTAATGCACTCCTGCAAGGCAGACATGTCCTTATTTCCATGAAATGTTGAGTTCAGATATATCAGATAAAGTGATGTTACCTTGAAGAATTGCTTTGAATCCCTTTTCCCCAATTTGGAGGTCGACACCTGTACTCACGTACTCAAATCTCTACAGACTGTTCACAACTGCTCGTATGATCTGCAGTTGCATGCAATGGCTGGTCAAGAGTACCTTGAGGGTGTAAAAACATCACTTATCTAGAGAGCTTCAGTTGATACATCCTTGGTTTTTGCTTCCTCAATAGTTTTTTTGAAAGTGTGTTAATGTGTTAAAACTAGATAAAACCTTCCTGAAACTCCAATTGTAATGTTCTGAGTGTTGGATCCTTTTATTGTAATTCAGGAGTTATTTTGTGTAGCCTGCTCATCTTACCCATATGATTGACAAATAAGGTTCATTGCTCTGTGTGTGTGTGTAAGAACTGCCATCAACTTAGCCATGTGTTGAACGTTGTCTGGTGCATGTTCTAATTTTTCCTGCCAATTGTACGATCTTCCTAGAGGAAGCATGGACGGATGGAGTTATCTTGGATGGGAGAATGCCAACAGACTTGTAGACTGCATTTCACCATTCTATGACCATTAGGTAAAAGAAATATGCAGATATTGTTGTCAATGTTTCAAAATCTACTCCATGACCCAAGACACATCATCTGAGACAAACAACCCAATAATTATTTGACATACAGTGTAATATGCTGTTGTAATTTCTTCAAATGCTGTTAGTATCAAATGATGACGTTGAATCTTTGTGCAGGATCAAGACCCGATGGAGGGGGCAAGCCACTCCACTGGACCTCCTGCTTGAAGATTGCAGAAGATGTGGCCACAGGTTTACTTCACCTCCATCAAGCACCTGGTGTTATCCATGGCAACCTCAAGTCTTCCAACGTCCTCCTTGGTTCTGACTTTGAATCTTGCCTCACCGACTATGGCCTCATTCCCCACTTTAGATTGCCAGATTCTCGTGAAGATAGCAATGGATCAACTTCTCTCTTTTACCGAGCACCAGAGTCTCGCAATCCACAAAGATCTTTTACCCAACAGTCGGATGTGTACAGCTTTGGTGTCCTCCTGTTAGAACTCCTTACAGGAAAGACTCCATTCCAGGACCTAGTTGAAGAGCATGGGGAGGACATTCCTCAATGGGTGCGGTCTGTTCGGGAGGAGGAGACAGAGTCAGGTGATGACCCCACATCTGGGAATGAGGCCTCAGAGGAGAAGCTTGGAGCACTGCTAAATATAGCAATGGCTTGTGTGTCACCTTTGCCAGAGAATAGGCCAACAACAAAGGAGGTGTTAAGGATGATTAGAGATGCAAGGGCAGAGGTACTTGCGTCTTCAAACAGTAGTGATCACTCACCAGGGAGGTGGTCAGATACCGTTCAGAGCTTGCCAAGGGAATATGGTTCAGAGCATTTGAATTTTGCAGAGAGAGACTGAAATGATTTTGGTGGGAGATGATTCCTTTTTGGATCAGTATTTTTAACCTGCCATTGTAGAGTATGATGTAAAGCTTGAGTCTGCAGAGATAGAGCATTTTCAGCTGGTTTTCATGGAGGTTTGAAACTCCAGCAATTAAATGGTGAAATTTCTTCCTCCCTTTGTGTGTCCTCATTCTAACGAAAAGGAAAAGATCATGAGCAGAGAATGGATTTCGTGGAGATTTTATAATTCTCATTTTTGGGTGCCAAATGAGTCAGCTTAACGGTTTAATGTGGAATCATGGCCTTTATTATGGAAACTGGCACCAAAATGAATTCTTATGGAGGATAAGGACATAAGGTACATCTTAATACTGCTGTCATCATTCTCAAAGCTTCTGGCAACAGTAAACTTAACTATTGATCCTGGAGTGTAGATACATAAACAAACATCTATAGTTTCTTGTGACCAGCTCTCCATATTTCTTATCACATTATTCCTGGGGCTGCAATTTTGCTTCCTAGACCAGAAATTTTTCATAAATCAATGAGGCATCCTCTCACATTTTGCGGGCCAAGCCAAATTTGTCCTCACCTTATCACCAATGCAATCCTTTACCCTCACCTCAAGTCCAGAGGAGGAAAGCCAAAGCCTGGTGTGACTCCGAGATCTACTGCCTATAAGATAACTGGATAATTTCACATCTAATAAAATGCTCCAGCGGCCTGTTGGCATGCTGCCAAGCATCTGGTGGGACTTCAAAATGATCTGGCGACATGCTGAGAGCCAAAACAACCATACCAGATAATTAACTATGATATATGTATCTAGTCCAATTGCATGGCTCTGACTTTTGATGCTTTTTAGTGAAGGGTCTTAGAATTTTCACATTATGGCTGTCAGAGTGTTCTATGTTGTCTGAATTGTCACTACTAGATTTTGGAGGATCTGCTGCGAAGGTTAGTACAAGGGTCTGCTGCATGATTTCAAACAATTGCATGCCTGCATTCCTCTTTGTATTTTATAGTTTAGCTGTTGAGCTTTTTTTACCCTTTCTCTCAGTTTTAGGTTATTATCAAAGCTGTATTACATTTTTTCTTGGGAAAAAGCAAATGCTCAATGTTAGCTCCATGGATGGTTTGGAATTCCCTTAATCTACCTTCCTTTTATGCTTGTTAAAGTTTTTATCCAAAAAAAAAAGATTTTTTTGCTGTTGGTTCAATTGCTTCTCTCATAACCAGATCATGGCTACATTTCATATTCCTTACCTCCACCTGCTCCGTCCTTTTTTATGAATCTTTCTATTTATGTCACGTCTATTCTTTCTGATTTCAGCTGTCATTCTGTATCACACTGGTAGATGTATAGGCATTTCAGACTAAGAAAGCATCTCAGAAATTCCATCGTTATTCGTGTAGAACACAAGATTCTGCATTGCTGGAGGACTTTTATGAATACCAACGCATGACGGAAGTCTCCTGTCAATCTGCATCATGCCAGGAGTCAAGAGTTTGAGGCAAGAAGAGTTAAAATTTTCAAGACGGAAAGGACTTCTGACTCATCTATTTGCTGAGATGAGAAATCTGAAAAACCTACTACATTGAATATATAGAATCAGTGATGTATGGACATGATAATCGGAAAGACCTTTATGGACCTAAGAAGAATGGCATTTCATAGGTTGCATATTTAGTTTTTTCATATGGAGGACAGTTTCCTAATTACTTTGTTCATGACCATTCACCTTAAAAGAAAAGAAAATGGATGACCGGAAGGTTGGCAGAAGGACATTTCTTCATGTCTTACTGGATTGAGAAAACTAGTGGACTAATCATTTCAGCATCCAATAGTGATTAACAATCATGCATGATGTGATTGCCGGGAAAATTGGATGATCTCACCTTTTGTTTACTGAGCAAACGGGTCAAGCCGCCTCAGATGATTGATATGTAAAATATTTTAACTTGGGATGTATTCTTTAACTGAGAGAGTGATGCAGTCTGACAGTACATCAGTTCAATTGGTAACCAGACCAAGTTGAACAGGTCATCTAGTTTCTCTGAAGTTATTGATATAGGGTAATAATTCCTATCCTGATTTAAGTTTGAGTGTAGTATGCATTTCTCTGTCCAAGGATCTGCTATTGTCTCAAATTCTCATTATTACGGGGATGTGTTAAAAGAACTTTTTGCCAGTTTTTGATTCTGTAAGCACAGCTTTGGTAAATTTGGGCTATAACTCAAGCAAGTTAACTTATTCTTGAACTAACCCACTTTTGATTAAAATGCATGAGGGTCACTTTGATAACGGGTTAAATTGGGTTAGGGTGAGTTAACCGGGGTCGGGTAGGTTGTTCCTTGTTTGATAATTTTTTTCTTAATCCGGGTCGGATAGGGTTAAAGTGGATTAACTTGTTCTTACAAAATAGGTGGAACGAGTTAATCCACCAGGGTTAGGGGTGAGGTGGGTTAACCTGGGTAAGTCATCCGCCCTTAATCTAACCCGTCACTAAAGTGGCCCTGAGGGATTAACCTGGTGGGATGACCCACCTCGAGGGGTGGGGTAGCTAAGCGGGGATTACCACTTTTTTAAGCCGATTAACTAACTCGGCTTATCAAATCAAAGTGGGAGTTAAATCTTGGTTAAATTTGGGATAATCTCAGGTTAACCCTTTAGCAAAGTTGTGTTAAGGGATTTGCATGCTTCTCTTTCTCACAAGAAAATATTGAGTGACGATGTTTTATATATTTACCATCGAGGGTGACGTGTTATCGTGACAAGATCTGATCAAATATGGCAAACATTGTTAAATAAAAGAACAAAGCGAATTTCAAATGACACAATAGTCAAAGTATATACCATATCATGAAATTATTTTCACGTTTAGAAATAAGAGATTAAATGTTACGTCTGTAGAATATCAAGATGCGACGGTTGTAATGATTACGATAATCAGAGCAAGCACTAAGCCCCACTTTGATTGAGAGATAAGTAGGAGGTAGCTTGATTTTTATTCTTGGATTAACACTTTTTTACTTTGATAGGTGGAACAAGATAACTAGGCTACAAATATAGTTAACCTGGATTTAATTCAGAATTCAAAATTTACCTCAAAAGGTTGGTTAACTCTAACCTAATGCATATTAACCTAAAAGTGGATTAACTCCGGAACAATCTAATATAGTTGAGTTAACTTACTTTTAGTCTATCCCCCAATCAAAGTGGAGTTAAAGGAAAAACCAACCATCAGGAAAACTAATGGGAGAAAGAAAATAGTTGACATAAATATAACAGAGTTTTACAACATCGAGTTTCAAATGAACCACTAACTTACAAGCTAAAATAACTTACAACAACTCACAACTTAAGCTAAAAAGGATATAAGATGAAGGAAACATCTAAAGAGAACTAGAACACTTCATTACTCTCGCTCCACCCCGTCAAAGTGAGGTTCCTCATTAGAATTACCTGAAAATAATTAATAATAACATAAGGTGAGCGAAAACTCAGTAAGATTTATATCTCTAAATCAGGCATCTTTAAGTGATTAATACATTGACCATGAAACTGCACTAAGATCTAGAAACAAGTGAAATCATAGAATATGAACATGAATGAGTAAGGAATTGCAAGTAATGAGATCACAAGTGAATCAAGATAATAATAAGATTTCAAGGATGGAATGATCACGTAACAAGAACTATTATTAGAATTGGCCATATAACGCAAGTAAGTACAAAGTCAAGTATTTCAAGAATTTCACGTATACGTGGAATGTCGTAGATCAATGTAAAACGCTAATATTTTGGTGCAATTCTACATCAAGTCAATAATAGCTCTCATAAGTACAAGTACTTTCAGGTGCTTCTCTCAAGATCAGACCGGGCCCCATTAACGCCATGCATTGAAGTAATGGATCATCGATCCCAAGTATTTATCTAGACAACCACATTAATTTATAATGGTCAAAGAATTTCAAGGTATAACTCATGAGATCACATTTCAAAAAAAATTCTTGATTTCTTGAGATAACTAGGAGGATACCAATCTGTAGGGATGCTAAACATGCTGATAAATAGGTCAAATAGATAATCGATTTTCACGATAAACAGGGGGTTAACGTAGTTTGGGATAGCGCAACCTTCAGTTAGAAAGTGGCCTATCACTGGACCATGATCAGACCAGAATGCGGTTTGCACCAGCACCACGTTCAGAGCCGAACACGGTCTCCCCCCGAGCCGCGTTCAGAACGTGATCATTAGGGGCACTGCATTCAGAAGACTCTGCCAGAAGCTCATTCAGACCTTGATAGACCCTGAACACAGTCTTAATTGGGTATGTGTCCTTAGAAGCACATGGGCCACTGAGTAAATTAAAGCAAACATGCTCTGTTCTTGACTATCAAAAATAGTTTGAAAGGCTCTATAATAAAATTTCAGGGGTCTCTAAAGAATACCTCTTGGGTACTTAACTTAGCGGTTTGAAGGAGGAATTATCATGTGATGTTAGGTCTTTCCAACCCTGATCCCTTGTCCAAGCCTTGGAACTAGAATTAGTTCAGGAAACTAAACTCCTTGCTAGGCATCGCTATGTTGGTCGGTCTTCTTCACTTCCTCCTTTATTGCCCACCCCTCCATCTAATCCACACCACCTACCAATTCGTAGATTAACAAGTCAACAATTGCAATAACGAAGAACTAAGGGCCGTTGTTTCAATGGTGATGAGAAATGGACTCAAGGCCATACATGCTAGGCCAAGAAACTATTTCTTTTACAATTGATACATGACATTGAGGATTATGATGTCGTAGAACAAGAATTTATAGCTGAACAAAAAGAGGAATTATGTCAGACATTGGGCAGTACTCCTTCGATCTCCCCTCAGTCAATTAGTGGGTTGGCCACCCCGGCACTATGATATTACATGGGTGGATTAATGCGCTATCAATCATAGTGCTTGTAAACAATGGTAGCACGCACAATTTTATTGACCCCTTAAGTTGTCTAGAAGTTGGGTTTTTTGGTCACTAATTGTGACAATACACCAGTTCGTTTGGTTCAGGTATGTAGGTGCCTTCAGAAGGATTATATTCTAATGTTCATATTCAGCTTTCATGTGTCTCATTTGATTAGAATCTTTTAATACTTCTATTGGGTGGTATTGATGTAATATTGGGAGCAACATGGCTACAACTCCTAGGAGATATAATTTTCTACATTGGTGAGATATCTATGCCATTTTCTTGGTTGGGAAAGCAACACTAGTTTAAAGACTTGTCAGAGGACAAAGTGAGATTGATTTCTGGCTCTAAATTTCACCAAAAAAACTCTAAAGAAGGTTCGTAGGATTCTCATGGTTTGCTCTTTCAATTTCAGGTGCTCTTACTATTGCGTCTCACTTGGCTTGGTGAGCAATTCAATCCTAAGGCTATAGTAGTTAATTAGCATTACCTCACGGAGTGGTGAAAGTCCTATTTTTTTTCATTCTAGGGAAGTTGGGAAGGGATGAGGTTAGGGCTTTGTTTAACAGACACATTCTAGGATAGATTGCCAGTAAGCAAGCAGGTATCAACCCCACTGCTTAAAAGGTACCTCTTTCATCAGTCGCATAAAGGTACTCGGTGCGTGCATTGGTGAGACCGAACGTCATCGCGAGCCACTCATACATGCCCTCCTTTGTGTTGAACGCCGTATTCGCTCCCCACCCGCAAGGGTTGTATCCACGGTGTCAAATCCACCTTTGAGAATGTGCGCCTACCATCTTATGAAGAAGATGATAGCAGTTACACATCAATGTAATTCAACACTCTACTCTTATAGCAGCAGCTCCCATCCAGCACACGTAGGCTTCAAAGCCGTAGTGTGCGCTTCAAAGCGCGCGCCCTTTTTAAAGCTACAAAACGTCATAAGCACCCCACTCCAACGTGTGAGTGCTGTCGAAGCGATAGAGTCTACTCTCTGCTTGTTGCTCGTGGAGTGCTTATGCACTCGACTCGCTGCCTACTCCACTCGTTACCACTGAACGACGAAGCCAGGAGCGGAACTATCCATTTACATCCGACTGAGGAAACTATTCCTTCTCCTCAGCCATTTGTTGCCTATCCTCCTAAGTTAGCAAACATCCTGCACACCTACTCTTCAGTTTTTGATGAACCAAAGAGCTTACCTCTACCCTAGAAATATGATCATTACATTCCCCTTATAGATGAATCTAAAGCCATTACAGTTCCCCCATATAGACACTTGTCTTTCCACAAATCCATCATAGAAAAACAAGTAAGGAAAGGGAAATAAACATCTTCAACACAACAACAGTCGCTTCTCAGCCCCTGTGCTTCTTGTGCAAAAAAGAGATGGTAGCTGATGAATGTGTATTGACTATAAGGCATTGAACCTACAAACCATAAAGGATAAATGTCCAATACCTTTATCGATGACCTCCTTGATGAACTCTTTGGAGTCAAATATTTTTCAAAGCTTGATCTTCGGTCTGGGTACCATCAAATCAGGATGTCACCAGATGACATACACAAAATTGCCTTTAGAACTCATGAAGGGCATTATGAGTTCTTGGTACCCCATGTACTTTTCAAAACCTTATGAATGATATTTTCATGTCATTCTTAAGGAGATTTGTCGTCATATTTTTTGATGACATATTGGTCTATAGTAGAACCTGGCCAGACCACCTAAACCACTTGCAAGCAATTCTAAAACTTCTTCAGCTATATGCCAAGTTATCTAAGTGTGAATTTGGTATAACTGAGGTCGAGTACCTAGGTTATGTTTTCTCTGAAGGAGGGATCTCAATGGAGAATAGCAAGCCGTAGTCAATCATAGATTGGCTGTTTCTCAAAAGTCTAAAAAAGTTGCGAGATTTTTTGGGGCTTAATGGGTATTATAGAAAATTTGTAGAACATTGTGGGACTATTACGGCTCCACTTAGTTGTGAAAGAAAGATAACTTCTAGTGGAACCATACAACTGAATAGGCATTCTAGTCCCTTAAGCAAGCAATGATTTCTACACCTGTGCTAGCCCTGCCAACTTTGAAGATACATTTATCTTGGAATGTGACGCTAGTACCTCAGGCTTGGGGGCTATTCTTATGCAACAAGGGAGGCCAGTGGCTTATTTGAGCAAGGCTTTCACTACAAAACAACATGGGTTATCTGTGTATGAGAAAGAAATGGAGGCAAGAATATTCTCTGTTCAAAAGTGGAAATCCTACGTGGTTGGCAGAAGATTTATCATTCACATAGATCATCAAAGCCTTCGCTATCTCTTACAACAAAAAGTGCACACCCCGGCACAACAAAGGTGGTTGGTGAAGCTAATGGGATTTGGCTTCTCCTTGGAGTGCAAATTGGGGCATCACAACAGAGCAGCAGAGGCCTTATCTAGGCATTATGAAGAAGCCTTTGTGGATGTAATCACAATTATAGTTCCTAACTGACTGATTCTCTAAGATTCAAAAGGCATATTTGATGGATGACTATTTTATAAAATTGATGACAGAGTGGAACTTATGTACTCTGACTCCTCAACATTATTCTTTACAAGCTGGTGTTTTGTTTTATAGAGGCAGAATACACTTGCATCCTAGATTTAGCTTGCCTCCCACATTACTGCATGCACATCATGATGCCCTAGAGGGAGGACATTTAGGATACCATAAAACTCTTCATAGGCTGAAGAGGAGCTTTCACTAGACAAGGATGGGCATGATCGTTAAAGAATACATCCAAAATTGTGATGTCTGTCAAAGAAATAAAGACATCACCTAGTCCCTAGGACTTTTACAACCAATTCCAATCCTAGACAGAATATGGACTCATATCCATATGGATTTCATTGAGGGCCTTCCCCCATCACACTCCAAACCACAAATCTAGTAGTGATTGATAGGCTCTCCAAGTATGCTCACCTTTTAGTCCTGCAACACCCCTATACTACTGCTGTTGTGGGTAAAGAGTTCACTTCACACACTGTTAAGCTACATGGTGTCAGTTCTAGAGAGAAAATTTGAAATTACAAGGGGTTAAACTCCGTATGTCATCTGCATATCATCCCCAAACAGATGGTCAGGCTGAGGCCTTGAACAAGTGCCTAGAGACTTATATTAGATGCTTCTGCTATTAATAAGAAAAGCACTGGTATGAATGGTTTCACTGGGCGGAGTATTGATACTATATCTCCCTCCACACATCCACTGGAGTAACCCCTTTTGAGGCCGTATATGGCATACAACCGCCCACATTACTTTCCTATATCCCTGGGACTTCTAGCATAGCTTTGGTAGGGAGTTAGGATTAACTTAAGCTACTTAGGTTAGTCTTAGATTAACCTATTTTTGATTTGATAGAAAGAGTATTAACCTAGAAGTAAGTAAGTGGGCTAACCTACTTTGAATCTATTGTGATTTGATATGCAGGGGATTAACCCAATAAAAATTATAGGCAAAGTACCATTTTTACCCCTCTCTTGTCAAAATTAAAAAAATGTCTCATTCTCTCTCCCCCTCTCTCTCTCACGTCACTATCTCTCTCTCTCCATTTCTCACCCCTCTCTCTCTCCAATTCTCTCCTCCCCTCTATCTCATGTAACAATTTAAATATGCATTATATAATACATGTCATAAATATTTTATATCATACAAATGGAAAAACATTAGTAATACTAATTCTATTTTATTTAAAAGTATAACTTTTACATATAATATTCATTATTGATGATAAATTTGTCTCGTCACTCTCATCTCTACCTAAATTATATTTGCTCTCATTTCCCTCTGTCTCTTCTCTGAATTTATGGTGTGCATGTTATGAAAAAATAACTTTTAGTAAGAACATGAAATTAGATGATTTTAATAATAATAACCTCCACTGATTACTTGTTTGAAATTTGAACCATTTCTAACAAACAACATGAGAGCCGAAATTTTTAAATAAACCGGCCATGTAAAAAATGTGTATATCTACAAATAATTGACAATTCCATGAAGTAAAAATAATACATCCCAGACAACATTCACATATCGGTAGACATCGTATTAAATCTGCAAAGTCAAATATTTGATTCATACAATTCAACAAATACATTGAAGAATGTTTAACAATTTACCGACATCAATAGTTAAAAATAACCGTGGTTATAGCAAATTGAAAGAAGGACCTATAAAAATTTGTACAGGGAAGGGGAACATCATAAAATGGAGCTACAGATTTACAAAAATAACATAAGACACTTTCAATTTTGACAAGAGACACAATATACAAATCTATTTCAAAACTCCTCCCAACAGGGTACACAATGTATAATTAGCTCTATGACATCGACAAGGCAGCACCACTTCATCTGTCCACGTAATGAATTCTTTCTCCAATAGTTCAGTTTTGTACCCCGTGTCTCTCTCGTTCGCCTTCAAAATTAGTATAACGATCGGAATATGCTGCACAAAATGAATGATAATGGATTAACACCGCATATTTGTAAAGAGAACATAAAAAACTGGGATGCAAGATGCATAGGTGACCTGTCCGTGACAACAATTGTTCGAGTGTATGATATTGTTTTTTCAAGTTCTTCCACCTGGTTTGCAAATTATTTTTATCTACCCCTTTATTCGTCTTCTCATTGAAGGGTCCTATAATATCATTCCATACATGTTGCTTAAAAGTGCCTTGGGTGCATGTGCTCTTGTGATATTGGTCAATCAAGAGGTTTAATAACAACTTATCTTCCTTAGTTGTGAAGTTGGTTACTCGCGGTTTCCCCTTACTGTCCGTCATGATCTTCTCTACAAAGAAGGTAAGGACGACAATCTTCCTTATAAGGGTATGAAGTAATTTTATAAGAACATAGACCTCAGTGTAGATTCTAAGAAATCCACTTAGAACAATTAAGAGGAAAAAAAGAAGGAAAGAAGAATGGGAAAAGGAAAGGGAAAAGGTGATAAAAGGGGAGCATGCGAGGATGCTAAGGGGAATGTGATCGCCAGAGACGCGAGGGCCTCAAAGGATATAACAAATAATCAATGGAGGGATCGTGAATATAAATACCTCAAAAGGATGCGGGGGGAGATTGTGAGTGCTTTCCTTCTCTTTCGATCGGATGGCCGATGAAGAGAGTTCTTCTTGTTGATTCCCCTTGCAAAATAATAACAAACACCAATAAAAGATATGGATTAGAAATCAAGATGAGTGTAGCATCAAATTCATAATAGAAATAAACATGAAAAGTATGTATAAGAACACACCTTGTTGGGTGTTGGCCCTTAAACCCCTATGCAAAAGGGTATGGGAGATTATGATGAATGATAAGATAAAGGAGGGTGCAAGTGTTGCACTAAGGAGATCTCAACATGGTTGAGATGATAAAAATAATGAAAGAAGAGAAAATAACATGATGCATGCAAACTACTTCATGAAAGAAACAAAAGAGATTAAGAGAGGGATAAGCTTATTGATATGTTTCTCCAAAAGGGGCTTTATATCTTCAATTTGCTCCAAGGAAGAAGAGGCTCAAAATCTTCAAGAGGAGAAGAAGAACTCTATGGATGAAGCTTTAAGCATGTGGGAGTCTTCTCCTTGAGCCTCCAATCTCACAGCACCTCCCCTTGAATTAGTGTTCATGCCCTCTACACAAGGGAGAGAGGGGTCCTATTTATAGGGCTAAAATTCGGAGTTAATTCCAAGGGAAATTAGGAAAACATGTTTTAGTGGGATTTGGAAGGAGATATTCATTAGACAATTATCCTCTCAAAATTAGAAAGTCTTAGGAGTCCTTTCCCAAGTGAAAATGGGCTCAAAATGGGGGAAAGAAGGAGGTTCTGTTGGAGTTCGAAATTGAACAAGAATGGTCGCTTCTTAAAATAACGCCCGCAGAGGCGTCGTCATTTTGGAGGCATTTCGAGACAGATACAGACTTTCCAAAATTTGAAAAGAATTGATGACTTTGAGGGGGGGCGCTATTTAGAATTTAACAAGAATTTCGGGCGGATTTAAAATATCAAAATATAGCAATGGAAATGACAACCTGACCAGGGGCGTCAATTGAAAATGATGACATGCACCCCGTCGTGATTCAAAATAATAAAAGAGCCAAAAGGAAATGACGGCCGCCCGTTCAGGCGTCAATTCAAATGACGCCCGAGTGAGAGACGTTATTCCAAAATATGTAAAATATGGTTATTTTTCATTTTTCATTATTATTTTTTCATTTTTTAGGTGGACGTGCATCTAACTGTGTTGATTCCAATTACTATTTTTTCGTATTTTTCTGACATCCGGAAGGCCACCAAATCACCCCTGAAAGAGGGTGAGAAATAATATTAAAATATTTCAAATTGAAATTGACGACATTTGGAACGGTCGTCATTTCCTATTTTTTTAATTTTTATTTTATTTAAATTCAAAGCAACGACTTTTGACATGTCGTCAATTCTAAAAAAATTCAAAAAGTTCTCAGAAAAATTCAGAAAAATGGGAAAATGAATGTAATGGACGTCTCTTCAAAGAGGCGTCATTTTCCTTTTTATTTTCTTAAATTTTCTTAAAAATAAATGACGCCCCCCCTTACACCGTTAATTCTGAAAAATTCATAAAAATGGAGAAAAATACCCAAAAAATCCAAAAAAACAGGACAAAATAAGAAAAGGGAGAAAAAATGGAAGAAATCCAAGAAAAGTGAGAAAAACCACTCAAACAAAGTTAATTTGAGGGTCAAATTGGGGCATTACAAGGTAATACGAGATGTACTCACAGTAACGTCAATTTTGGCGTGTCTACAGCTGCCCCGCCTTGGCGTCTGCTTTGTAAGGGAATAGAGTGAACTGAAAAGTAGATGCCAAGGTGTGATGAGACACGCGATCAACATCACATGATGAGAATTGAATCCAAAACTGTAGATGAGGCAATCTCGGGAAATTCAATGAAATCAACGATGTTTGGATAAAAGAGGGAGTGTGCATGCGGGCACGAATAAGATAAAGGAATGACGATCAGCCTCCAGCGCGGTGGAAGTACCCCATGTCACAAATCTGTAGGTTTCACTATTGGGGAGCGGTTACCAGCCAATGTGGACGTGCTGCAGCCAAGGTGGATCAAAGGAAAAGGATTGAAATAAGAGGATAGAAATTCAAACAAGGAGCTTTCGAGAAAATGACCAAAAACAGCGATAAAACGAACTGAGGATTCCATTCAGCAATGAATATCTCATATCTAGAAAGATTAAGATCAATTTGACTCTCAAAATCAGCTTATCAGAATGATTTCCACTGTTGATTCAAATTCCTATATGAATGCATGCTGGGTTCAAAGGAAAAAATTAAAATAAATAAAAATAGAAAATAATCAAGGATAATATTGCGAAGCTGCCAAGACTAGGTCAAGAAACTGATTTCACGAGCTGATACTAAGGCGAAGCCCGTTTATCCACGCACCAACTCGTAAAAGGGAATCATCGTCCCCAGTCTTGGACGGCTCAACGGCCTATCCGTGTGACTAAGATTCCTCTGGAATCATCATTGTTTTTGATGAAGGGGAACTCAAATTTCAGGTTTACCAAGGTCACAAGGTCCTTGATATAATCTAGTAGCGTATGTAACATATAGTAGAATGCATACAGGGGAGATGGTGATAGCAATAAGCATGGTGGGGAACTGAGATGAGGTGCAAGCACCGTGCGCCTTTGATGATGATGCCCAGTCGTTGGGACCAAGAGCTTCTTACCCTGCACTCAAAATTTCATTAGCCAAGATATAAGGAAGATAACAAGAAATGAATAAGGTATTTAAGCATAGCAAGAATAGCATGAAGCAAAGCATCAATAAGCAATCACAACATAGACATCAAATCGATCAAAGCTTGGTGTGGATAGCATTCAAGCATGTATTAACAAGGTGAAGCATGATTAGCATGAATAACATGAGTTGAAACATAGCATTGCAAAACATCATTGTTTGTTGTTTGTCATGAGGATGACAATCTTGGCATGTGAGATTGAGATTGGATGATCAGAATCAAATAATGCCCAGTGACAGAGTGATCAAGTGAAATCAACCGGAGTTGATTAAAAGATTTTGGAGATGAACGATCAATTAATGCCCAGTATGACATGAATAGATAGATGATAATCAGGAGTGCCCATAGTGACAAATCATGATGATATTGGGAAGAATCAAAAGATTGATAGCGGTGAATGGAGAGGACTCATCTCGTGTTCTTGGTCCTTGCAAAATTGTTGTCCCTGCAAAAGCACCATCAGAAAATACAATGCACATTTTTTTAGATTTTTGAAATATGCAAATTTTTATGGGTTTTTTAAAAAAAGTATTCGAATTTTTATGGATTTTAGAAAATATTTGAATTTTTTTTAGATTTTTAGTGAAATATTCAATTTTTTTAGATTTTGATTCGGAAATATTCAACTTTTTTGGATTTTGGTTTAGACATTGTTAATGCAGCATCAAAGGGTGTTTTTGAACCACTGGCTAGGGGTCCTTATTCCCTTCCTTATCGCTAAAAATTACCCAAAGCCGGGCGTGCATTGAAAGGTGGCACCCTATAACCGGCTACTCTTGTATAACGGTGCCCCTACTAAGGCCATACCTGAGAAACATTCGGTCTTAGAGGGAGAAGAGAAGAATAATTGAGGATAAACTTTATGCAGGATGAGAGATGTCGGGACTTAAATTCCTTCCAAGGTATTTCCCCTCAAAGAGGTGATCTGTTGCGCCGGGGCTTTGTGCCTTTGATTTTTAGACCCTTGACATGCATACGACCAGGGTTTTCCCTGCGGGGACTTTGCCACTCTTGTCATGCCATAATTCATACTTTTGTATTCTACCTAATTTTGTATAATAGCCCCTTTTGGCTAGATGTATCATGAAGTCTAATTTCATTATTTTGGGTCAAGACTGCCCCTATTTGAGACTTCTCTCGTATTGGGGATTACCGAGGTTGGTCATCTCATCCGTCAACCTCTTGCCCCTGCATTCGGTCGAGTAAAGAAGAGAAAAGACTTTCAGATATACTCATGGCATGGCCAAAGTAGCAACGGTGTTTTATCAAGGAGCCTGCTAAAGGGCGCCGTGAAGTGTGTGGAATGTCCAGCTAAGGGTTGCTCTTAACAAGCGGGGAGAGTGTCGAATTCCCAGCGTGGGGTTTTTATTAACCAAAGGTGCTGCAGAAGCAAGCCAAAAGACTCTTTTATGAGATTTAGTAAAGATAAAGATACGACCTAGGATAAAGGTCTTGACTACCATTCTTAATCTTGTTAAGAAGCACTTCATTTTAAAAATCATGCGTGAAATAATGAGATAATGATATCATAAAAATACTTACTTACGCCAATATGTTACCTTGCAATCTTTGTTAGAACAGCTGCCGCCAGAGGCGATGTTGATAAAATATGGGATTTGTTGTCCTCATTTGACAGATAAGGAAGGATAGCAAAGTTTTGAAAGTGGCTTAACAAGAAGGAGTGATGTTTAAACCAAACTCAGACGAATAGGGATGAAAAGGAAGAGAGGCGAGGGCTAGAACTCCCTCGCTAAGGCGCAGAGACCCTGATCACATGAAAGGTCTACAAAAGGAACTGGAAATTAAGATGAGGGGTGAGGACTAAAGCCTCGGAAGCAGTGGGAGAACGGGCAGATGCCTAAAGCAGTGGATGTGGAAGAAGTTGGGTCAGACCCGTGATTAGGAGGAATTAGAAGAAGAAATTGATAGATGAAATGAGGCGGATCCGGAGGGTATGGAGGCAGAGGAGGAGAATCATGAGGGGAAGAAGAATCCAGAGGCTCCGGAGGGATATAATATCGAGGGACGCGGTGCCTTGGGAAGAAATAGGGAAAAAGATGATGGAAGAGGAGGAAGAAAATGAAGAACGCGATGTCCTGGAAGAGTAATAAGATAAATCGGAAGAAAGATGGAGGGTCCGGAGGTTTCGGAGGAGAAAAATGCCGAGGGACGCGGTGCCCCGGTGTAACGACCAGAGAATCCGATTACCGAGAAGGCTTGATAATCCGAAACTCGAACCGCCGCCCACGAGCCGGGAGGGCTCGGAAGGGCTAAAAGGAGTGTGGATGCACAAAGAAATAGGAAATAAGCAGGACAAAAAAAATAGAAGTAAATAAATAACTACAGCAATAACAGAGTCCAGTCCAACAGAAAGTACAGTCTAAAGCAGTAAAATGTACAACATGCCAAGTGAACACTCGGCCCGGCAAGCTGGCAACTGAGAACCTCCGCTCCGCACCCTCGAACCTCGAGGAAGAACCGCTACTCCTGAAAAGCAGGGAATGAGTCTCCAAAACAGAGACTCAGCAGGGATCCCGCGGAACCCCAACCGGAAACAACGGCGGTACCGGAAAGGAAGGCTACGAGAGCAACCGCAACAGTAGGAACAGTAAACCCGATGGCCGATCGAAACACGGCACTACAACTACTCCTACTGTACCAGAAACACACCCTGACCTCGCGGTCGAGACTATCGAACTACACTAGTACCGCTTACCGAAGTAAAAACACACGGCAACCATGCCGTAGAGGTCTGTCTCCCAGACACAGCTGACTTGGACACGCTGTCCAAGGTGCAACCCCGACCATCTGATCGCGGGTATCGCACTACAAGACGCAACCTCGGTAAAGCCACTAGCACTAGTCTGACGGCGCGAAAACCAACACACACGCCACGGCGAAACAACCGAAACTCAACGGTCAACACGACCGAAACCCGAAGGTCAAAGTCACGGAAACTGACAGTCTGTCACTCCGTACTCGACAGGAGTACCTCCGACTAGAAGCACAGTCGGTAGCATCCCCTGACGACTTACACCGCACCGCAGGTGAACTGCCTGACGTGGTAGCGCCTACCAAAGGCACGAACACCGTACAAGTAACCACAAACAAGTGACTAGCTGGGGTCACGCCCGTCGACGTGGGTCCAACCGCCCCCAACCACGTGTGCACACACAGACCGCGCGTCCCTGGTCTGGCCCTCTGACCGGTTTTCCCCCGCAGCCGGACTCTGGCTTACGACGAGGGGCCCGACGGAAACCAGTCCACAAACCGTCTCAAAGGGTGAGTGCCCGTACACCACTCCTAGGTGAGACCAGCACCGCGTACTGGTGGGCAACGACTAGTGGAGGGTCACTGAAGGAGTAGACTCTCAAGTCAACGGAAAATAACGTCCGCATCCGACGACGTACGGGGACCACCCCAGGTACCAGCACCGTCGCACGGCGACCACAGTCGGAGAAGAAACATGACTCGCAGTCCATGGTCACGCACGCACCCTGTGCGAGAGTCAAGAAAACCCAAGTGGCACTAAGCCACTGGACTCTGGACAGTCCTCTAGCCGCACTACACCCAACGGTCCTTGAGTCACAAGACTCGGGGTCAAGACCGTTGTACGCAACAGCACAAGGCCATCAATCTAGTCCAATATCTAGGTCTAAAACTACGGTAGCACGAATATCGAGACAACTCACGAGCCTCCAAGATCACTCCCTCGGGAAGGGAATGCAAGGGACTAAGGCCACCCACACGGGCCACACGGAAAACACAGAAGCATGATTCTCAGGGCAGCACACAAGCCACCTTATCAATTTCCCATCTCGGAGCAAGCGGGAAACCTCCAGCCCCAGGCCGGATAACTGGACTCGCAGTCCAAGGCCAAACACGAGGCCCGCACGGGAATCGCCTTCCAAAGAAACCCACGACATGCGGGGGAGACCCCACCGCACACACACCGATACATGGTGGCTCGATCGAGCGTAACACGAAAGCCCGGAACATGTGAGGTCATCCAGACCCACTACACCTATGGGCACGCTAATCGAGGTAACATGAAATCTCCGGACACCTAAAGACACGGTCACAGAACTCCACGGGGTGTCAAGGACATTCACAAGACCTAAAGTCAACCACTGGGTCACAACCGGGTCGACCGGAGGTCAAAACCACACAGACGGGAACCGCAACGTAGTCGCGGTCACCTGAGGACCGCGACCACACAGTAGCGGTCGAATGGGGACCGCGACTAAGCAGTCACGGTCGGGTCACGACCGTGACTAGCCAGACGCAGCCCGGTGGTAGCGGTCACCCTAGGACCGCGACCAGACAGTCACGGTCGGGTCACGACCGCGACTAGCCAAAAATGGTCTATCGCACGTCCGCGACGCTTGCCGACGCTCTTGGGCAAACGCGGTTCTCCCAAGACCGCGACCAATGAAAGCGGTTACTGGTAGACCGCGACCATTTCGGAAAACTGAGAACGTCGAGAAAACGCCCAAAAATCCGATCCACGCCCCGATCACCCCCGGGTGATGGGGAAACATAGGGGAATCCATCCCCAAGCCCCTAGGTATACATCTAAACCCCTGGATCGGCCAAAAATACCGTAAAACGAGGGATCCATCTCACTCCCC
Source organism: Amorphophallus konjac (assembly GCA_022559845.1). Classification (NCBI taxonomy): domain Eukaryota; kingdom Viridiplantae; phylum Streptophyta; class Magnoliopsida; order Alismatales; family Araceae; genus Amorphophallus; species Amorphophallus konjac. Next base: position 45,823,358 of record CM040125.1, read on the forward strand.
AAAAACATGAATTTTTCCCCAAAACGCCCCAAACGACCCGCTCGGCTCACCACGGCCTACGAAACTCGCGGGAAATGAAGCGCACGGGCTGGGGGTCCATCACCCTACCTCCACCGAAGATTTCGTGCACCGTGGACGTCGATCCACGAAGAAAACGCCGTTGAAGCCTCGCCGTTCCACGAACCCACGGCCGAGCTTCACCGCGCCTCCACTGCCTCGATCCTCATCCATCCTCGCCCGTACCTCACCCGCGCCGTCCCTACCCCGCCCACGCTCCACCCCGTCGGCCGCCGGAGAGAGAGGGAGGAGGAGAGAGCGTGAGAAGAGAGAGGGAGAGAAGAGAGAAATGAGAGGGGAGAGAGAGAAAAGGGTTATATATAGAAAAATCCAGAAATTCAGAAAAATTCCAAAAAATAGAAAATCACACCCTCGCGATCCTCGGAATGCACCGATCGCAACGGTACCACACTCGCGTAGGTGAACGGCCCAGTTCACCCGCAACGAGGTTCCGAAGGAATTACCGAAACACACACCGGGAATCGGAAAACACACGCGGAAAAAGCCGCGGAACGCTTCCGGGCCTCCGAAATAGCTCCGAATCGCACCGATCCGAACACGAAAGATGTCCGAAACGAAATTTCAGACACAACGGAGTCGGACACTCTAAAAAACCAGATCCGAGACCCATGAAGAAGGATCCAAAAAACTCGGGGCATTACAACCCTCTCCGCTTAAAAGAATTTCGTCCTCGAAATTCAGGACCTAGCACAAAGTCACTGGGGAAGAGCACTGAACCAACTGACACGCTGTCAGAGCCCCAGCATAGAAAACCTCGATTCTCACGAAAACACCGATCCTGAGGGACACAGCTAGACTTATAATCACAAGCAACACCTCGCTCCTCGAGCCGAGCACACTGGCCAACAGAGCAGGCATATACCAAAGGACATAGTCCGACATCACCTCAGACAACGCGAGAATCCACCATGGCACCGCACCCACAATCTCACTCACCGAGGAATCACAACCCTCGTCACGAGAAACAGCTACTGATCCATCCAATGGTCAGCAGACAAATTGCACACTAGCTTCGCAGCCAGCTGACAAGTCACACACCCTCCTCAAGGGAGCAACCAAAACAAAGCCTCCACCAGCTCAAGCAGTCCTCTCCGCAGACCGCAACCAGAACATCGGCTCAACACCAAGAAACACTCCACGCATGGCAAGCCGAAAGCCGGACATAACACCGTGCCAACTCTTGTCAGAAGATAAACTTCGACAAAGTCCAGATCCCGTCCGGCAAGGCACATCATAGAAACGACCACCAAAGGTCTCGCTGGCACACGGCTCTCGCCACGCTCGAGCCCCGACAACCAGCATCTTCTGTCTGTGAAAAGACCATCCACTGGTCACCAACTACTCGTCAACGGGAAGCCTCCACCAGCCCAACATGCACGATCCAACTCACAGCAGGCCATCCGCTGACTCACACACAGACCAATGCCACATCTCGAGCTACACTCCTCTCAGACTCCGCATCCGAGCTCGAACATCGCACCTACTCGACCCTCTCGGGGAGCACGACGAAACCAAATGACAAGATCCTAGTGTCTTCAGTCATCACCTCACTGGACTCAGACTTACAGGGGAACCATCCCATGCTGGTCACCGAACCAGGGATAACCATTGCGACACCAACGTCCTATCAAGGACCACCAATCAGACGCCAATCTCACAAAAGGCCTCCGCCTACAGGCGTCACTCTTCCATCTGGTCTCATCAAATCCTTCGATCAATCCAAGTGGACACTTGCCAATCCTGATTCCGCCCTTACCACAGAGCCACGGGACACCACCTGAACAGTGCTCACGGGTCCCTAAGCAACATTCATCTCACCATGGTCGGCTACGAGACTAGCCTTACCAGTCACTCGCAGCTACCAATAGGAACCCACAGCCTGCCAAAGATCACATCTCCAAAAATGATCTCAACCGAGGACACGACTGGGAACACAAGTCAGACACCAAGCCACCGACTCTGACCAACACGTCCTCGACCTCCGTCAGGCGACTTCCTCAACAACCCCATCCATGTCCAACACCGACGCCTGACACAGCTTCCATCACAAGAATAGGGTACTCATGCGGCACACTAGCCAGCATATTCCCCAACACTCCATCCTGCCAGTGCCAAGAATCACGATATCTCGGGCAACGGCAAGACAACAACACGTTTCACACAGAGGAACCTATCCTCCAATGCTCAACGCAAACTCAGGAATCCGCCCGTAGCAACCAACGCTACGATCCTGAACCAATGGGTCACAAGCCCACCACGCTTTCGCTGCGCACTCCGATCCGTGCGTACAGCCGAGAAAGCGAACACCGCCCAACCAGCACTCGTCCTTCCGGAACAGCGCCAGGACCCTCACACGACAAGGGAATGGGCACGACTTCTCACAGGCAACCGCCTTGCCAAGACAAGGAGCACGTCTCGCACAGACTTCATGGCACACGAGGCCAACCAATCTGGGCACACAATGCAAGACGACGAACATTATCCCAACAAAATCTCTCCAACCAAAGGAGAAACCAGCGCACTTCCGACCAACGAAAGAACTCCACGCTCGACCTGACCTCGAACCTCGCACATGCTGGAAACAGCACCATCCAGCACCAAGGAAAACCATTGTTTCCATCAGGTCAGCACCTCCGACACACTCGGTGAGTGTCACGTCGGACCATAATCACAACATCTCTCGATGCACCACTGCTGCAATTCCTCGAACTACAACACGGCATGCCAAGAGCCGCAACACGAGCCATAACAACAACCGCCGGCGCTCATCCTCGAGTCCCGAACTCGCCGTGGAGCCTTCACATCTTAAGACAACTCCAGAGCGAACACAACCCATTCCCACACAAGAGCACATGAGCAAAGACGTACCGGGACATCTCTGACAAATCCTACCTCGAAATTCGTAGAACAATCGGGATCGACACGTCATTTCTGACACCACAGAGCACGACAAGGACATCAGGCTCGACGAAACAGTAGCTCACCGAGAAGATCCTCCGCTCACCCGAGCACACTTCTCGATCAGAACACCCGCTCTGCCACCTTAAACCACGACTTGAACACCTCAGGGGCTGGATAAACCTCAAGCTGGAGTGGCCAAAACCGACAGCAGCTCCCTCAGAGCACACTCACGGCCACTTAACCACGAAAAATTCTCTCCAGCCACCTGACCACGCTGCAGGTTCCTCGAACGCAGCACCGCGAGCTCACGCTTGCCAACAACCTCTGCCCAACGCAGCATAACCAGAGCCACCACCGATGAGGGAGAAGACTCTCAACCTCGATCCTTAGACCCCATGCTGGCACGAAAGCCGCGGACAGCAACCACCTTCACAGCGCCGCACATCGCACTCAAGCTCTCAAGCGAGAAACAAAGCGAAAAAAAAAGCACAAAACCCTAAGCTAGCTGGCGACTGTATTGGACCTTATGGACTCTGATCACTGCAATATCTTGAATTCCTATGTACATCCACAACCACCGCTCTGATACCAGCTGTAGCGACCCGAGAATCCCATTACCGGGAAGACCCGATAATCCGAGACTCGAACCGCCGCCCACGAGCCGGGAGGGCTCGGAAGGGCTAAAAGGTGTGTGGAGGCACAAAGAAATAGGAAATAAGCAGGACAATAAAAATAGAAATAAATAAATAACTATAGCTATAACAGAGTCCAGTCCAACAGAAAGTACAGTCTAAAGCAGTAAAACGTACCACAAGCCAAGTGAACACTCGGCCCGGCAAGCTGACAACTCAGAACCTCCGCTCCGCACCGTCGAACCTCGAGGAAGAACCGCCACTCCTGAAAAGCAGGGAATGAGTCTCCAAAACAGAGACTCAGCAGGGATCTCGCGGAACCCCAACTGAAAACAACGGCGGTACCGGAAAGGAAGGCTACGAGAGCAACCGCAACAGCAGGAACAGTAAACCTGGTGGCCGGTCAAAACACGGCACTACAACTACTCCTACTGTACCAGAAACACACCCTGACCTCGCGGTCGAGGCTATCGAACTACACTAGTACCGCTTACCGAAGTAAAAACACATGGCAACCATGCCGTAGAGGCCTGTCCCCTGGACACAGTCGACCTGGACACGTTGTCCAAGGTGCAACCCCGACCATCCAATCGCGGGTACTGCACAACAAGACGTAACCTCGGTAAAGCCACTAGCACTAGTCTGACGGCGCGAAAACCAACACACACGCCACGGCGAAACAACCGAAACTCAACGGTCAACACGACCGAAACCCGAAGGTCAAAGTCACGGAAACTGACAGTCTGTCACTCCGTACTTGACAGGAGTACCTCCGACTAGAAGCACAGTCGGTAGCGTCCCCTGACGACTTACACCGCACCGCAGGTGAACTGCCTGACGTGGTAGCGCCTACCAAAGGCATGAATAGCGTACAAGTAACCACAAACAAGTGACTAGCTGGGGTCACGCCCGTCGACGTGGGTCCAACCGCCCCCAACCACGTGTGCACACACAGACCGCGCGTCCCTGGTCTGGCCCTCTGACTGGTTTTCCCCCGCAGCCGGACTCTGGCTTACGACGAGGGGCCCGACGGAAACCAGTCCACAAACCGTCTCAAAGGCTGAGTGCCCGTACACCACTCCCAGGTGAGACCAGCACCGCGTACTGGTGGGCAACGACTAGTGGAGGGTCACTGAAGGAGTAGACTCTCAAGTCAACGGAAAACAACGTCCGCATCCGACGACGTACGGGGACCACCCCAGGTACCAGCACCGTCGCACGGCGACCACAGTCGGAGAAGAACCATGACTCGCAGTCCATGGTCACGCACGCACCCTGCGCGAGAGTCGAGAAAACCCAAGTGGCACTAAACCACTAGACTCTGGACAGTCCTCTAGACGCACTACACCCAACGGTCCTTGAGTCACAAGACTCGGGGTCAAGACCGTTGTACGCAACAGCACAAGGCCATCAATCTAGTCCAATATCTAGGTCTAAAACCACGGTAGTACGAATACCGAGACAACTCACGATCCTCCAAGACCACTCCCTCGGGAAGGGAATGCAAGGGACTAAGGCCACCCACACGGGCCACACGGAAAACACAGAAGCATGATTCCCAGGGCAGCACACAAGCCACCTTGACGATTTCCCATCTCGGAGCAAGCGAAAAACCTCCAGCCCCTGGCCGGATAACTGGACTTGCAGTCCAAGGCCAAACACGTGGCCCGCACGGGAATCGCCTTCCAAAGAAACCCACGACATGCGGGGGAGACCCCACCGCACACACACCGATACACGGTGACTCGATCAAGCGTAACACAAAAGCCCGGAACACGTGAGGTCATCCGGACCCACTACACCTACGGGCATGCTAATCGAGGTAACACGGAATCTCCGGACACCCAAAGACACGGTCACAGAACTCCACGGGATGTCAAGGACATTCACAAGACCTAAAGTCAACCACTGGGTCACAACCGGGTCGACCGGAGGTCAAAACCACACAGACGGGAACCGCAACGTAGTCGCGGTCACCTGAGGACCGCGACCACACAGTAGCGGTCGACCGGGGACCGCGACTAAGCAGTCATGGTCGGGTCACGACCGCGACTAGCCAGACGCAGCCCGGTGGTAGCGGTCGCCCTAGGACCGCGACCAGACAGTCACGGTCGGGTCACGACCGTGACTAGCCAAAAATGGTCTATCGCACGTCCACGATGCTTGCCGACGCTCTTGGGCAAACACGGTTCTCCCAAGACCGCGACCAATGAAAGCGGTTACTGGTAGACCGCGACCATTTCGGAAAATCGAGAATGGCGGGTAAACGCCCAAAAATCCGATCCACGTCCCGATCACCCTCGGGTGATGGGGAAACATAGGGGAATACATCCCCAAGTCCCTAGGCATACATCTAAACCCCTGGATCGGCCAAAAACGCCGTAAAACGAGGGATCCGGCTCACTCCCCAAAAACATGAAATTTTCCCCAAAATGCCCCAAACGACCCGCTCGGCTCACCACGGCCTACGAAACTCACGGGAAATGAAGCGTACGGGCTGGGGGTTCATCACCCTACCTCCACCGAAGATTTCGCGCACCGTGGACGTCGATCCACGAAGAAAACGCCGTTGAAGCCTCGCCGTTCCACGAACTCACGGCCGCGCTTCACCGCGCCTCCACCGCGCCTCCACCGCCTTGATCCTCATCCATCCTCGCCCGTACCTCGCCCGCGCCGTCCCCACCTCACCCACGCTCCACCCCGTTGGCCGCCGGAGAGAGAGGGAGAGAGGAGAGAGCGTGAGAAGAGAGAGGGAGAGAAGAGAGAAATGAGAGGGGAGAGAGAGAAAAGGGTTATATATAGGAAAATCTGGAAATTCGGAAAAATCTCAAAAAATAGAAAATCACACCCTCGGGATCCTCGGAACGCACCGATCGCAACGGTACCACACTCGCCTAGGTGAACGGCTCGGTTCACCCGCAACGAGGTTCCGAAGGAATTACCGAAACACACACCGGGAATCGGAAAACACACGCGGAAAAAGCCGCGGAACGCTCCCGGGCCTCCGAAACAGCTCCGAATCGCACCGATCCGAACACGAAAGATGTCAGAAACAAAATTTCGGACACAAAGGAGTCGGACACTCCGAAAAACCAGATCCGGGACCCATGAAGAAGGATCCGAAAAGCCTGGGGCATTACAGCCCTCTCCCCTTAAAAGAATTTCATCCTCGAAATTCAGGACCTAGCACAAAGTCACAGGGGAAGAACACTAAACCAACTGACACGCTGTCAGAGCCCCAGCATAGAAAACCTCGATTCTCATGAAAACACCGATCCTGAGGGACACAGCCAGACTTACAATCACAAGCAACACCTCGCTCCTCGATCCGAGCACACTGGCCAACAGAGCAGGGATATACCAAAGGACACAGTCCGACATCACCTCAGACAACGCGAGAATCCACCATGGCACCGCAGCCACAATCTCGCTCACCGAGGAATCACAACCCTCGTCACGAGAAACAGCTACTGATCCATCCAATGGTTAACAGACAAATCGCACACCAGCTTCGCAGCCAGCTGACAAGTTGCACACCCTCCTCAAGGGAGCAACCAAAACAGAGCCTCCACCAGCTCAAGTAGTCATCTCCGCAGACCGCAAACAGAACATCGGCTCAACACTAAGAAACACTCCACGCATGGCAAGCCGAAAGTCGGACATAACACCGTGCCAACTCTTGTCAGAAGACAAACTTCGACAAAGTCCAGATCCCGTCCGGCAAGGCACATCATAGAAACGACCACCAAAGGTCTCGCTGGCACACGGCTCTCGCCACACTCCAGCCCCGACAACCAGCATCTTCTGTCTGTGAAAAGACCATCCACTGGTCACCAACTACTCGTCAACGGGAAGCCTCCACCGGCCCAACAGGCACGATCCAACTCACAGCAGGCCATCCGCTGACTCACACACAGACCAATGCCACATCTCGAGCTACACTCCTCTCGGACTCCGCATCCGAGCTCGAACATCGCACCTACTCGACCCTCTCGGGGAGCACGACGAAACCAAATGACAAGATCCTAGTGTCTTTAGTCATCACCTCACTGGACTCAGACTTACAGGGGAACCATCCCATGCTGGTCACCAAACCAGGGATAACCATTGCGACACCAACGTCCTATCAAGGACCACCAATCCAACGCCAATCTCACAAAAGGCCTCCGCCCACAGGCGTCACTCTTCCATCTAGTCTCATCAAATCCTTCGATCAATCCAAGTGGACACCTACCAATCCTGATTCTGCCCTTACCACAGAGCCACGGGACACCACCTGAACAGTGCTCACGGGTCCCTAAGCAACATTCATCTCACCATGGTCGGCTACGAGACTAGCCTTACCAGTCACTCACAGCTACCAACAGGAACCCACAGCCTGCCAGAGATCACATCTCCAAAAATGATCTCAACCGAAGACACGACTGGGAACACAAGTCAGACACCAAGCCACCGACTCTGACCAACACGTCCTCGACCTCCGTCAGGCGACTTCCTCAACAACCCCATCCATGTCCAACACCGACGCTTGACACGGCTTCCATCACAAGAATAGGGTACTCATGCGGCACACTAGCCAGCACATTCCCCAACACTCCATCCTGCCAGTGCCAAGAATCACGATATCTCGGGCAACGGCATGACAACAACACGTTTCACACAGAGGAACCAATCCTCCAATGCTCAACGCAAACTCAGGAATCCACCCGTCGCAACCAACGCTACGATCCTTTACCAATGGGTCACAAGCCCACCACGCTTCCGCTGCGCACTCCGATCCGTGCGTACAGCCGAGAAAGCGAACACCGCCCAACCAGCACTCGTCCTTCCGAAACAACACCAGCACCCTCACACGACAAGGGAATGGGCACGACTTCTCACAGGCAACCGCCTTGCCAAGACAAGGAGCACGTCTCGCACAGACTTCATGGCACAAGAGGCCAACCAATCCGGGCACACAATGCAAGACGATGAACCTTAGCCCAACAAAATCTCTCCAACCAAAGGAGAAACCAGCGCACTTCTGACCAACGGAAGAACTCCACACTCGACCTGACCTCGAACCTCGCGCATGCTGGAAACAGCACCATCCAGCACCAAGGAAAACCATTGTTTCCATCAGGTCAGCGCCTCCGACACACTCGGTGAGTGTCACGTCGGACCATAATCACAGCATCTCTCGATGCACCACTGCTGCAATTCCTCGAACTACAACACGGCATGCCAAGAGCCGCAACACGAGCCATAACAACAACCGCCGGCGCTCATCCTCGAGTCCCGAACTCGCCGTGGAGCCTTCACATCTTAAGACAACTCCAGAGCGAACACAACCCATTCCCACACAAGAGCACATGAGCAAAGACGTACCGGGACATCTCTGACAAATCCTACCTCGAAATCCGTAGAACAATCGGGATCGACACGTCATTTCTGACGCCACAGAGCACGACAAGGACATCAGGCTTGACGAAATAGCAGCTCACCGAGAAGATCCTCCGCTCACCCGAGCACACTTCTCGATCAGAACACCCGCTCTGTCACCTTAAACTACGACCTGAACACCTCAGGGGCTGGATAAACCTCAAGCTGGAGTGGCCAAAACCGACAGCAGCTCCCTCAGAGCACACTCACGGCCACTTAACCACAAAAAATCCTCTCCAGCCACCTGACCACGCTGCAGGTTCCTCGAACGCAGCACCGCGAGCTCACGCCTGCCAACAACCTCTGCCCAACGCAGCATAACCAGAGCCACCACCGATGAGGGAGAAGACTCTCAACCTCGATCCTTAGACCCCATGCTGGCACGAAAGCCGCGGACAGCAACCACCTTCACAGCGCCGCACATCGCACTCAAGCTCTCAAGCGAGAAACAAAGCGAAAAAACAAGCACAAAACCCTAAGCTAGCTGCCGACTGTACTGGACCTTATGGACTCTGATCACTGCAATATCTCAAATTCCTATGTACGTCCACAACCACCGCTCTGATACCAGCTGTAGCGACCCGAGAATCCGATTACGGGGAAGGCCCGATAATCCGAGACTCGAACCGCCGCCCACGAGCCGGGAGGGCTCGGAAGGGCTAAAAGGTGTGTGGAGGCACAAAGAAATAGGAAATAAGCAGGACAATAAAAATAGAAATAAATAAATAACTACAGCTATAACAGAGTCCACTCCAACAGAAAGTACAGTCTAAAGCAGTAAAACGTACCACATGCCAAGTGAATACTTGGCCCGGCAAGCTGACAACTGAGAACCTCCGCTCCGCACCGTCGAACCGCGAGGAAGAACCGCCACTCCTGAAAAGTTGGGAATGAGTCTCCAAAACAGAGACTCAGCAGGGATCCCGCGGAACCACAACCGAAAACAACGGCGGTACCGGAAAGGAAGGCTACGAGAGCAACCGCAACAGCAGGAACAGTAAACCCGATGGCCGGTCGAAACACGGCACTACAACTACTCCTACTGTACCAGAAACACACCCTGACCTCGCGGTCGAGGCTATCGAACTACACTAGTACCGCTTACCGAAGTAAAAACACACGGCAACCATGACGTAGAGGCCTGTCCCCCGGACACAGCCGACCTGGACACGCTGTCCAAGGTGCAACCCCGACCATCCAATCGTGGGTACTGCACAACAAGACGCAACCTCGGTAAAGCCACTAGCACTAGTCTGACGGCGCGAAAACCAACACACGCGTCACGGCGAAACAACCGAAACTCAACGGTCAACACGACCGAAACCTGAAGGTCAAAGTCACGGAAACTGACAGTCTGTCACTCCGTACTCGACAGGAGTACCTCCCACTAGAAGCACAGTCGGTAGCGTCCCCTGACGACTTACACCGCACCGCAGGTGAACTGCCTGACGTGGTAGCGCATACCAAAGGCACGAACACCGTACAAGTAACCACAAACAAGTGACTAGCTGGGGTCACGCCCGTCGACGTGGGTCCAACCGCCCCCAACCACGTGTGCACACACAGACCGTGCGTCCCTAGTCTGGCCCTCTGATCGATTTTCCCCCGCAGCCGGACTCTGGCTTACGACGAGGGGCCCGACGAAAATCAGTCCACAAACCGTCTCAATGGGTGAGTGCCCGTACACCACTCCCAGGTGAGACCAGCACCGCGTACTGGTGGGCTACGACTAGTGGAGGGTCACTAAAGGAGTAGACTCTCAAGTCAACAGAAAACAACGTCCGCATTCGACGACGTACGGGGACCACCCCACGTACCAGCACCGTCGCACGGCGACCACAGTCGGAGAAGAAATAGGACTCGCAGTCCATGGTCACGCACGCACCCTGCGCGAGAGTCGAGAAAACCCAAGTGGCACTAAGCCACTGGACTCTGGACAGTCCTCTAGACGCACTACACCCAACGGTCCTTGAGTCACAAGACTCGGGGTCAAGACCGTTGTACGCAACAGCACAAGGCCGTCACTCTAGTCCAATCTCTTGGTCTAAAACCACGGTAGCACGAATACCGAGATAACTCACGAGCCTCCAAGACCACTCCCTCGGGAAGGGAATGCAAGGGACTAAGGCCACCCACACGGGCCACACGGAAAACACAGAAGCATGATTCCCAGGGCAGCACACAAGCCACCTTGACGATTTCCCATCTCGGAGCAAGTGGAAAACCTCCAGCCCCAGGCCAGATAACTGGACTCGCAGTCCAAGGCCAAACACGTGGCCCGCACGGGAATCGCCTTCCAAAGAAACCCACGACATGCGGGGGAGACCCCACCGCACACACACCGATACACGGTGACTCGATCGAGCGTAACACGTAAGCCCGGAACACGTGAGGTCATCCGGACCCACTACACCTATGGGCACGCTAATCGAGGTAACACGAAATCTCCGGACACCCAAAGACACGGTGACAGAACTCCACGGGGTGTCAAGGACATTCACAAGACCTAAAGTCAACCACTAGGTCACAACCGGGTCGATCGGAGGTCAAAACCACACAGACGGGAACCGCAACGTAGTCGCGGTCACTTGAGGACCGCGACCACACAGTTGCGGTCGACCGGGGACCGCGACTAAGCAGTCACGGTCGGGTCACGACCGCGACTAGCCAGACGCAGCCCGGTGGTAGCGGTCGCCCTAGGACCGCGACCAGACAGTCACGGTCGGGTCACGACCGTGACTAGGCAAAAACGGTCTATCGCACGTCCGTGACCCTTGCCGACGCTCTTGGGCAAACACGGTTCTCCCAAGACCGCGACCAATGAAAGCGGTTACTGGTAGACCACGACCATTTCGGAAAACCGAGAACGGCGGGAAAACGCCCAAAAATCCGATCCACGCCCCGATCACCCCCGGGTGATGGGGAAACATAGGGGAATACCTCCCCAAGCCCCTAGGCATACATCTAAACCCCTGGATCGGCCAAAAATGCCGTAAAACGAGGGATCCGGCTCACTCCCCCAAAACATGAATTTTTCCCCAAAACGCCCCAAACGACTCGCTCGGCTCACCACGGCCTACGAAACCCGCGGGAAATGAAGCGCACGGGCTGGGGGTTCATCACCCTACCTCCACCGAAGATTTCGCGCACCGTGGACGTCGATCCATGAAGAAAACGCCGTTGAAGCCTTGTCGTTCCACGAACCCACGGCCGAGCTTCACCGCGCCTCCACCGCCTCGATCCTCATCCATCCTCGCCCGCGCCATCCCCACCTCGCCCACGCTCCACCCCGTAGGCCGCCGGAGTGAGAGGGAGAGAGGAGAGAGCGTGAGAAGAGAGAGGGAGAGAAGAGAGAAATGAGAGGGGAGAGAGAGAAAAGGGTTATATATAGGAAAATCCAGAAATTTAGAAAAATCCTGAAAAATAGAAAATCACACCCTCGCGATCCTCGGAACGCACCGATCGCAATGGTACCACACTCGCCTAGGTGAACGGCCCGGTTCACCCGTAACGAGGTTCCGAAGGAATTACCAAAACACACACCGGGAATCGGAAAACACACGCGGAAAAAGCCGCGGAACGCTTCCGGGCCTCCGAAACAGCTCCGAATCGCACCGATCCGGACACGAAAGATGTCCGAAACGAAATTTCGGACACAATGGAGTCAGACACTCCAAAAAACCAGATCCGAAACCTACGAAGAAGGTTCCAAAAAACCCTGGGCATTACACCCGGGAAGAGTGGATGAAAATGGTCAGGAGGGTCCGGAGGTTCCGGAGGGGGAAGATACCATGGGATGCGATGCCTTGGGAGAATCAGTGGGAAGCCTACAAGATCCGGACATGAGGGTGTGCAGGGGCACGATGCCCAAAGAGCAAGATCCGGGGGTTCCGGAGGAAGAAGACGGAAAGGGGCGCGATGCCCAAGGGATAGAGAGAGGGATGAAGGATCCGGAGGTTCCGGAGGAGGAAGATAGAAAAGGGCGCGATGCCTTGGAAGAAAGTCCGGAGGTTCCGGAGGAATGAAACACCATGCGGTGCGATGCCCCAGAAGAACAAGAGAGAAATCTGAGGAGTCTGGATGCAAGAGCTGGAAAGGGGCGTGATGCCCTGAGGGTAGATCGGAGGGGGCACAATGCCCGGCGAGTGTAAGGGGACATGGAGATCCCGAAGATAGGGGTGAAAGATATAGGAAACGTGGGGGATCCGGAGATTTTGAAAGGCGGGGAAGATACAGGTTTGGAAACCCGGGAAAGAAGAAGTGCAAATGCATGTGGATGTAATGCAACGAATGTGATGGATGCATGAAATGTGAAGAATGTAAATAACATGAAGGGCGAGAGGATGAGATCCTCCTCCTTACCCCTGGAGTGGCCCATGAAGAATCGGTGATAGACAGAAACATGGGTGGAGTTGAATGGAATGTGGATAGAATAGTGGAAGGCTCCTTAGCATCAAGATAACCACCCCTCCATGGCAATGAAAGTGTATAGCCAATTGGCCCAATGGATAAAGTAAGAGCCCGTGATGAAGCTTCGATAGTGAATGACAACTCCCTTGGAGAGTGAAAAGCAATAGTGCGGGGGAGTTGAAGAGTTGGTATAGGAAGCACCGCCATGCCCAGGGATTGCGACATATAAAGAATGTTGAACAAAATAGGCATTCGCCCCTTGTATGGAAGAATGGGTTTAAGATTGGAAAGTTGGAACAAGGGGTGCCCTGCCCGGCCCTTGGGCGGCATCAACGCTTGGCATTCTCTTCTGGCGAGCAGTGGCGGGAACTCGGCCTCTTCAAACATGCTCGGCATGACAACACGGATCGGCATCTGGCAGATAAATTCTTGCATCTTGAATAGCATGGCCGTGGCCAAATCCTTCTTGCCCGGCTCTTGACCATCTTCGGCACAAGTACTTGCAGAAGCACTCCTATTCTGAGTGGTAGAGGAAGCGGAGGCGGAAGGCTCCATGGATGGTGGAGGTGTAATGGAAGGTGTTGGAGAAAGGGTGAGTGGAAACAGAGGTTCAAACACGTCGAGCTTCTCCCTTTGCCCAGAAGTAGTCGGGGTTGGCTTGAGTGCAAAAAAGGGTGGATCCTGCTCAGGACTAGCCATAGGTAAGGGTGAATGGATAGATGAAGGAACATGCAAAGTGGGTTTTGGGGTTAAAGGGATAATGGAGGGCCGAGGTGGCGGTGATGGAAGGTTAATTGGGGAAGGTTCGATGGTGGACTCGGTGGAAGCCGATGGAGTAGAGGCTAATGGCGGATTGGGTGGAGGTTTAGTGGAAGGCTCGGAGGAGGCCGGTAGAGTGGAGATAAGCTTGGATGGCTTGGCGGGAGTTAGTGGAGTGGAGATTAGTGGAGGTTCGGCGGAGGCCGATGGAGTAGAGGTCGAAGGTGTAAAAGGAGAGGGTTTGGTGCGTAGGAAGCGTCGGATGATGCGAGAAGTATTAGGTACATGGGAAGGCGCATGATGCACCGGTGTGGGTGATTGGAGTATCGACCCATCATCATAGCATCAATTGGTCTCATAAATGGGGTTCGGGATAGTGGCTTCATCCTGAGCAAGGGGTTCATCGGGTGGCAATGGAGGGAGTGGGAAATGAAGGAAACTTGAAAGGGGTGCCTGTGGAATTTCAACATTTCATGCCGTCTCCAAATCTTCAAAAACATCAAGTGGACACCGTGGTGGAGGCATAATAATAGGTGGTGGAGGATTTTGTGGAGGATCATGTGAAAGTGGAGGCAGATGGTCATGATATTGTGGAAAATTCTGTGGAGGTAAATGTGAAGGTGGAGACGGAGGGCCAGATAAATGAGCAGGGTGGATGAGTGGAGGGTGAACGACGTCCACTTGATTTTTGATATCTTGCTCACACGTGTTATTGATGCCATTCTCTCTTATCTCCTTCCAATCTTTTTCTAACTTAGCGATGTTATTCATGAAATCATGAAGAGGATTGACTTGAGATGGAGGAGGAGCGGGCCGCGGGCTGGTGAGCCTCTTAAGTTGTTCCTCCATGGAAGCAATTCTATCAAAGATACTTTGCTGGAGGGGTGTAGCATGAACATTGGAAGGTTGGCATGATTGCCTTCGAGGGGGGGCTTGATATGACGGCCGTGGAGGAGGGTTAATAGGACGACCTGCTATAGGACCCGGATGGGCCGGGTTGCAAGGAATAAAGGGACCTTGGGGCCGTGAAGGATGAGAAATAGAAGGAGGCGGGTGATGAGCCACTCTAATAGGAGTATGTGTGGATGAAGGAGGCGGGTGGTGGACCACCCGAATAAGAGTAGGTGTGGATGAAGGAGGCAGGTGATGGGCCACCCGAATAGGAGTAGGTGTGGACGGAGGAGGATGAGGAGAGGATGTGCCCTCAACAATAGCCTTAAGGGCTTGGATTTGTTGAGGGGTGAGATGATCCAATGCACGGATGAATTGAGAGACCTTCTCGTCGTTGGAAGGAGACGGTCCCGAGGGAGTAGTGGCTCGTGATTGAGGCAAGGGACCATGGGATTGGACATTGCCCATGGGTTGGGTAATACCATAGGAATGAGGGCGTGGTCCCCTAGAATGATTGTGACGAGAATTATGGAATTGAGGATTATATGCTATGCTAGGTTGTGCATCCTCGTGAACATAATTAAGATTAAACATGTTATTTTGTCTATCAAGGTAAGCCATTATGCAATCAAAGTTCAAGCAAAATAACTTGCAAAGAAGCACACGAGTTGGAATGATTACCGTTGATTTTTATTTATTTGAACCTTGGTGAATTAATGACTTTTAACAAACTTCGGAGTGATTCACACAAGGGAGGAACCTAGTTTCAATGTAAGTTCACTTCGATGCCAACTAAGAACACTCTCTCACCATACATAGGCCAACTAAACCCGAGACTTCAAAGGTACAACCTGCCCGGTGTCCGTGAGGGAATCCACGGGTGCGGGGACTTACGGAGGCTTGGTTTAGGAATTTCTGATCCAATGAGACGGAATGCTCAAAGGAGGGTCCTTCCTTCGCCAAGAGGGGGGTGTGACTCCTAAAAGTGTGGGGAGAGGATGTCTCCCAAACCAAATACAAAGATGAATGCAAGCAGGCAATATCAAGCAGATAGTATCAGCATGAACATCACAGAACAAAATGATGACCTGGGAAAGGTCGCTATATCAAGAAGCAGCGCCTGAGTGTCAATCGCTAATCACTGTGAATAGTACAAGCAGAGTAAAATAGCGCCTTAAGGTGAGGCGCTGTATCTAGAATGGACGCCTGTGCACAGGGACGTCAAATAGCAGTAATCAACATGAATAAACAATGATAATCAAAATGACGCATTCCAGTAAGGCGCTGTACGAGTGAAAGACGCCTCTGACAGGGGCGTCAGAATGTAATGTCAAAGAAAATGATGCCTTGGTATGAGGCGTTATACTGGAAAATGACGCCTCCATGAGGGGCGTTAAGTATAAAATGATAAAAAAAAATCCTGCCAATAAAATGGAAGTGACGCCTGTTCAAACGGTCGCTATATGCTGAAATGACGTCTCTGTGAAGGGCGCTAATTCCTCTCCAAGGGCCAGAAAGCTCAAACAGTGACGAAAATACCAACAGGAAGGAAAACACTCACAATCACAGTATAAGAATCATGATAATCAATAAAAAACATGAAAGGGGATATAGCATGCTCATCATTTTTTTTTAAGAGATGGATAAATGGAATTTCTAAAAATCTATCAAACTAACCAATCACATAGGGAGAGTGCTACGTGGAGCACAAAAGGAGGTGCACCGTGGGTGTAAAAGGGGAGATGGCACACGTGGGTGCCCAAGAGGAAGGGTAATCAAAAAGAAAAATAAAAGGAATCCCACCGTGATCGTCAATTTGTACATTCTAAAAAATCCACTTAGAACAATTAAGAGGAAAAAAAGAAGGAAAGAAGAATGGGAAAAGGAAAGGGAAAATGAGATAAAAGGGGAGCATGCGAGGATGCTAAGGGGAATGTGATCGCCAGAGACGCGAGGGCCTCAAAGGATATAACAAATAATCAATGGAGGGATCGCAAATATAAATGCCTCAAAAGGATGCGGGGGGAGATTGTGAGTGCTTTCCTTCTCTTTTGATCGACCGGCCGATGAAGAGAGTTCTTCTTGTTGATTACCCTTGCAAAATAATAACAAACGCCAATAAAAGATATGGATTAGAAATTAAGATGAGTGTAGCATCAAATTCATAATAGAAATAAACATGAAAAGCATGTATAAGAACACACCTTGTTGGGTGTTGGCCCTTAAACCCCTATGCAAAAGGGTATGGGAGATTATGATGAATGATAAGATAAAGGAGGGTGCAAGTGTTGCACTAAGGAGATCTCAACATGGTTGAGATGATAAAAATAATGAAAGAAGAGAAAATAACATGATGCATGCAAACTACTTCATGAAAGAAACAAAAGAGATTAAGAGAGGGATAAACTTATTGATGTATTTCTCCAAAATGGGCTTTATATCTTCAATTTGCTCCAAGGAAGAAGAGGCTCAAAATCTTCAAGAGGGGAAGAAGAACTCCATGGATGAAGCTTTAAGCATGTGGGAGTCTTCTCCTTGAGCCTCCAATCTCACAGCACCTCCCCTTGAATTAGTGTTCATGCCCTCTACACAAGGGAGAGAGGGGTCCTATTTATAGGGCTAAAATTTGGAGTTAATTCCAAGGGAAATTAGAAAAACATGTTTTAGTGGGATTTGGAAGTAGATATTCATTAGACAATTATCCCCTCAATATTAGAAAGCCTTAGGAGTCCTTTCCCAAGTGAAAATGGGCTCAAAATGGGGAAAGAAGGAGGTTCTGTCGGAGTTCAAAATTGAACAAGAATTGACGACCGGACAGATGGTCGCTTCTTAAAATAACGCCCGCGGAGGCGTCGTCATTTTGGAGGCATTTCGAGATAGATACGGACTTTCCAAAATTTAAAAAGAATTGACGACTTTGAGGGGGGCGCTATTTAGAATTTAAGAAGAATTTCGGGCGGATTTAAAATATCAAAATATAGCAATGGAAATGACGACCTGACCAGAGGCGTCAATTGAAAATGACGACATGCACCCCGTCGTGATTCAAAATAATAAAAGAGCCAAAAGGAAATGACGACCGTCCGTTCGGGCGTCAATTCAAATGACGCCCGAGTGGGAGACGTTATTCCAAAATATGTAAAACAGGGCTATTTTTCATTTCTCATTATTATTTTCTCATTTTTTAGGTGGACGTGCATCTAACTGTGCTGATTCCAATTACTATTTTTTCGTATTTTTCTGACATCCGGAAGGCCACCAAATCACCCCTGAAAGAAGGAAAGAAATAATATTAAAATATTTCAAATTGAAATTGACGACATTTGGAATGTCATCATTTCCTATTTTTTTAATTTTTATTTTATTTAAATTCAAAGCAACGCCTCTTGACATGTCGTCAATTCTAAAAAAATCCGAAATATTCTCAGAAAAATCCAAAAAAATGGGAAAATGAATGTAATGGACGCCTCTTCGAAGAGCCATCATTTTCCTTTTTATTTTCTTAAATTTTCTTAAAAACAAATGACGCCCCCCCTTACGCCGTTAATTCTGAAAAAATCATAAAAATGGATAAAAATACCCAGAAAATCTAGAAAAATAGGAAAAGATAAGAAAAGGGAGGAAAAAGGAAGAAATCTAAGAAAAGTGAGAAAAATCACTCAAACAAAGTTAATTTGAGGGTCAAATTAGGACATTACAAGGTAATACGAGATGTACTCACAGTAACGTCAATTTTGACGTGGCTACACTCAGCAAATGGCATAAAACCTAATAATTTATGCACATCTCATAATTGCAAATGTAAGATGGCATGCATATTTTTTTTACAATGCAGGGGTGTATGTCATATGAAGATAAATCATATTGTTCTTATACAAATGGATTCTAAACAGGAACCATACGGAGCACATATGGAGACTCTGGGTTAGGGCATGGCTAGTCAATTGAGAACATAAAAAAATCTCTATATATATGGAACACATGAAACAAACATGTCGTGCCCAACAACAACATCATCCATATATGTATGTCATTTGTTTCACTCTAGCATCAACGTCTCTCTGCATTTATCGTAAGGAGAAATCAACAAATCCACTTAAGATAAACAACATTCATCTTGAATCATGCCTCAATTAATACAGAAAACACATAGTAGTTCAAACATAAATGACCTACAACAGAGATATCTACACTCATCATGAATCATGCCTCCTAAATCTACTGATTTATCTTCGAATCAGATAAACAACATCTCTCTGCATTTATATAATAATCGCCGTCCATCATTATCCACCTATTATCTGAAATCCACTCGGGCAGATGCAACCAGAACACGAAGCAAAGGACCACAGTAGTAGTGTTAGAGAGGTGCTCGGGCCCTATATTTGTTGGATGCATAATCACCTTTTCGTACATGCAATTTAATTTTTGGGACAAGATACCTCTTACAGTTATGGACAATATCGGAGTGACAGCAAAGTTTCTCCTGTTGAACACATGTGCATCATGATTACTATTATGGTTATGATGATAACAACTACTATAAGTCACATTGTGTTTGCATATGATGTCATTGTGTATCTATTTAAGCAGTTTGTCATTTCATCGAACAAGTTGCGGGCATGTGCACTGCATTCCAAGTCTATACGTTGGACAAAGTCTATACATTTGACAAAGTCTATACATTGGATGAAGTCTATACGTTGGACGAAGTCTATACGTTGGATAAAGTCTGTACATTGGACGAAGTCTATACGTTGCTGCACACAAAGTCTATATGTTGCGGCAGTTGAAGTCTATACGTTGCTGCAGATGAAGTCTGTACGTTGGCTGCATGCACAACTCTAAGTCTATACATTGCACAACACGAAGTCTCTACGTTGCGGCAGATGAAGTTTGTACGTTGCTGCAGATGAAGTCTATACGTTGGCTGCATGCACAAAACAAAGTCTGTACGTTGCACAAGATAAAGTCTGTACGTTGGCTGCTAGCACAACTCCAAGTCTGTACGTTGGTTGATGGCTGCAACACAAGTCTATACATTGGCCGGCTACTTCACACGCAAAGTCTATACATTGCGTTCTGTTGTGTTCGTGCATCAAGTTACCAAGTCTGTATGTTCATGAAGCAAGTCTGTACAGGCTCATGCATGCTCAAGGTGCAAAGTCTGTACAGAGTTCATACATGTACACAAAGTCTACACGTCCAAGCTTTGATGCAAAGTGTATACAACAACTACAAGCTTCATTCAAATAGCCAAGGCCACTGTACAAGATGAGAGTCAAAAGATAAAGATTCAGTTGGTACTTTCTAGACCAACAAGGATGAAGTTACAGACATGAACAGGCTGCTAATGGACACAAGCGACGGAGCTGAAGTGGCTAACGGACCGACCCGGGTTGGACCGGGGTCCGCCCAGCTGGCGGTCGATCGCCAGCACAGGGGCGGTCGATCGCCCCAGCCAGGGAGCCCCCGACTGCAGATCTGTCAGCTGCAGGTCGACCGCCAGCTAGTAGCGGTCGACTGGATTTCCCATGGATCATCCGTTTGCAGGTGTTTCAGTAGCGGTCGACCGCCAGAAGCCACAGGTCGACCGCCAGCCCCGATGCAGCCATGTTTGACTTCGAAATCCACCTCGTGGCCATCCCCTTTCCATGGATTTCTTTCATCCAAAAGTCACCTAATCACCTACAAATTGTGGATCTGGTCTGAAGGATGTCCAAGGACCATTCAAGGTCTATAAAACCAACACATGAGGGGTTGAAAACCAAAACACTTCAAGGCTTCAAGGGAGATCAAGGGAGGTCATTTTCGAGGTACTGTAGCACCTCCGTGAACAGTGTTTCGGGAGGAAGTTCTTCATCCATCCAAGGTGATTCAAGTCCAGATCTGAAGCCATCTCAACCTCTAAGGAAGAAGAAGCAATCAAGACTCTCAAGGGTGATCTAAATTGCATCCTTCTTCCTCTTCATCAACTCAAGCAGATTCAAGGAAGCACAACTCACAAGGAAGAAGAAGCCATTGCTGTTGAATCAAGAAGAGAGCTTTGTGAAGAAGATAGAAGCCTCTATTGGTGATCTACATCCATAGAAGAATCCGAATCAAGCTCCAGCAATCTCAGACAAGATTTTTCTTCTTGAGCTTATTTCATATCTTGTTTGAATAGCTTGATATTTGTTCTTTCTTCTTCATTTCATTCGAACAATCAAAACTGAAGATCGTCCCTACCGGTGGTTAGTAGGAAGGCAATCGAAAGTTATCCGATCTGCGGTGTTGACGTCCCTACCGGTGGTTAGTAGGAAGGCAATCGGAAGTTGTCTGATCTGCGGTGTTGACGTCCCTACCGGTGGTTAGTAGGAAGGCAGTCGGTGGTTCTCCGATTTGCGGTTTGGTATGCTGCACTAGTGAAGCCTCACCGGATTTGGTGAGGGGTGGACGTAGGACTGGAGATTCAGTCCGAACCACCTTAAAATCTCGTGTGTTGTGGTTTGCTTGTGCGATTACTTTATGTTAGATGCATGTTTAGGTTCAATATCTATATTACGTAATCATCTTGCCAAGCAAATCATTTGTGTTCTTCGTCAAGCTAGTTATATTCTGCTGCTTATTTCATCATCTAGCTTTAAAGAGGGTTGCATTACGAAAAGAGGGGCAGATCTATTCACCCCTCCCCTCTAGATCCGATGTCCACTACACAACAAGTGGTATCAGAGCCTAATCTCTCATTATGGGGTCCAACGACCTTGAGGGAAATGGTGGATCAACGTCTAAGGGTTATTTACCTGAAGGACACTCTGTGAACAGACCTCCTTATTTCACTGGATCTAACTATCCTTATTGAAAACATCGCATGCAGGTGTTCATTCGCGCTCAAGACTACGAACTTTGGCGAGTGATCAGCAAAGGTCTGTACGAGCTTACGGATAATGAGGACTTGTGGACCAAAGAATAAATAAGATAATCCACTGTCAACAGGAGTGCCAAACACATCATGCAATGCTCACTCCATCCAGTAGAGTTCTCAAGAGTGGCGGCCTGCGCAACTGCAAAATAAATGTGGGACAAGTTAGAGGTAATCTACGAAGGAACCTCTAAGGTACGAGAAACAAAAGCTAATATCTTAGTTTCTGAATACGAAATGTTCCGCATGAAGCCTGATGAATCAATTCAAGATATGTATGCTCGATTAACTGTGCTTACTAACAGTTTGACTGATTTTGGAAAGAAATATTCAGAACAGGAAATTGTAAGAAAGATTCTCAGATCACTGACTCCTGCATGTCACACAAAGGCTACTGTTGTTGAAGAATCCAGAGATCTCACAACAACTAAGGTAGATGAACTCATTGGTTCATTAATGACCTATGAGATCAACCTTAAGAACAAAGAAGCTGAAGTACCTAAGAAAAAGTCCTTAGCTCTTAAAGCTGGACCTAGCGGTCAAGGCACTTCGGATGAAGGTGAGGATTCCGCAAGTGAGCGGGATGAGGATGATGTAGTCATGCTCACACGTAAGTTCAGTAAATTCTTGAGAAAGGAAGGTAAGAGCTTCATGAGAGGAAGGTCTAAGGTAAGAAATGGTTTCAAATCTAATTCCGAAAACTTTAAGAAATCTGACAAAATCATTTGCTATTCTTGTAACAAACAAGGGCATTTCAAGACTGATTATCCTGACAGATTCAAAAAGGCCGACAAATGGAAGGGCAAGAAGAAGAACAAGGCCATGGTGTCCACATGGAGTGATGAGGAGGAAAGTGATAACAAAACCAGCTCCTCGGACAAAGAAGAAGAAGATCTCTACCTTATGGCCAAAGGCGACGAAGAAAATGAGGTAAACTCTCCTTTTGAAAATTATACAATTGATGATTGGGAGGAAGCCTATATATAGCTCATGGAAAAATATGACTGTGAATCATGGAAAATAATCCACTTTCAAGACAAAAAATAATAAGCATAAGCGATAAGAAGAATAATGAAAAAGGGAGTAAAAGAGCACGTGGTGCTACCAAGGAGAGTGATCGCCAGAGGGGTTACCTCAATAAGGAGAAAAGATGATCGCGAATACTTGGTGATAATAGGATGCAGGATGGATGTGGTTCCTTCCTCCACCTTCTATCGTCCGGCCAACGAAGGGGGTTTTCCTCTTTGATTACCTTTGAACAAAGAACAAACAAATAAAAGAAAAGGAGATCAGCCAAACGTGAGTGTAGTATCAATCCAAAGATGAAAGATGATGATGAAAGAAGAGCATAAAATATGCACCTTTCGTTTGTTTTTTTAAAACCCCTAGAGGATTAGGGAGAGGAGAGATGCAATAAGACTAATGCAAGGAAGAGGCTATACGATGATAAGATGAACAGACAATAATGGAGAGAAGAAAAGATCCCTGCTGTTCCTGTAAACAGTAAAGGGAAGAAACTTTGCTTCGGATGGAGCAGCAGGAGGAAGCAGAAGAGAAATCAATATCTCAATCTCGATCACTAGCACCCGTAAACCTCTGTGACAACCGCAGCTCTGCTTCTCTCTGTGTCTCCCCTAACCTCGCGCGAGATCAACCAGGCGACTCTTTTATAGGTCTCGATCACAGATAAGCACAGATTTTGGGAAGATAAGAATAGGCAGTGGTCGTAAACGGCAAGGACTCTAGTTCCCAGATCGAGCAAGGTGACCAAGAAAGGCAGGGAACTCTTCAGAAAAGGCGAGTTTAAGCAGGACACGAAAGGGTGAGACACGACCTACCAATTACAAAGGGCGTCAATTAAAAATTGACGACCTACTCCAGGGCGTTAATGCAAAACACGACCAGGCTCAAGGCGTCACTTCCTGGATTCAATTTTGGTAATAAAAACCTTATTTATTTGAAAATTGAGAAAAGACGCCTGAAGCAAAGGCGTTAAACAAAACACGCCCTATGGAAGGGCGTTAATCATTGATTTCAATCAGTGTGGGACTCGTAAAACACCAGGAATTGACGCCCGTACCTGTGGTCGTCCTTTTTCAAGAACACTCCCCAGATTTTGTCGCTATTTAAAACACGCCCCTCTTCAAGTCGTGAATCACCAAAAATGCAAGAATAAATCAAAAAACTTTATATTATAGAAATATTGAAGTTCACTTTGGGGCGTTAACATAGTGACATGAGATTTGATCGACAAATCATCAATTTTGGCGTGTCTACAGCTGCCCCGCTTTGGCGTCTGCTATGGAAGGCAGTGAGACAGAATGAAGGTAAAAGTGTAATGAAGTGGAACGAACTGATAAGTAGATGCCAAGGTGTGATGTGACACGCCTCAGACACTAAGCATTAGAAATCTTTCCAAGATTCAAAGCGGAACAACTCTAGGTGATTCCAAGAAAACATCGATTTGCTGGATAATAGGAGACTAAACTATGAAAATAAAATGTGCGCGTGGGCACGACAGGGAGACACCATTGGAGAGCGGTTACCAGCCAATGTGGACGTACTACAACCAAGGTGGATTTACAGAAAAATAAAGGGAATCGAGATGAAGATCCAGCAAAGGGATATTTTCAAGGAAATAGCCTGAGCGGCTTCAGAGAGAATAAAGTACTCAATTTGGAGTGAAATATCTCATGTCAACTCAATCAAGAGCGAGTGACCTTCATTATTGCCATAATATGAAGATTTTCAGCACGAAGCTCAAAGTCCTACATGATGCATGCTGGGCTAAAAGAAAAAGATAAAACAAACTAAAATAGAAAATAATCAAGGATAATATTGTTAAGCCATCTAGATTTGGTCAAGAATCCAGATCTCTAAGCTGACACTAAGTCGAAGCTCGTTTGTCCGCGCATCAACTCAGAAAGTGGAACCATCGTCCCAGACCTTTAATGACTCAACGGCCTATCCGTGTGATCAAGGCTCTCCTGGAATTATCACCGTTTTTTATGAAGGGAAACTCAAATTCCAGGTTCATCAGAACCACAAGGTCCTTGATATGCTATAACAGCGTAGATATCATATAGTAACAATGCTTACAGGAAAGAAACACAAGAAATAGAATGAAGATACTCCCACGAGTGACCCATGCTCCTCGAACCTGCAATCTTCTGCACTTGAAAAACTCATTAGTTCTTCTCCAAGCAAAGCAAAATATGATCATAAGTGCCTAACCAAAAATAACTCCAATTAAAAGATAGCACTTAAGTTCATCAAAGCATATGGAGAATCAAATATGCAAGTCAACAAAATAACGACTGGAGTTCATGGCGTCAAATTCATAAGAGACGACTGACATCAGGGCATCTAAAGATAAAACACGCCCTTCATCAAGGCGTTAAATGCACCGAGAGTTAAGAAAAAGATGACCGGCCTGGAGACGCGAAATAAAACACGACCTCGGTCAAGTCGTCAATTCAACAATTCACGCCCCAAGAGAGGACGTTAATTAACAACGCGCTTCCGACTCCGATTCGAAAGCTAAGCCCAATCCTAACGGTAATCGACCTGCAACTCCGAACGGGCATTAAACTCTCCAAACTTCTATAAAAAGGAAGAAACTTCCTTATGATCAAAGCACATTCATCGAATTCCTGCTTCTTCTGCTTCCTCTGTCTATTCACAGGTGCTGCGACCGCTCAAGCTCTACCTGTAGACCGAAGATGGAGAGAGCTATTAAAAGATTCAAGAGTTCCACTCTCAGACTAACCGAAATCAATGGGCATATAAGCAGTCGGATTGCCATAAACCAGGTAAAGTGGAATTGTTTCCTTCTGTTCTTTCTTTCATATCTCCATAGTCCCTCTGTTCTGTATTCTCATCCGCTTCTCTGTCTTTTCATTTTCTGCCTTCCGCAGGATTATCCAAATATTCCGGGTGCAAGAAGATTCACAAAAGTCAAGTGGTTGCCTCTTCTACTCTCAAAATTCTCTTGAGACATGAGGGTCTACTTAGCAAGATGGCACCTCTTAAGCCTAGTCACCCATGCCAAACACTATGACCAGATTCACCTTGATTGGGCTGCCATAGGAGCTCTAATTGAAATATGGCACCCTTCCACTCATACCTTCCTATTCTCAACTTTTGAGGCCTCAATCCAATTAGAAGAACTAGAGATGATCTTAGGCTTAAAGAGAATGAAGCTAGGAGATGAGGAAAAAATGGCCATCATGCCAAGACCAGTTTCTTCACATGAGCTACTAACAAGTTTGATTCCCAGCCCAAACCTAGTGAACCAAATCAAAGCTTCCAAAGGAATCAATCTCTTAAAGCTTGCTTTGTTGTGCATCCCTTGGTTTTGATGATGACAATAGGATATGTTTGATTAATCAAGTTCTATCTTGTTTCATAACAAATACAAGTGGTTTGATTGTTCCTTCAAAGTATTGGACTCATTCAATTTACCTCTGATAAGTTAAGTAATTTCAGGTCCACTGAAATCCAAGTGGAATCAACAAATCAGAAGAAGTGTCAAAGGCCGCTTGTCGACCAGGGAAGTGGTTATGGTCGACCAACGAACTCAACCAGAAAAGCATCAGATCATCTGTCTTCTGGAAGCATCTTGGCTGTCGACCAAAGCCCCGCCTCTGGTTGACCACAGAAAAGACAGAAGCAACAGACAGAACTGCTGGCCATCTGGAAACTGCCCCCTGTCGACCAGCGACCAGGCTGTGGTCGACCAACGGGCGACGTGAGTTTCAGCCAGAAGAACCGGCCGTCTGGGGACTGCCCATTGTCGACCAGCGACAGGGTCATGGTCGACCACGGGTTTATATATCGTCCAAAACCGAACTCTAACCGAATTCTGTTTTGGTTCCTTAAAACCTGCAGATGGTTGTTGCAGGTTGTTGGGCTGCTCAGGAGATAAGCTTCCGCACGGGAATCAAGGAAACAATCTTGCTTAGAAGTGGTCAAACTCGTTCTAACGATTGGATTTAAACCGATCCCTGTTTTCTAGCAGATTGGCGCTCGATCTGAAAATTGAGCGGGAAGAACTTTATTCTTGAAATAAAAGAGCTATATGAAGAATATAAGGCAACTAATCACGAAGAAGGAAGCTGTGAGAGAGCACGGAATAGAAGCCAAGGAAGATACACACAGAAGAGGAAGAAGGAGCTCTCCACCAATCAAAAATCTGCAGAAAGGTTAAAGGCAATCTCGTTGCTGCAGAAGGAAGACTTAGCTCAAGACTGTGTGATCTCCAGCAGCAGAACAATCGAAGGCAACTGACTGGAAGATCAACAGGGAGTCTAGGCTTCTTCATAAGCGTGATCAAGTCCCAGGCTGAACACCTATTCTTCTACACACGCCAATATTCAGTCCTGTCTTTCATCACCTGTTCTTATCATCTTTTCATTTCTGATTACAATTATTGTCAAGCTGTGAGGCAGCAGAATCAAGCTGTGTGTCAGCAGGTACAAGCTGTGTGTCAGCTGTGTTTTGGTTGAGATCAGAGATTCTCATAGTGAAGCCTTGCTTGAGTTAAGCAAGGGGTGGATGTAAGTCTCAGGAAGAGACTGAACCACCTTAAAAATCCTTTCTTGTGGTGTGCTTGTGTGTGTTTGATTTCCTATACGTATGCTTGCATCTTTACTATCCGCATTAGTTCTATGATTCATTAATTACCAGTAGCTCATCTGGTCGATAGTCAGTAAATCATCAAAAAGGGGGAAAGATCTATTAACCCCCCCTCTAGATCTATTCAGTCCGTATCCAACACGTGGTATCAGAGCAGGTTCTCCAAAAATGTGGTCTAACAACCAGGAGAGACCGGGCGGACTGAACTCTAAAAGCCTCATAGCTGAGGGGCACTCTGTAACTAGACCTCCATATTTTGATGGAACTGATTATTCTTATTGGAAAAATCGTATGCAGGTGTTCTTACGTGCGCAAGACCACGAGATGTGGAGGGTAGTGAGCCGCGGACCTTTTGAGCTACCGGAAGATGAAGAAACCTGGACCAGAGAACAGGTCAGGAAATCAACTGTCAACTGGGGAGCCATGAACGTGATGCAGTGCTCACTACACCCCACAGAATTCTCAAGAGTTTCCCAATGCGCAACAGCCAAAGAAATGTGGGATCGTCTAAAGGTAATCTACGAAGGTACTTCCGAGGTAAGAGAGACAAAAGCAAATATGCTAGTCTCAGAATATGAGATGTTTAGGATGAAAAATGATGAAAGTATTTCTGAGATGTATGCCAGATTAGTACAATTGACTAATGGCTTGAAGAGCTTAAGGAAGACATACAAAGAGCAGGAATTAGTGAGGAAGATTTTAAGGTCTCTCACATCGATGTGGCATACCAATGCCACAGTCATTGAGGACTCAAAGGATCTCACAACAATGACAGTGGATGAGTTAGTAGGATCCCTGATGGCCTATGAGGTCAATCTGAAGAGAAAGGAAGATGAGGGCAAGAAAAAGAAGCAACTTGCCCTAAAGACTAAGACAAGCACCTCTGAGGTGTCTGACAATGATGACTCATCTAGCTCAGGTGAAGAATCTGATGAGCTAGCCATGCTTACAAGAAAATTTAAAAAATTCCTGCGGAAGGAAGGTAAAGGATTCAGAAATCCAAAGGGCATGGTAAGGAAGTCATCCCAGTTTAAATCTGATAAACATAAGGCTCCTTCTAACAAACTCATTTGCTACAATTGCAGGCAGCCTGGACATATGAAGGCTGAATGTCCAGAAGCTCCTAAGAAATCAAGCTTCAAGTGGAAAGGCAAGAAACCCAAGGCGATGATTAGCACTTGGAGTGAGGAGGAAGAGAGCAGTGAAGAGGAAACAACTTCTGAGGAAGAAGAAGGAAAGCTCTGTCTGATGGCCAAGGGAGACAACAGTGATCTTGAGGTAAGTTCCCCATTTCAAGACTTCTCTAGTTCGGATTGGGAAGAAGTATATTCAGAATTGCTTGATACTTATGAAAGAATAAGAAAGGAAAATAAACATTTGAAGAAGAAGATCAGTCAACTGAATAAAGACAGCAATTCAATGGAAAACAAAACTGAACTAGAAATGGAAATCAAGTCACTGAAAAACAAGCTGAATCAAATGGACTTAGATGAAGAAAACCACAAGAGAATGTCCGAAGAGAATGAAATGCTAAAAAACGACATTGATGAGTTAAAACTAAAGACTCAAGAATATGAATAGGAAACTAAGTTAAGTCAAGAAAGAAACAATTCACTCAAGGAAGAAAACAACCAACTCCTAAGAGAAATAGAAAGAATTAAGAGTGACCTGAAAAACAAACAGGAGACCTTGGAAAAAATGACTCAAGGTCAAGAAAACTTAAATGCTGTCTTGGGAATAAAAGTAAACTTTCAAAAAGAAGGGTTAGGATACAACCCTGCGGCTAAAAAGGAATTCCAAATAAAAACCGTAACTGGGATTGCTGACTCAAAAGGAAAAAGGCCCCTGATTAATCTATACCAAGATAAACAAGAGGATGTAGCTGAATGCTCCTCCAAAAGGAACAATGTCACCAAGGAAGAGAGAAATTTTAAAGAGAAAACAGTCAATCAATATAAGATTCAAAATAATAAACAAGAAACCCAAATTCACAGAAATCACCAAACAAACCAAGGACTAAACCAAGTTAAAAGACATAAATCTGGAAAACAAGATGTCTGGAGACAGGCTGGTCGACAACAGACCCTTCATCTGTCGACCAGAGGATCTGCCAGAACAGGCGCTGGTTACTGGAGAAGCAGTGGTCGACCACAGGTACACCAGATGTCGACCAGAGGTGCTGCCAGAACAGACGCTGAGTTCTGGAGACGCGATGGTCGACCACAGACATACCAAAAGTCGACCATGGCCAGACAAGCAAACAGAAATCACAGGTTTTCTCGGGTAAAACAAAATGAAAACTTGAATACACAAAGGTGGACTCAGATTAAAGAAGCTTTAGAACAAAAGCAACCCAACCTGAACAAGTTCAGAAATAAAAATTTACACTGCTCTAACAGAATCTGGGTTCCCAAAGGATTACTGCAGCAATTTCATAATTTCACAAGCTATCTTGGACCCGGGTACCATTGGGGTCCAAAAGTTTCTGTGTAACTTGTGATGCAGGTGTGTTTGGCAGCTATACACAACAAGTGGTACTTAGATAGTGGCTGCTCAAGACATATGACAGGGGACAAGGCAAAATTCTCCGAGCTAAACTCAAAAGATGGAGGACATGTGACATTTGGAGGAAATAACAAAGGCAAGATCATTGGGAAAGGTAAGGTAGGTAAGACATCTACAAATTGCATTGAAGATGTACTGCTAGTGGATGGCCTGGAATATAATCTTCTAAGCATCAGTCAGCTATGCGACAAAGGCCATCAAGTAGTCTTTGATTCTAAGATCTGTAAAATTCTTGAACCAAATTCGGCTAAAGTTAAGTTTATGGGCAAGAGAGTAAATAATGTCTACATGATAGACTTGGATGATCCAGCCCACTCCAACTTGTGCCTCACCGCCAAGAAGGAGGACCTGACTTGGTTGTGGCACCGAAGGCTAGGGCATGTTAGCTACAGGGTGCTGCACAAATTGGTTAAGAATAAAATGGTTTCTGGTTTACCTGAAATTTCGTTTGCTCAAAATGTCAAAGTATGTGAATCATGTACCCAAGGTAAGCAAACAAGAAAATCATTCAAAGGTAGAACTGAAAGTCAATCTTCTAGACCACTAGAACTTGTGCACATGGACCTTTTTGGCCCAACAAGAACTGCTAGTCTTAGTGGTAAGAGGTACGGTTATGTACTAGTTGATGATTTCTCTAGATTCACATGGGTAATGTTTTTATCACATAAAAACGATGCCTTTCATGAATTTCAGGATTTTTACAGAAGAATGAAGCAGGATGGTAAGTCCAAAGTGTGTTCAATAATATCTGATCATGGGGGAGAATTTGAAAATTCAGAGTTTGATGAATTCTGCAGGAACAAAGGAATAAATCACAGGTTCTCCTCACCAAGGACGCCAGAGCAAAATGGAGTGGTGGAAAGAAGGAATCGCACACTTGTTGAAATGGCCAGAACCTTATTAGTTGAAGCCAATCTTCCAAGAAGATTTTGGGCTGAGGCGGTCAATACAGCATGTTATATTGTAAACAGGGCAATGGTAAGACCATCTAGTGCGAAAACTCCATATGAGGTGTTCAAAGGTAAGAAGCCATCTCTAGCTCATTTTAGGATCTTCGGTGTAAGGTGTTTTATTCATAACAATGACAAGAGATCATTGGACAAATTTGAACCAAAGAGTGACCCAGGAATCTTCTTGGGATACTCTGACCGATCAAGAGCCTATAGAGTCTACAACACCAAAGATCAGCTAGTTGAAGAATCCCCACATATCACATTTGATGAAAATAATGACTTTGACAAAACTGGACAGGTAGGCAAAGATGAAGATGGGGAATTTCTGGAAGGCAAAGAGGAACCAATGGAGACTGAAGCAGAACCAAAGCAAGGTGATTCCAATGATCAACCCGAAGGAGAGATCATCCCAGGTAACAATTCTGAAAATCTGAGATTTCTCAGAGATCATCCTCTAGATAACATCATTGGAGGAATTAATGAACCGAGGAAAACTAGATCTCAGCTTAAAACAGTTGATGAATTAGATCAGCTAGCCCTTGTATCTCAAGTTGAGCCTAAAAATGTAGAGGAAGCTTTAAGAGATGAATCTTGGATAAATGCCATGCATGAAGAATTAAATCAATTTGAAAGAAATCAGGTTTGGAAACTTGTTCCCAGACCCTCATCTCATCCTGTTATTGGAACCAAATGGGTTTATAAAAATAAGCTTAATGAAGAAGGAGTTGTTATGAGGAACAAGGCTCGGTTGGTGGCTAAGGGGTATAACCAAGAATTTGGAGTTGATTTTGAAGAATCATATGCTCCAGTTGCAAGGTTAGAAGCCATTAGAATATTGTTAGCATTTGCGGCGTCCCATGGAATTAAATTGCAGCAAATGGATGTAAAAAGTGCCTTTCTAAATGGCTTTGTAAAGGAAGAAGTCTTTGTGGAACAACCCCCTGGTTTTGAAAATGATGATCTTCCTAATCATGTCTTTAAACTGCATAAGGCTTTGTATGGTTTAAAGCAGGCTCCTAGGGCATGGTACGACAGACTGAGTTCATTCCTCACCAAAAAGGGCTACACAAGAGGTAAAATTGATCAAACATTATTCTCCAAGACCCAAGGTAAGAATATACTAATTGTGCAAATCTATGTGGATGATATTGTGTTTGGATCCACTGAAGCTTCGTTATGTACTGAATTTGCAAATCTAATGACCAATGAGTTTGAAATGAGTTTAATGGGTGATTTACAGTTCTTTCTTGGATTGCAGATTCTACAATGTAGAGAAGGCTACTTCATAAATCAATCCAAGTACATAAAGGAGATGCTGAAAAAGTTTGGCATGGAGAGCTGCAAACCAATAGAGTCACCCATGGGGACAAATGCAACATTGGAGGCTGATGTAAAAGGTAACATGGTAGATGCCAAGAAATACAGAGGTATGATCGGATCCCTACTATATTTAACTGCCTCTAGGCCAGACATTCAGTTCAGTGTATGCATGTGTGCTAGATATCAATCTAGCCCTAGAGATTCACATTTAGGGGCTGTCAAGCGTATCCTTCGTTACCTTGCCGGTACCCAAGAATTGGGTTTATGGTATCCTACTTATTGCAAACTAGATTTATTTCATATTCAGATGCTGATTATGCTGGTTGCAAAATTGATAGGAAGAGTACTAGTGGTTATTGTCAAATATTAGGTGGATGTTTAATATCATGGGCTTCTAAAAAACAGCATTCTGTGGCACTCTCCACTGCTGAGGCTGAGTATGTCGCAGTAGGGAGCTGTGGTACACAGGTTTTGTGGATAAAACATCAACTCCAAGACTACAATGTAGATCTTGGATGTGCACCTATTTTCTGTGACAACACTAGTGCTATTAATTTGTCTAAAAACCCCATTCAACACTCTAGGACAAAACACATTGAGATCCGTCATCACTTTCTAAGAGATGATGTCTCCAAAGGAAATTTCATGCTTCATTTTGTAGAAACTGAAAAACAACTGGCAGACATTTTCACAAAACCCCTTAACAATGACAGATTTTCAACTCTAAGAAGGGAGTTAGGAATTTGTAGAATTTCTCCTGAAAATTCTTGAAATAATCATATTCATGTGTTCACTGCATAGATTCTGTCATTTCTGTCTAAGTTATGTCAACTAGGTCTCTAGTACTGGTCAAGTTTTTGAGTTTGGAAAGTCTTGTGTCGGGTGCTACTTCAGCAAGTTCTACAGAATACTGGTTCTCTACGACTCATCTCTTGTGGTCGACCACAGACAAGGCGCTGGTCGACCAAGGCATCAGGACAGGAAATAGTTAGCTCTGGGAATTCGCAGCTGTCGACCACAGGCGATCCAATGGTCGACAATAGGTTTGTCAGAACGCAGTCTTCTCAACAGGCAGGTTCTGTGTCAGCACAAAGGTCGACCACAGGCCACTCCATGGTCGACAAAGGACCTGAAAAAGGGAAATTGGATCTAATCAAGCTGCTGGCTTTGGTGGGAAATCTTCTGAACTTTTTGGACTCTGAGCTCAGTTTTGCTTTACTCACTCATCCTTGTTCACACTTCCTATTCCTTGTGTCTCTATATCTCTTTGTGGCCAACTTATTATTTTCTATCTTCAGCAAGGACTCACAAATTGAGGGGGAGTAAAAAGTGTAAACTCATTCCTTAATAAATCATTGAACAACCTAACCATATCTTGCAAGAAAATCACCAAAGTCATCAATGAGAGTAAAGGTTAAGTGTAGTAATGAGAATTTGACCTGTACTACTGCAATAAATTCAAACCATAACTATG
The DNA here is from genome assembly GCA_022559845.1 of Amorphophallus konjac. Taxonomy (NCBI): domain Eukaryota; kingdom Viridiplantae; phylum Streptophyta; class Magnoliopsida; order Alismatales; family Araceae; genus Amorphophallus; species Amorphophallus konjac. The sequence goes on from CM040125.1 coordinate 45,857,300, forward strand.
ACTCTGACTCAAGACTATTGAGAACTTATGTTTTTAGTAATGAGACTGTTTCTCTACCTGTGTCTGTGTTGGACAGTGAAAATAAACGCTGCTATAGCATGAATGTATATGGAATACGCCATAATTCTGCCTTCTTGGTAGAGCAATGGACTGAGTTCTGAGAAACTACTGTTCTCTATCACAAAGCAAAATTGGCTGAAAAATTAAGTGGGAGACATGTATGTCATGAAGACTCAATCTACCTCTGCCACTCTCAAAATTATTAATTGGGCATCCTGAGTAACTGGGGATATTGGCGTCTGATAAACGTATATCCTCACGGATAAAAAGTGTGTCCCAGTTAAAAATGGAATGGTTAGGCATGCTAAGTAGCCGGGGTTTCTGGCGTATAAAAAGCGTGTCTCCTCGTGTGGAAAAGCATGTGATAAACCTGACCACAGCTCTTAAACATTTCAAAACGAAAAGGCAACAAAAATGGTTGACCTAATGCACTATATGCAAATAGAGGCATAAAACACTGTTCAGCTTGTTCAGCTAGTAAAATTATCTCATGAACAATATTATAAGTTTAAGGAGCCGTGAGTAAGAAAGTGGATATGGGGAGTCAATTTATTGGGGCAATACTTTCAAATTCTTTGAACCACAAGACCCACTCGAATTTGTCACAAGGTGGTCTTTGAGAAAGGGAGGAAAGGTTACTTAATTGTCTTATTAAAGAAAGGGGGTACACTTCAATAATTTCCCAAAATATGAGTTATGCTGATTAATCGTGACCGCTCGTTCTTTGCATCGCGATGGTTCACTGCCCTAACAATTAAGGGCCAGCCTTAATGCCCTACCCTATAAATTGTCTCGGCTGGGTCCCTGAAATTTTCCCATCCGCAGCCCTAGCCCTCTCTCAACTTCATCTTCTCCAGATTTCTTTTCTCGCCTCTCTCTCGCCTCTATCTCGCTTCCCTTCACAATGTCTCCCAAGCGCGCTCTAAGTTCCTCTAAGCGTAGAAGAGATCAGGCCCCTGCCGCAGCTTCGATGCCGTCCAAGCGATCCAAGTCGCGGGCCGCACAGGGTTCGCCATCGGCCCCTCACAGGTCGACCACGGCTGATGCACCTGGTCCAGGCAGACAATCAGCAGCTTCAGAGGAACCCGCAGTGCATCCCGTTTCTGGAGCTCTCAAGCCACGGACAGTTCTGCAACCAAGGATCGTCGATTTCTCCGATGACAAGCTGATGGAGATGTTCCCAGATCTACTGCCAATTTTTGAAGCTCAAGAGTGGACTACGTTCGTTTCAGTGCACAATTCGTACTCGCCCCAGCTTGTGCAAGAATTCTACCACAACCTGCAAGTCGTGGACAGTCAGCTCTACACCGTAGTTCAAGGGAAAGTCATCAGACTCGACGTCAAGCTTCTCCACATGACGCTGAAGACTCCCAGACTTGGAGCTGTTTTCAACCATGAGGACTTCGACCTCCGAGAAGCACATGCAGTGGTCACTGGCAAGCCAGCCCCTGAGGTCCTTCCCAAGTACCTCAATGCTAATACCTTCCCTCCTCTTCATCGTTTGCTTCACCACATCATCACCACCATCATACAACCTCGAGGAGGCGCCAGAGATCAAGTGAGTCGCCTCCATCTGTTTATACTCCATGGCCTCATCACTCGCCAGCCTATTCGCCTAACCACACTCCTTTTGAATTCCCTCAGAAGCATCCTACATTATCCCCTGAATTCTCTTCCTTTTGCTGCCCATATCACTTCCATTCTGAAAGCAGCCAACATACCTTCTCCTCACAGCCCAAGCATTGTCATTCCCAAATGGCACGTCTACAATTTTCACTTCGTGACCACATTCTTGGGATTTAAGAAGGTCGGAGACCATGTTCAGCGCACTCTCCCTTCCAAGGGCAAAGCAAAGGATCCAGTGCCACCCTCTTCTCCACCTCATTCACCTATACAGGTTAGCCCTGCTGTCACACCGTCACCAATGGTGCCTCAAGCTACACCTACTACCACCACTGCTGCCCATCCACCATCGTCCCTTTCACTAGTGCTCTGGCAGCCAGGCACTGCTGCCCCTCCAGCTCAATCCCCATCTGCTCAAACTACCCAAGCTCCATCACATTCTGCTCAACCCACACCAGTACCACCTACCTCCACTCCCTCTACTTCTGCTCCACCACCAGCATTTATCTCCCACCCTGAATCTCATGGCGTGCTCCTCCAGATGGCATCTCAGTTATCTTCTCTCACCACCCAACTCCAATCATTTCAAGAGAATGTCAATGCTGCCACTGGACGCTTGGAGCAGAAAGTCCAACGGCTGGAACAACAGATGGAGGCCAGGTTCATCAAGCAGAAGGAACACTCTGACCAGGCTAGTTCTCGGTTCAACAGACTAGTAAGGACCCTCGGTGAAGTGTCCGATCAGATGGGAATCCGTATCGAGATCACAACCCAGCAGAATGAGAAGTATCACAAGGATACTATCTCAGAGATCCAGAAGCTCAGGCTCTCCTATGCCCACATTGTTGACAAGCTGGATCGCATGGCAGAGAACGTGAAGCCTGAGACCTCCTCATCCTCCTCAGAGGGATTGTTCAAATGATCTTCTTTTTGCTGTTGACAAAGGGGGAGATAGGACTTTATGTGTCATTGTGTGTCTAGTTGTGTGTCTAGATGTGAGTCTAGATTGTCAAATTTACTTTGTCTACGTGTCCTCAGTGTCTTTATCCTTTTTTGAGTCTCTCATGTAATTAGTGCTATTGTTTTTGAAAGACACATCAAACGAATTGACTGAATGAAATCTGTGCTATGATAGCCTTGCATGCAATATCAAATGAATTTTATAATCTGTTGTTTGTCACAATGACTCATGGTTGTCATCATCAAAAAGGGGGAGAATGTTGTGCATCCCTTGGTTTTGATGATGACAATAGGATATGTTTGATTAATCAAGTTCTATCTTGTTTCATAACAAATACAAGTGGTTTGATTGTTCCTTCAAAGTATTGGACTCATTCAATTTACCTCTGATAAGTTAAGTAATTTCAGGTCCACTGAAATCCAAGTGGAATCAACAAATCAGAAGAAGTGTCAAAGGCCGCTTGTCGACCAGGGAAGTGGTTATGGTCGACCAACGAACTCAACCAGAAAAGCATCAGATCATCTGTCTTCTGGAAGCATCTTGGCTGTCGACCAAAGCCCCGCCTCTGGTCGACCACAGAAAAGACAGAAGCAACAGACAGAACTGCTGGCCATCTGGAAACTGCCCCCTGTCGACCAGCGACCAGGCTGTGGTCGACCAACGGGCGACGTGAGTTTCAGCCAGAAGAACCGGCCGTCTGGGGACTGCCCATTGTCGACCAGCGACAGGGTCATGGTCGACCACGGGTTTATATATCGTCCAAAACCGAACTCTAACCGAATTCTGTTTTGGTTCCTTAAAACCTGCAGATGGTTGTTGCAGGTTGTTGGGCTGCTCAGGAGATAAGCTTCCGCACGGGAATCAAGGAAACAATCTTGCTTAGAAGTGGTCAAACTCGTTCTAACGATTGGATTTAAACCGATCCCTATTTTCTAGCAGATTGGCGCTCGATCTGAAAATTGAGCGGGAAGAACTTTATTCTTGAAAATAAAAAGAGCTATATGAAGAATATAAGGCAACTAATCACGAAGAAGGAAGCTGTGAGAGAGCACGGAATAGAAGCCAAGGAAGATACACACAGAAGAGGAAGAAGGAGCTCTCCACCAATCAAAAATCTGCAGAAAGGTTAAAGGCAATCTCGTTGCTGCAGAAGGAAGACTTAGCTCAAGACTGTGTGATCTCCAGCAGCAGAACAATCGAAGGCAACTGACTGGAAGATCAACAGGGAGTCTAGGCTTCTTCATAAGCGTGATCAAGTCCCAGGCTGAACACCTATTCTTCTACACACGCCAATATTCAGTCCTGTCTTTCATCACCTGTTCTTATCATCTTTTCATTTCTGATTACAATTATTGTCAAGCTGTGAGGCAGCAGAATCAAGCTGTGTGTCAGCAGGTACAAGCTGTGTGTCAGCTGTGTTTTGGTTGAGATCAGAGATTCTCATAGTGAAGCCTTGCTTGAGTTAAGCAAGGGGTGGATGTAAGTCTCAGGAAGAGACTGAACCACCTTAAAAATCCTTTCTTGTGGTGTGCTTGTGTGTGTTTGATTTCCTATACGTATGCTTGCATCTTTACTATCCGCATTAGTTCTATGATTCATTAATTACCAGTAGCTCATCTGGTCGATAGTCAGTAAATCATCAAAAAGGGGGAAAGATCTATTCACCCCCCCTCTAGATCTATTCAGTCCGTATCCAACATGCTTCTTGGGTGTACAAGAGATCCGATCAAGCTAAAGAAGATGAAGAGATAGAGCGGGTGGCAAAAGCTTTCGTGGTGTGCTTGGCAGGAGCAATCCTATTTCCATCCACGGAATACTTCTTGGAAGAAACCCAATTAAGCGCAATAGTGAGCCTATGGGAAGGAGAGAGAGCGGGGGCAGCAATTCTAGCCTATCTCTATAGCGGGCTTACTTCTGCGGCAATGGGAAGACCCATCTATGGATGTATGCTAGCATTCTCAAGTTGGGTAGATCTCCACTTCAAATTCGATCCATGTGAGGAGACCCAACAACCTTCTAGAATCTTCTCAAAAAGCCTACTCTCTTACATGACCGGCTCATTAGGAATAAGCAATATGGTGATGAACCGGATACCTCAAATCAAAAAGAGAGTGGAATGGAGAGGACATCTCAAGGTAATGCCAAAGAACCTTTTTTACTTGCGCCCCGGGAATACTCAAGACTCAAGAACTCCGCGCACGATTCTCTCCCGGCACGGACCTTCGACTCATAGGCGCTTCAGAATTCGTTCTGTATAACTCACATCGGTGCCTTCCTCAACTTGGGCTTCCACGGCAAATGCTTGAAGATCCATCTCATCTCTCTCCGATCAAGACACGGGATATTGACAGCAACGAAGATGGAGAAGAGTGCACAACTATCCAAGCTATGTGGAAAATCAACAAGGCTCATCATCCTGTGGAGAACTTAGAAGAAGACAGAGATCAGTGGAAGTCTTATGTAATAGCTTTAAGAAGCTTGAGGCCCAAAGTGGCTCACTGAATGCAATGTAATCTTTTCCATCAATAAACAATACTGATATTCTGATTGAGCCATAACACAGTGTTTTTGATCAATTTTCCCAATAGCCTGCGATTCTGTTGCAAATAACGACTCAACCCATGTCGTTAATTCCATAACTGACGCCTCAGCCAACGTCGCCTTCAATAATCCATCTCTCATAATTGACGCCTTCACATATGGGCGTTAACTGAATGACGTCTTAAGACAAGGCGTTAATTCGATTTAAATTTCCAACAGATATTCGTTGAAATTCCAAAAGTAACGCCTTCAGCAAAGCCACGTTTTATATAAATAACGCCTCAAGAATAGTCGTTACTCAGAAATAGTAATCATCACTCCCATCGCATCAATCAATCCCCATTGAATGCGTCTGACGACGGTTATCATTCCCCATGCAAACAAAAATAACGCCTTAAGCAATGTCGTCAATTATCAAAAAACGCCCTGGTTTCAGTCGTTTATTCCATAAGGCACGGCCTTCCTTATGTTGTTAATTCTTTTTGACCGTTCAACTTAACTTTCCATCCTTCCTTCTTCTTCCTTCGTCCTCTTTCCCTCTTTCTTTCTTCTCTCCCACTGCAAACCTAACCGAACCCTACCCCCATCCTTCTCATTCTCTCTTCCCCTCTCTACACCCTAGCCCTAGCCATGGCCGGCGGACTTAAATGGCAGAGGGTGGCCGCACCGGAGGTCGTGAATCTGGAGGGCAAACATGCCCACGAGGATGCCCCCCCCGCGGCAGCGGAGGAGGCTCCGACGGCGACAGCCGGCGACGAGGCCGGAGGACGAGGCGAAGAAGATGATGATGGCGAAGATGAAGAGGGCAACGGAGAAGGAGAAGACGGCGGTGAGGAAGAAGGTGGTGACGGTGAACATGAAGACGGTGATGAGCCACCGGCCACGGCGGCGGCCGCTCCTCGCCCCGGCCAACTCCGGCGGCCTCGTCAGCCACGCCCTCCACGGGAAGAACCCAAGCGCCACAAGGTAGGCCCCCAACCCAATTTCCATTTTTCTTCAAATTTATTTTCATTTTTTGATATTTTCCATAGCCCTCGGGTTTAGAAAGCTCGAAACTCAGAAAAGAGACGCCCTCATGGGTGTCGTGAGTTAAAGAAAAGACGCCCATAGCTGGGGTCGTCAATTCATTTTCTTTATTTTGAAACAAATTAATTTCATGAGAACACACCCTGTAGCATGTCGTCCATTTGAATTATCATTTTTTATATCAATCATGCTGTTAATTCCGTGCATTCGTTCAATTATATATTTTTTTTTCCATGATTTATATCGCATGCTATTTTTTATTTTATTTTCACAACCCTGGAAAACAACGCCCCCCATCGGGGCGTCAATTCAACAGATAACGACCACAGGGATGGTCGTCCATTCATTAATTCCAGAATAAATTATTAAAACCCAAAACCCATTTAAGAAAAACGTCCCATTCAGAGGCGTTACTTAATGAAATGACGACCCTGGGACGGGCGTCAATTGAAAAACCTTTTAGGAATTTAGAAATTAACCTCAAAACCACGCCTCCCACCGGGGCGTTTCTTAGATAAACAACGACCTAGGATATGGTCGTTAATTACATCAAACATTTAAAATGAATAATTGATTAATTAAGCCAAAATTTCTTTCTTTATGCATGCAGGGGTTGATGAGGACACGGATCTCCTGGGTCATGGTCCGGGTAGCATATTACGGCCTCCCCGAGTTCCAGAGAGCTAGGGTAGATGCCAGGGGGTTCGGGGCCTTCCTTAGCATAGAGCCAGTCAGACCAGACCTACCACTTATCCAGGTTCTGAGGGAGAGATGGGATAGGATTAGCCGGGCATTCCTGATGCCTTGGGGGCATATGGTTCCTACCCTGGAGGATGTAGCTAGGATTACTGGGCTGAGGGTAGATGGGGAGGCAGTGAGCGGGATTACCTTACCAGACTATACCGGGCTTGCCCAGAGACTGCTAGGGCTAGAGATGGTCTACGAGACACCTAGCGAGTGTAGGACTATCTTCCGCACCGACCTGACTATAGTGATGGGCTTAGGGGATGCTAGGCATAGGTCAGGGGAGTCCTTAGAGCAGTTCTCACAGAGATTGATCGATGGGGCTAGGGCAGTCTATTGCCAGGACCCAGCCGACAGGGAGAGAGCAGATCGAGACTGGAGGAGGTTCCTACTGCTGCTGTTCGGGAGGCTATTGCTCGGCACGAAGGGCGACGTCATCAACTGCCGATTCTTAGGGATCCTCGAGGATTTAGAGGGAGTCGGCAGATACGCCTGGGGAGCGGCGCTGCTGGCGCACTTACTAGCCGACCTATCCACGGGGACAGGACGAGAGACGACCGTCAGTGGCTTCTCACCTTTTCTTCAGGTATGCACTTATATATTTTTCCCTTCTTTTTTTTTTCTCTTTTCTCTTTTTCTTCTTTTTTATGCATGTGAATGCCTCACTAATGCAATGCATGGATGCAGGTTTGGAGCCATCTGTACATGCCCATGGGGCGCACCGATCCCCGGCCAGGAGGTGAGGGTGCTTTCCCTCTAGCACGGCGCTGGCTACCGGTTGTTTTCGACGCCCCACTCGGCTACGAGTTGTGGGTACTACGGAGAGAGTTCCGAGACTTCCCTCCCTCGCTGGTGTGAATGATGCATTTTTTTTATGTTTATTTGAATTTATTATGATTATGATGAGATGACATGCATGTTCATGGATGCATGTGCGATGGAGGCCTTACGAGGGGATGACCGACGAGGGCCAGCCATGGGTCGTAGCAGGGCGACCTCGCTTTGAGCATGAGCTTTGGGTTCACTGCTTGAGCGAGATCGAGCCGTTACGGCTTAGACTGGTGATGAGGACCCTGGGCCTACACCAGGAGTGGATATGATGGAGGCATCACCCACGATTCCCTTTGGCTCGGGTCCACTTCTTCACATTCGGGAGCTGGTTGAGTTTGTGCCTCACTCTATTAAGGCCCCTTATCCATTTAGTAGCTTTCCTTTGTGTCATTTTGATGTATTTTCATTTTATTTGAGTCATTTCCCTAGGTCTAGCACTTATTCTCCTATGTTTTTGTATCATCATGCTGTCTAATGAGGCTATTGGGCCCAATTCGTTGGGCTAGGCCCATTGGTGCCCCCACCCCCTTGGTTATTGGTAGTTGCTTATTTTGTCAGGGACTTATTGTAAAGAGTGGGTTGCCTATAAATAGGACCCCACTCCCCCTCATTTGAAGTTAATGAAGAAATGAATGAATGAGTTAAAATTGCCATTTGAGTTCAAATTGGAGTGATTCCTCTAGTTTTTGGGTGAGAGACCCTAGGGGAGAGATTCCCCACCTATTCCCTTCTTAATCTCTCTATTTCACCCCTCTTTCTCTCTCCTCCAACCCCAATTTCAAATTTTCTTCTCTCTCCTCTCCTCCCCAACCACCTCCACTAGCTACCCACCTCATTCAATATCCCTCCACTTCCCCAAGTTGCCATTACTCCACTCCCATTGTCCCAAGGAGGCATCTCCCACTTTCCAACACAATCCCACCCATTCCCACACAATCTCCCCTAGTTCCCACACAATCCCCCACTCCCAAGACCATTTCAAATTTGAAATCCATCTCCCTCCACTTCTTTTGGCCACCCCCCTCTCTCCCCCATAGCTAGGTTCGCCCCCCTCCTCTATTCTCCACTCCACCTCTCACACCATCTCCTCACCCTACCCTAACTGCAACCTGCGACCCCAGCCCTCTTCCTCCTCACTCCCCATCACCATTAGCCCCCTCCATCACCCCACAAGACCCCCCCTTCACCATTAGGCCGCCCTACATCAACCCTCCACCAAAAGAAGCCCCTCTCCCTCTCCTTTCAATTTCAGGTTGTTGCAGTGCAGGCCTACAGATCAGTACCAAGTTGCAGCATCGTCCACGTCTTCATCTTGGAGCTTCTGGGGGTGTGGCCTACATCACTGGAAAGGCCCCTCTGTCTTCTTCGCAGGCGAGGTGGAACCAACCCGTTCTGAGGTCGGGGCCAGCCGTAGGAGCCGTTCTCCCACGATTGCGCAGAGAGGTCTTCATCCTGGACCAGAACCGGAAAGATCATTGTGCCACGACGTACCCCAGCGGATTCAGGCTGAAGCCCCTTCATCAAAGTTCTCCCCCTGCCAGTCCTCTTCCAAGATCAAGAAACAGAACCTCGTTCGGCCGCCGGAGGAAGGAGTTACAAATTTTCTCCCCCGAGCTCTCCAGTCCTGTCTTCTGCAATCTGCTCCGACCAGTGCCCACTCTTCAGGGTACACCGACCGCTCTCGATCTCTGATTGCAGCCCCGTCACCTCCTGCTGAAAGCTACTTCGACCAAAAAGACGTCGCCGACAGTTTCGTGCTGTTCAGAGCTCAGGAGTGCGAACGGTGATCTCTGCAACCTGCTGTTCCAGTCCAGGCAGAGCCTGCGGCTAGACAGAGAGGTCTCCTCCCAGCTGCTGGTGCTGCTACCTCCGACCCACTGAGCATCCCCAAAAATTCTGAAGTCAACCTCTTCAAGTCAGGAAGCTTTAGGAGGTGGTCTCGCTCAATTTGGAGTCCGGACGAGTCCGTGGCGACCACAACATCATCACCCTGTCCTGCAGGCCAGAACAAGGCTCATATCGCGCCGGACGCCACTTAGTGATTGAGAGCTTTTCTCCCCTCCCCGCTTGGCCGGCTGAAGGCCCCACCCTACGTGGTGGTAGTTTTGGTTGTACCATTTTAACCCCCACCCCAAGATCCCCCTCCTGCGTGAGGTGTAGTCTTGTACTTCTTTGGGCAGGTCAAGCGACACCGCCGCGGCGTGTGGGGAACCACCGCCTCCCCGCTCGCCCTCGTCTCCGACCGGGACCGGTTTCTTCAAACCGGTCGAGTAAGTGTCTCATCCTTGCTCAATAGTGTTACTCTTTCAATATTTGCTTCATGCGCCGCTGAATTTGTGAGGGAGCGCCCGGTCCTCAAGTCCATGACTTAGAGTGACCGCCGTGGGGTAGTGTGAACCGGTGCCTTTGCGCACTTTGTCGGCCCCAATTGAATTGGGCATCCAACCTTTGGGAGTCAAACCTTAGCCTTGCTGGCCCTCTACCAGCAAGGGCCCATTCCCATACTTCACACTTGGCATCGCCAAGTCACTCCGGGTATAGAGTGCGACGGGAGAGCGGTGGCCCATTAAGGCCCATTTGAATGCTATTTGTGATTGCTTGCTTAAGTCCGAGGTTGTGTCACATCAAGTGGTATCAGAGCAAGTCCTTGACTTATCTCTATCAAGTCTAAGTCTTAGGACCTTTGCATAGTGTGTCCATCCACTTTGGCCCTTGTCTTGCATGTCCACCCGTAGTGGTGCTAGCTATCTACCCGGTTCATCGTCATCGGCTCCACCAATGGATCCCAATCCTCACCAACTCAACCAAGATGTTCCTAGGGAGGAACCCCAAGGCCACATGGATAGGGTAGATGCTGCCCTCACAACCATCCTTGCCCAACTAGAGTCCATTACCAACCGAATTGCTCGGTTAGAAGACCAAGAGTTCCGCCCAAGGAACAACGAGCCTAGAATTCCCCCTCCGCATGATGAGCCTCATAGGGAAGATCCTCAGCCAAGGATCAATGAGCCAAGAGTCCCTCCACCACATGGTGAGTTCCATAGGAATGGTTTACCCCAAAGGAACCAAGGCCCAAGAGTCCACCCTCCACATGTAGAGCCTCATAGGGATGAGTTCCACCCAAGGAACAACGGCCCAAGAGCCCATCACCCACATGCTGAATTTTATAGGGAGGATATGGACCATGACCTTTATTATGACTATGAGAGGCCTCGCCCCCATCAAAACCATGACCGGCGTCCACGGGATGATCCGGATGACCCCCTTTTAAGGATGATCAAGGTAGAGGCTCTAAATTTTGATGGTTCACATGAACCTAGTGTTTACCTAGAATGGGAGACCGCCATGGACCAATACTTTGAATGGTACCCCATGTCCGACCAAAGGAGAGTTAGATTGGCTAAGATGCATCTCACTAAGTTGGCCAAAACTTATTGGCTAAACCAAGAGGGTCTAAGACGGGTTAGGCGGGAAGAGCCTATTGACACTTGGGCGGATATGAAAAACCAACTTAGGAACAAATACCTCCCCCGAACCTACCACCAAATGCTCCTAGATGAATGGCAAAGCCTCACCCAAGAAGGGAAGACCATGGTAGAGTACATTGAAAAATTTGACTCCTATCTTTTAAAGTGTGGAGTCCATGAGGATCCGGACGTCACCTTATCCCGCTTTAGGAATGGGCTTCAAAGCCACATCAAGAGGAAACTTTTCATGAGAGACGTTGACAACCTTGAGCTAGCTTACCAAGTAGCTAGAGATGTGAAAAGGTTTTCTAGGAGTTCCCGATTTATCACTCCCCGACCAACCGATCCCAAAAACTTGGGACCACGTCCCATTCCACCCACTCCCATGAGAGCTCCTAGCCCAAGTGGGAATGCCCCTTTAAGGTCCTACAATCCTCCCCCACCCATCACTCCAAACAAGCCCGCTCCTAGTCATCCTCTCCCACGGAAGGATGACAACCCCAAAGGACCAAGTGTAGGGGCCACCCCGGGAAGAGGGCGCCAACAATGCTATAGATGTCAAGGGTTTGGTCATTTTGCGGGACAATGTCCATCTAAGGGGTTATCTAGTTTGCTTATTGAGGAAGAAGTTCAACCCCAAAAGGAACAAGAAAATGACGTTGAGGAATATAAAGCCTCACTAGATTGGGAAGATGAGTATGAAGCCCAATATCTAGAGTCGGGTCTAGATCACTCCACTCCTTCAAACAACTCCCATCTAGGAGTCACTAGGTGCATCCTCACCCAACCTCAAGAAGAGGATTGGCGTCGGACCTCAATCTTCCACACCTTTATCAAGATAGAGAACCATGTGAGGAAAGTGATCTTGGATAGTGGTAGTTGTGTTAATGCCGTGTCACCCGACACCGTCAAGCTCCTTGGGCTTACTCTCACTCCCCACCCAAGTCCATACCGGGTCTCATGGATCAACAACAACTCCATCCCGGTCAACACCCAATGCCTAGTACCTCTCACTTTCTCTTCCTACCATGGCCAAATATGGTGTGACGTCATACCCATGGAAGTGGGTAGCATCCTTTTAGGAAGACCTTGGCTCTATGATGTGGATGCCACCATTTTAGGGAGAAGCAACATATGCACCTTTGAGCATGAGGGTAAGACTATCCGTCTTAACCCCTCCCCACCTCGACCCATGCCCAAGAAGGACCCTCTCCCTCAAGGATCACACCCCACCACTCCACAAGTCTCGGGAAACTCCACCCCTCCAACCCAAGCCCTTATCCAAACCCCAAAACAAAGTAGAACCACGGGGTTGACCAAAGGTCTTCATCTCATCACTAGGAAAGAGCTTGAAGAGGAAATTGCTCAAGGGGTGCCATTGTGTGCGGTAGTCATATGCTTAGGGGAACCTACCCCTTCTAACCCCCATCCCATAGAAATCCAACAACTTTTGGAAGAATTCCATGATGTGTTCCCGGAAGAGCTCCCGGACCAACTCCCTCCCATGCGTGATGTGCAACACACAATCGATCTAGTACCGGGAGCCACCCTTCCAAACCTTCCTCATTATCGCCTCAATCCCACGGAACATGCCGAACTTAGGAGGCAAATAGAGGAACTCATTAGGAAGGGCTTCATCCGCATTAGTAAGAGTCCATGTGCCGTCCCGGCCCTCCTTACCCCCAAGAAAGATGGATCATGGCGGATGTGTGTGGATAGCCGGGCCATTAACAAGATTACCGTCAAGTATAGGTTCCCCATCCCTAGGCTTGATGACATGTTGGATATGCTAGCCGGAGCCACCATCTTCTCTAAGATAGATCTCAAGAGTGGCTACTACCAAGTTAGGGTAAGGCCCGGGGATGAGTGGAAAACGGCCTTCAAGACCAAGGATGGTCTCTTTGAGTGGTTAGTCATGCCATTTGGACTTTCTAATGCCCCAAGTACTTTCATGCGTCTTATGACGGAGGTACTTAGGCCTTTCATTGGGAATTTTCTAGTGGTATACTTTGATGATATTCTCATCTATAGCCAAACCCATGAGGCCCACCTTGACCACCTTAGGAAAGTTTGCACCGTCCTCCGGCAAGAAAGCCTATTTGCCAACCTAGGAAAGTGTCATTTCATGACCACTTCCATCACCTTCCTAGGATTTGTGGTGTCAACCAAAGGAGTCTCCATGGACCCCGACAAGGTCCAAGCTATTCTTGATTGGCCGGAGCCCCACACCCTTCATGAGGTTAGGAGTTTTCATGGGTTGGCCATATTCTATAGGAGATTCATTCGAGGGTTTAGCACTATCACCGGCCCAATAACTGATTGTCTCAAGAAGGGAACCTTTGTTTGGACCAAAGCCGCCTCTAAATCCTTCCTTGAGCTTAAGGAAAAGTTGACCCAAGCCCCGGTCCTATGCCTTCCCGATTTCTCCAAAGTTTTTGAGGTCACTTGTGATGCATCCGGGACAGGGATAGGAGGGATTCTTAGTCAAGAGGGACACCCGGTCGCCTACTTTAGTGAGAAGCTATGTGATGCTAGGACTAGATACTCCACCTATGACAAGGAGTTCTATGCCGTGGTCCAATCCCTCCGACACTGGAGACATTACTTGCTTCCCAAAGAGTTTATCATCTTTTCCGACCATGAGGCCCTCAAATACCTCAATTCCCAACAGAAGTTGAATGCCCGACATGCCCGATGGGTTGAGTTCATCCAATCCTACACCTTTGTCATCAAACACAAGGCCGGGAGTGAGAATAAGGCCGCGGATGCCCTTAGTAGGAAGATGTCCTTGTTATCCACTAGCCAAGTGGAAGTGATTGGTTTTGATAAGGTCAAGGACAAGTACCCTGGTTACCCCGACTTTGGGCGAATCTATGCCAACTTGACCACTCATTCTAGCAAGGAGCATGAGGGATTTATTTTAGAGGATGGGTTCCTCTTCAAGGGGACAAGGCTTTGCATTCCCCGGACCTCTCTTCGAGATTTCTTGGTTTGGGAATTACATGCCGGAGGGTTAGCCGGTCATTTTGGGGTCCACAAAACCATTACCTTAGTTGAGGGTCAATTTTATTGGCCGAGCCTCAAGAGAGATGTAGGCAAAATAGTGGGTCAATGTCGCACGTGTGCTTCGGCCAAGCAGGTGAAGCAAAACACCGGCCTATACACCCCACTTCCAATCCCCGACCGACCATGGCAAGATTTGAGCATGGACTTTGTGCTAGGCTTACCCAAGACCTCTAGGAAGCATGACTCCATCTATGTGGTGGTTGATAGATTTTCCAAAATGGCCCACTTCATCCCATGCTCCAAAACATCCGATGCCTCCCATGTAGCCCGATTATTCTTTGATGAGGTAATCCGCCTCCATGGGCTGCCCAAGACCATAGTCTCCGACAGGGATGTCAAATTCACTAGCTATTTTTGGAAGACTCTTTGGCACATGATGGGTACCCTCCTCAAATTCTCCACTGCCTACCACCCCTAAACGGATGGCCAAACTGAAGTGGTCAACCGGAGTCTAGGGAACCTCCTTAGGAGTCTTGTTGAGGATCGGCCAGGAAATTGGGATCTCATCTTACCACAGGCTGAGTTTGCATACAACAATTCCGTCAATAAGTCGATAGGGATGAGTCCATTTGAAGCCGTGCATGGGTACAAACCAAGAAAGCCATCCGACCTCATTCCCCTTCCCCAGCATGCTAGAGTGTCCATTTCTGACGAGTCTTTTGCACAACATATTAGAGAATTGCATGAGGAAATTCACAAGCACATTAGCATTAAAAACGAGGCTTATAAAAGGTTGGCCGACTCTCACCGGCGTCACTTAGAGTTCCAAGTGGGTGACTTTGTGATGGTAAGGACGGAGAGGCTCTCCCCAGGAGCCAACTCCAAGTTGAGGCCACGTGGGACTGGGCCCTTCCAGGTCTTGAGGCGCATTGGTGCGAATGCTTATGAGTTAGATCTCCCTGAGGATTATGGGGTAAGTCCTACATTCAATGTCACCGACTTAGTGCCATACAAGGGCCCCACGGTGGGACCTAGTGAGGAGATTGAGCCTACTTCTTCCTTTGAGAGAGTACCCACCCGTGAGGAGAGTCCACTAGCCAAGAGAGCTCAGCGCGATCGCATTGAACGAATATTGGATGAGCAGGTCACTACCACCCGGAGCAAAGTATATGAGCGCTATCTCGTCAGGTGGAAGGATCGGCCTCCGTCGGAAGACTCATGGGTGAGTCGGGAGGACCTCCAGCGATTGGATCCGGACCTCCTCGAGCGGTACCTTAGCCGGATGGATCCTTACTCGACAGAGTCGAGCTCTTCGCGGCCCAGGGGATTTGATGGAGGCATCACCCACGATTCCCTTTGGCTCGGGTCCACTTCTTCACATTCGGGAGCTGGTTGAGTTTGTGCCTCACTCTATTAAGGCCCCTTATCCATTTAGTAGCTTTCCTTTGTGTCATTTTGATGTATTTTCATTTTATTTGAGTCATTTCCCTAGGTCTAGCACTTATTCTCCTATGTTTTTGTATCATCATGCTGTCTAATGAGGCTATTGGGCCCAATTCGTTGGACTAGGCCCATTGGTGCCCCCACCCCCTTGGTTATTGGTAGTTGCTTATTTTGTCAGGGACTTATTGTAAAGAGTGGGTTGCCTATAAATAGGACCCCACTCCCCCTCATTTGAAGTTAATGAAGAAATGAATGAATGAGTTAAAATTACCATTTGAGTTCAAATTGGAGTGATTCCTCTAGTTTTTGGGTGAGAGACCCTAGGGGAGAGATTCCCCACCTATTCCCTTCTTAATCTCTCTATTTCACCCCTCTTTCTCTCTCCTCCAACCCCAATTTTGAATTTTCTTCTCTCTCCTCCCCTCCCCAACCACCTCCACTAGCTACCCACCTCATTCAATACCCCTCCACTTCCCCAAGTTGCCATTACTCCACTCCCATTGTCCAAAGGAGGCATCTCCCACTTTCCAACACAATCCCACCCATTCCCACACAATCTCCCCTAGTTCCCACACAATCCCCCACTCCCAAGACCATTTCAAATTTGAAATCCATCTCCCTCCACTTCTTTTGGCCACCCCCCCTCTCTCCCCCATAGCTAGGTCCGCCCCCCTCCTCTATTCTCCACTCCACCTCTCACACCATCTCCTCACCCTACCCTAACTGCAACCTGCGACCCCAGCCCTCTTCCTCCTCACTCCCCATCACCATTAGCCCCCTCCATCACCCCACAAGACCCCCCCTTCACCATTAGGCCGCCCTACATCAACCCTCCACCAAAAGAAGGCCCTCTCCCTCTCCTTTCAATTTCAGGTTGTTGCAGTGCAGGCCTGCAGATCAGCACTGAGTTGCAGCATCGTTCACATCTTCATCTTGGAGCTTCTGGTGGCGTGGCCTACATCACTGGAAAGGCCCCTCTGTCTTCTTCGCAGGCGAGGTGGAACCAACTCGTTCTGAGGTCAGGGCCAGCCGTAGGAGCCGTTCTCCCACGATTGCGCAGAGAGGTCTTCATCCTGGACCAGAACCGGAAAGATCATTGTGCCACGACGTACCCCAGTGGATCCAGGCTGAAGCCCCTTCATCAAAGTTCTCCCCCTGCCAGTCCTCTTCCAATATCAAGAAACAGAACCTCGTTCGGCTGCCGGAGGAAGGAGTTACAAATTTTCTCCCCCGAGCTCTCCAGTCCTGTCTTCTGCAATCTGCTCCGACCAGTGCCCACTCTTCAGGGTACACCGACCGTTCTCGATCTCTTATTGCAGCCCCGTTGCCTCCTGCTGAAAGCTACTTCGACCACAAAGACGTCGCCGACAGTTTCGTGCTGTTCGGAGCTCGGGACTGTGAACGGTGATCTCTGCAACCTGCTGTTCCAGTCCAGGTAGAGCCTGCGGCTAGACAGAGAGGTCTCCTCCCAGCTGCTGGTGCTGCTACCTCCGACCCACTGAGCATCCCCAAAAATTCTGGAGTCAACCTCTTCAAGTCAGGAAGCTTTAGGAGGTGGTCTCGCTCAATTTGGAGTCCGGACGAGTCCGTGGCGACCACAACATCATCACCCTGTCCTGCAGGCTAGAACAAGGCTCATATCGCGCCGGACGCCACTTAGTGATTGAGAGCTTTTCTCCCCTCCCCGCTTGGCCGGCTGAAGGCCCCACCCTACGTGGTGGTAGTTTTGGTTGTAACATTTTAACCTCCACCCCAAGATCCCCCTCCTGCGTGAGGTGTAGTCTTGTACTTCTTTGGGCAGGTCAAGCGACACCGCCGCGGCGTGTGGGGAACCACCGCCTCCCCGCTCGCCCTCGTCTCCGACCGGGACCGGTTTGAAGAAACCGGTCGAGTAAGTGTCTCATCCTTGCTCAATAGTGTTGCTCTTTCAATATTTGCTTCATGCGCCGCTGAATTTGTGAGGGAGCGCCCGGTCCTCAAGTCCATGACTTAGAGTGACCGCCGTGGGGTAGTGTGAACCGGTGCCTTTGCGCACTTTGTCGGCCCCAATTGAATTGGGCATCCAACCTTTGGGAGTCAAACCTTAGCCTTGCTGGCCCTCTACCAGCAAGGGCCCATTCCCATACTTCACACTTGGCATCGCCAAGTCACTCCGGGTATAGAGTGCGACGGGAGAGCGGTGGCCCATTAAGGCCCATTTGAATGCTATTTGTGATTGCTTGCTTAAGTCCGAGGTTGTGTCACATCAGGATAGAGGTAGGGGAGCCGCGAGGAATCAGAATGAAGACATGCGGTCGCACGAAGGTGATCGACTGGAGAGTACGATTCGAGGACCAGTAC
This sequence comes from Amorphophallus konjac, assembly GCA_022559845.1. Taxonomy (NCBI): domain Eukaryota; kingdom Viridiplantae; phylum Streptophyta; class Magnoliopsida; order Alismatales; family Araceae; genus Amorphophallus; species Amorphophallus konjac. The sequence continues at coordinate 45,875,342 of CM040125.1, forward strand.
GCCGACTGGCGGCGAGGCGAGACCCGAGTCACTTCCCAGGCGACCGACAGCTCCGAGTACCTCCGGCGCTACTGGGAGGTTTACGCCAGCCGACCCCAGATGAGGGTCTTAGGGGTATGTATGAATGCAATTATTTCTAAATTAAATGCAAATGCTTATGTATCTATCATGTGACTAATATGTAATGAATGCAGGATGCACGGGACATAGCGGCGATGGATGCCCAGGCCCACCTACACAGCCTGGAGGACCAGCTAGCTGCCACACGGGCCGACCTCGAGACCCTGGTGAGTGTTTAAATTATTTCTATATGCAAATGAATTTTTGTTGAATTATTGATGATTAGCCACTGACGATTTTAATAAATGCAGCGTGCCCAGCAGCGAGCCGTAGCGAGAGATGCAGGGGAAGCCTCCAGCTCGAGGGGACCCAGTGCAGAGGTGACTGCACTAGCAGAGCAGCTAGTGGGAGCGGTCACACGGGCCGAGGCTGTAGAGCGCGACCTCGCCTCACAGGTAAATTCCAGAACTCAAACCTCATTCAATTATTGATTATATATTGCATTGTGCACTGATGAAATTCATTTCTTTTCAGACTGAGGAGCTTCGCGCCGCTCTCACTTGCGTCTGCGAGGGACAGCAGGCGATGACTGCCCAGGTGAGTGATTTACTTTATGTCATGTATTGCTTATTTCATGAATTATTGCACAATGGAACTGATGATTTGTTTACCTATTTACAGACTAGACAGTTACAGGCGGCACGTACCCAGGCTACCCTAGCTGGGACAGAGTTGGTGATCCGCGAGCAACGGATTACAGAGCTGGAGCGGTCCCTGAGGCGACGGGAGGAGCTACCTCAGGACGTGGCAGAGCTGCGGGTTGCCCTTGAGCTGGAGCGACGAGAGCATGCTCGAGAGCGAGAGGAGCACCTGGCGGACCGTGACCGGCACCACGAGCAGCAGTAGACGGACTGTGCCCGGTACCAGGAGCAGGTGGCGGCACGTGAGCGTGAGCTGGCGGACCTGAGGACGCAGCTGGCCCTTTCTCAGGAGCGGCTACGAGTGTCTGAGGAGCGTCTTCAGCGAGGGCGTGAGCGAGCGCGTGCTGCGGGGTACTCCGTTACCAGCTCCACCTTTGTGGCGGGTTCTTCTCTTCGAGAGAGGAGCGAGGTAGGGGGCCAGGTTCGAGTTCCATATTCTTCACGGGGGCCCATGCCCCCTCCACCAGCGCCTCCTCGGGACGGCGAGGACGAGGTAGAGAGTAGGAGAAAGGAGGGTGGAGGCGAGAGCTGAGGGACTTACTTGTACTCCTCCACCCTCACACCTGTACTCAGATATTGATGATGTATATATATATATGAGATTGAGATCTTTTGTTACCTGAGCACTTGTGTAGTTGTGTACTTGTGGTTGTGTATTTTGCTTCTTTTCCACGTTCTTTACTTTACTTTACTTTGCCCTGTACCTGCAGCTGTGGTTCACACTTGAATAAACAGGTTAATTCATCTGTTCGACTTGGCCCCTTGCTCAATAAGCAAGGGGTGTTTTACTTTGACCTTGATAGCGGGTCAAGGGGCCAAGCCTTTAATCAAATAAGACAAATGAAATAACCAATAAAGGGAGATGCAACAGGCAAGCACACGTATGCAAACAATAATCAAGATGCCCTATGCAATAATGCAAGCACGCACATGAAGAATAAACCACATTTCCTCTTTTCTTTTCTTTTCCTTTTATATTTAATTTTTTTCTTTTATTTTTCAAAAGACGCGCCTTAGATTAGGTCGTTATTCAAACAAAAAACGCCCTGGGTGATGGCGTGAATTTGAAAAAACATTTTGAATTTTGTTAAAAAGACGGCCCACACAAGGGCGTTATTTAAAAAAAGGACGACCTTCTACTCAGGCGTAAATTTCATAAAAGGCGCCTTATTCAAAGGCGTTAATTTTCCTGCTTTCAACATTAGGTTGACAAAGCTACTGGGGCACTGGGTCCTACATGGTCATCATTGAGGATTCATTGACCTTTCTTGATTAATCAAAAGGGGGTCCACGTGCAAGTGGTTAAACTTATATACAAGATCTTGCCCGGTGCAATCTCCTAGGTCGGTCTCGACCATTCTGCTGGTTTATGACTTACCACAAAGAAAGAGATGGAAGAAAATATAAGGAAGCCTATAAGGGATTCTGAAAAGCTCAAGGTAAAACTACCTCCCCTACCCTATGCCTGTTGGGGTTTGGTCTTTGGCATAGGGAAATCTATTGCCTTTTGCCTCTTTTATATTCCATGCATACGCCCAAGGTTTTCCTTGCGGGGACTTTGCCCTCTTGTCATGCTTTTCTTTCATGATTTGACTTTCACTTTGGAACTAAGTTGCATTGATGAAAATAAACCTAATTGTACTTGGGCTTTAGTGGCATTTTGTTCCCCTTTGGGCCCTGACTTCCACCTACTAGGGCGGCGGATAGGCTTGGCGAATCTACCCCGAGACCTTCCTTCCTCCCTTATGGGCCGAAGAGGAAAAGAATGGGTATTGTCTTCACCTTTAGTCAGGTTTTGACTTTCCATCGGATTTTGCACCGCTTGAGTTCAAGGGTAAGCGTGTAGTGCGTATGGGTGTCGACCCCATTTTGAGTTAACAAGACTGATGAATGAATACCGAATTTTAACCTTTCAGACCTTGCGTCCTTGCAACGATGGCAACTATCTTGAAAATTTCATTCTTTTTGGAGAATTTCTATATATATATATATATATATATATATATTTTGGATTTTGGAAAATTTCTATTTTTTTGTTGGATTTTAAAAATTTCTATTTTTTTTGAATTAGGGATAGTATTTCTTAAGGTACAGACCATTCCAAGGATGAGTTAGCTCTTGCCCTTCAGCATTAATCAATTTATAAGCATTGCCAGGATAAACATCTCTTATGACGAATGGTCCTTCCCAGTTTGGTTGGAGTTTTGAACGGGGCCCACCAGGTTTTACGAAGATTCTCTTGATTACCATCTCACCGACTTTGAATTTTCTCTCAATTACTTTCTTTTGATAAAAACGTGACAGCCTGTTTTGATAAACGCGCGCATGCTCAGAGACGACCAGACGCTTCTCATCTAGGAGTTCCAACTGGGCAAGGAGTGAATCACGACGCTCATTAATAGAGAGTTCCTTGTCCAATTGTACTCGCAGAGATGGAATGAGAATCTCATAAGGGACTACCGCCTCCATTCCATAAGTAAGGGCGAAAGGGGTTTGCCCAGTAGGGGAACGAATGGAAGTGCAATAGGCCCAGAGAGCTTCAATTAGCTTGTCTGGCCAATCCGAAAATTTATTAGTCTCACACGTCTTTTTAACGATTTTGATCAAAGTTTTATTAGTGGCCTCTGCCTGGCCATTGCCCTACGGATAATAGGGAGAAGAATGATGCAATGCAATGTCATACCTGTTGCAGAGATCCTTGAGCTCTTGAGAGATGAATTGAGGTCCATTGTCAGTGACGATGGTACTCGGGATGCCGAACCTTGCGATGATGTTCTTCATTATGAACTTGCAGACAGTTGATGCTTTGATCTCCACGAATGCTTCCGCTTCCGCCCACTTGGTGAAGTATTCCGTTGCCGTCAGGATGAACGACTTTTGCTTGGTCAGGAGGTTCGAATCACCAAGAGGTCCAATGATATCAAAAGCCCACATGGAGAAAGGTCATGGGGAGGACATAGGATGGAGTGAAGAAGCAGGAGAATGAATTTTGTCGGCGTGCAGTTGGCACTTAACACACCTTCGAACATAGATGGAGCAATCCTCTTCTAGAGTTGGCCAATAGAAACCTAGCCTAAGGATCTTCTTAGCTAGCATCTGGCTGTTCACATGACCACCACACACTCCTGAATGCGCCTCTTCCACAACTTTCTAAGATTCATCATCGTCGAGGCATCTTAATAACACACCTGTGAGCCCTCTTCTATAGAGCACACCTCCAACCAAAACATAACGTTGAGCCACTCTTCTGATTGCTTTCTTCTCTTCTACTGTGTCTTCTTCGGGGTAGGATTGATCATTACAATATCTGGCAATCTCATAATACCAAGGTTTCTCTTCATCAGCCAACTCTTCTTGCCAATCCAATAGCATGACCTCTTTGCCTTTAAGAGCTTCACTCCGCCTGACCTTCTCGAGCACCTTATCCCTAATATCGAGGAATGCACGATCCTTAATAGCTGGAGTGTCATGCTGATGAATGAGACGAACATGAAAATCACGCTCAGGAGGGAAGACTAGAGCAGAGGCCAAAGAAGCAAGAGCGTCGGCTAGGATGTTCTGGCTTCGAGGAACATGAACGAAGATCAACTTGGTGAAGAGTTTGGCATAAGCCGAAGCAAGCTCCTGGTAGGGCTTGAGCTTAGGATTGATAGTGCGGCACTTGACAAGCACCTGGCGCAGAATGAGCTGACTATCACCAACAATTCGTAATTGGGTAACACCATATCTATGAGCGGTTTGAAGGCCGGCCAAAAGGGCCTCATACTCAGCTATATTATTTGTGACAGGGAAAGTAAGCTGAGCAGCAAATGGGATGGTGACCCCTTCAGGTGTTAAAAGAACCATGCCGATCCCTCTTCCTTGGGAATTTAGAGCTCCATCAAAATGTAATGTCCACATAGGATCATGGGGGTGATTAATGGACATTAGTTCTTCATCTGGAAACTCTTAATTGACAGGATCAAATCGAGGGAGAGGGTGGTGAGCAAGATGTTCGGCAATGGCGTAACCTTTGATTGCTTTCTATTGAATGTAAGTGATGTCGAACTGTGAAAGGAAGCTTTGCCAGCGTGCTAATCGATCAGTGAGAATAGATTTTTCAAGAAGGAACTTAATCGGATTCATGCGAGCAATGAGGTGAACCTCGTGAGCTAAGAAATAATATTTTAATTTCTGAACTACCCAGACTAAAGCAGCGCAAGTCTTCTCCATGGCTGAGTACCTCTGCTCACAAGGGTTGAGAAGTTTAGACAAATAGTATGCCGCCCTCTCCTTACCTTCTTTATCCACTTGAGCTAAGACAGCACCTACGGAGTCATCCAGGGCAGAAACATAGAGGATAAGTGGCTTGCCTGGAATTGGCGGCCTCAGGACAGGAGGATTGGCCAGATAATCCTTCAATCCGTCAAAAGCTGCCTGACACTTGTCATCCCAATTAAACTTGACCCTCGGCTTAGTAAGCTCGTAAAACGGCCTACATCTTTGTGAATGCTGGGAGACGAAGCGGCGAATAAATTGCAACCTCCCGATTAATCCTCGAACTTCCTTTAAATTCTTGGGAGGAGGCATGTCTCTGATGGCCTTCGCCTTATTGGGATCAACTTCAATTCCCCTTTTGCTAACAATAAATCCAAGTAATTTCCCTGATGAAACGCCAAATACACACTTTTTGGGGTTCATTTTCAACTGATACTCTCGTGATCTTTACAAGACCTTAGCTAGAACCCCAGGATGCTCAATCCTTGTCCTTGATTTTACTACCAGGTCATCCACATACACCTCAATATAAATATGGATCATATCATGAAAAATTACCATCATTGCCCTCTGATAGGTGGCTCCAGCATTCTTGAGTCCAAAAGGCATGACCACATAGCAGTATGTACCCCATGGTGTAGTGAATGATGTTTTCTCTTGGTCTTCTTTCGCCAGGCGAATCTGATTATAACCCGAAAAGCCATCCATAAAGGAGAGAGTCTCAAATCCTGCCGTATTATCAATCAGAACATCAATATGAGGGAGGGGGAAGTCATCTTTAGGACACGCACGGTTGAGGTCTCGGAAGTCTATACAAATCCGAACCTTTCCATCTTTCTTCATGACTGGGACGATGTTAGCCACCCAGTTAGGATAGAGGACAACTCTAACAAATCTAGCCTTATGAAGCTTATCGACCTCTTCTTTCATCTTTAAAGCCTTTCATCTTTAAAGCCATGTTAGGGTGGAAACGTCTCAACCGTTGTTTGATCGGGACAGATCCTGGCTTAAGTGTAAGTCGATGTTCAACGAGCGCAGGATCTAATCCAAGCATATCCTTATAACTCCACGCAAACGTGTCCTTGTATTCTTGAAGCACCAAAATAAGCGCCTCCTCTTCGGAGGGCGGTAAATTCTTGCTGATGAGGACAATCCTAGGGTCTTCCTTGGTACCCAAATTTATTTCTTTGGTAGGCTCTTCTACGGAAGCTGATGGTTCATCAAATCTTCTCATGCCACTGGCAAAAGCATCAGCCTCGTCCTCATATTCTTCATAACTTTCATCCCCCTCTTCAATAGGGTCTTTATCATTCATGATTTCATAGACACCAAAATCCTCATGAGAAACATTAGTATCCTCATATTCCAACTCTGGCAGGATAATCGGATTCTCCACGAATTCGGGAAAAGCTAAACAAGCATGGCATCTTCTGGCTAACTCTAACAGAAACCTACGGGGAATCTACTTACCCTTGGATTTCTTATGAAAATCTACCCCATGAATTTTATTAAAGGAAGAGGAACAACTAGCTTGATTGAAGGAAGGAGGTGAAAAAGTGGATACAGGAGGTGATATAGCAGGAGACCCCTCACCAGAGGGGGAGAAAAGATTTATCAATGGATCATGGAAGAGTGGCCCCTGGGTCGGGACACACTCGGAAAAGAGATCAGAAGTCTCCTCAACGGAGATGGAGAGCTGAAGAGTTGGAATTTTGGCGTTTTTTTCATTTTTATCTTTATCTTCATTTTTATTTTCCTTTTCTAGAAGAAAGCAATGTGAAGGGAGAATAGTAGGAGGAGTGGAGATTGAAAGTTTGGAGAAAGATTGAATCAGAGATGACCCGTGCGGGGGTGTGATGGAGAGTTTGGAGAATTGCTCGAGGAGCAAGGGAGGAATCGGGAGAGAAATCTGCAGTGAATCTGGAGAAAAGCTGATCATAATTGGCGGCGGTCTCGTCACGTGAGAGAATAATTGAGAATGTAGAGAAACAAGAAGAGACGGATGCATAGAAGTGAGGGAAAAGAGGCCGGCCCACATCCTGTCTATTGTAAAACCTTCTTCATATGGAACATCTGGCTCTCTAGTGTCCGTATAATCACTCAGCAGCTGCCTTTTGTCTGTAATCACAGCCGACTTTTCGATCAATTCATGTATTAGTGGCGGCCATTCCGGATCAGTCGGCATAAAGAGACGGCTCAAGGCAATAGTAATATCATACATATCGAACCATCTGTACCAATCACACTCTGGATCATCCATCTTCCTTCTTTTATCAGGCCTTAAAGATTCCAGGGCTTTGTATGTGGTCAATGGAGCAATATGACGAGCAAACTGTCTAGCATGAACATCTTGACAGTCTAGAATGGAGGTGATTATTGTAGTCTGCTCATGATTCTGAACGCCACCCGTGACAAAATGTGTCTTCAATGTCCAAGTAAGCGACTGGCGATCTGTCTTCAAGGTGGATGTCATAACTGCCCATGGTTCATCTTCATTTTTGCCCGGCCCTTTATATCCCAGGCCGCCTCGTGTAATCAATTTCTGAGGCTTAATAGGCCTAGTCCTGCCTTGACAACTGGCACCCAGTCCTTTGCCGTTTTGATACCCCATTTTCATTAGAATTTTCCAGCCAGGGGTGTTTATCATGCTTTTCTTCTTCTTCCCCTTGGCAGGCAAGGGTGTCATAGCAACTGTCGTGATAGTCTCGGGCGACATTGGCTGTGGGTGAGGGAGGTCTAGCATTGATAGCAACGGCTTGTTGGCAGGCCAAATAGAAGGAACTGATGAAGCCAAGTGTATATCTTCCTCTGGTAGAATCGGCATACTGGTAACTTTGATAATGCGGCCCTTGTGTGGGAACTTAAGGCATTGATGATTTGTGGAGGGCACTGCGTCGAGCTGTTGAATATATGGGCGGCCCAGAATGCCATTAAATGTTGGATCCATATCCAAAATATGAAAATCGACCGTGATTGTGGCCGGACCCAAACTGACTTTTAATGTGATCATGCCTAGAGGAGGCTTCTTGGTATTGTCATATGCTGTGACTGTTATGGTAGATGGCCGAATCAGATTTTCAGGAATGCCGCACATCTTCAAAGTGCTTGGCGGCAATACATTGATAGATGCCCCAGTGTCCACCAGACATTGTTTCACCGCCACCTTATTAATATCAACCGTGATGCACGGAGCACATTTCCTTGCTGAGAGTGGTGCCAGTTCATGCTCATGAAAAGTAATCACCGGCTGACTGCTAGCGGGCGTTAATACTGTGGTTATCTGCTCGACCGGAATGTCCTCATTGACCATAACTTTCTGCAGATAATCTTTCAGGGCCATCTGATGAGTGGTTAACCTTTTGATCAGTTCTAAAATGGAAATTCTTGCTGGAGTTCGGTCAAGATGCTTTAACAAATCATACTGAGTGCCGGGCACGGACTCTTGCTCCTGTTCTTGTTCATTAGGCCCCTGCACGGGCTCTTGCTCTCTTTGGGGAAAGATGCGCTGGAACATCCGTCCACTGCGGAGTGGTGCCATGTTTTACCGCGCCTCTGTCGGGGCAAGTAAAGGAGGAGGGTTGGAAGAAGAGGAGGGTGTATTGGCGTTAAGAAGTGGTGTAGGGATGTTTGAAGAAGGAGACCCCGTAGGGGGTGTTGGTGAGGAGTTCAATGAAGAAGCCCCCGTAGGAGGCGTAGGAGTAAGGAGGGGCGCCCGAGTGTGGGGAGAGTTAATAGGTGGAATGAGGAGAGATCTGGGTATAAAAGATGGGAGAGCTGATGGTGGGGGGATCCTTGCCGGTGAAGGAGTAGTGGTGGTGGATGTTGGTGATGGGCGGATAAGGAGTGGTCTAGACGGCGAAGGTGAAGGGTTGGTGATGGATGGCGGAGTTTGCTGCGTGGTAGGCTGCGGAGGCGGTAAGCGGGTAAGGAGAGATCGGGTTGGCAAGGATGGAGAATTTGTGGGAGCAGGTGAATTAGCGGGGCGTAGAAGAGCTCGGCTCAATTGGGGAGTAGAAGAAGAAGGAAGCGTGCGCAAAAGGCGCGGAGGTTGATTTGGATTATGATTAAATGCCCCGACAGAGGCATTTTCTTCATGCCATCCCTGTCCTCTCTCCACCTCATGGAGAGACGTGACAGGGTTCATGTGCTGATTTGGCGGGTGCTCTGGCAATGGATTGTGGACAATCCCCATATCCTGCTGAGGTGCTGGAGCTTGCTGTTGCGGCTGTGGAGCTGGTTGCTGTGGCTGCTGAGCCTGCTATTGCCGAGGAGGCTTTCTTTCTTTCATAGCGGCGATAAACTGTCTCATCTCATCCCAATTAATGCCACCCTGGTCATTTAAATCATAAATGTAATCCTTGAAGTGGAAGCAACGATCAATGTTATGACCAGGGGAGCGGTGAAAGACACAGTAACGGGACGTGTCAACATTAGCGGGCCACGCTGCCCTTTCCTTTGGTAGCATGAGCAAGTTAGCGGCCATTAAGGCATTGAAAATATCGGGAGACTTTCTGGCAGTGGAGGATAGTGGGCCCTTTTGGGGCCTAGTGGTCTCCTTTACTGTTGTTGTTGCGGTCCATAGTTAATGGGTGGCGGTACTTGGTGGTATTGTGGTGGAGCTGGAGGGTCTGCGCGGGGCGCTTGATTTTGTGGCGGAGCAAAGGAAGGTTGAAGTGCGAATTGGTGTTGTGGTGGCGAGTTGAAGAGAGTGCTTTGCTGTGGTGGTGACGGGGGTCGTGGGTTAGATTGGCGAAAAGGTGTGGGGTTGCCGACCGCGCCAACCTGCTCATTGATGACGGTGCCCTCAGTCGTGGGCCCGCTATTGTTGACATTTGTATTTTTCTTGAACAACTTTGGCTTTGGTTCAAACATGCCCATGATGGGCGAATCTTTCATTTGGGTTTGAATATAACGAGCTCTTTCATAGAGCTCCTCCATGGTTGTCAATATGTTCATGGCTAATATGTGCCGGAACTGAGGGGTTGCATTGGATATAATCATCTTAACCTGTTCCGGTTCAGACAACGTATCTTTCAACTTTTCGGCCATTGATCGCCACCTATCAGCAAATATTATGAAGTCCTCCTCGGGCTTCAGTTTCTCTGCAACCAAATCTGTAACTGAAAGGGAGGGTCCAACCCAATCCCTATACTTCTGCAAGAATTTTCTTTGAACCACATCAAAATTGCTGGCATCTGCGGGTTCCAAGGAATAAAACCACTCGAGGGCTGGCCCCTCTAAAGATCTTCTAAACAAATAAGCCAAAGAGGCCTTATTATCTTGCCAAAAGGAGGTCTCGTACATGAAATCCTTCAAATGAATAAAAGGATTGCCAGTTCCATTGTATCGCCGAAAATTCGGCATCTCAGAAGGCGGCAGATGGAAAACTGGCAGTGTAGGGAGAGAGATCTCCGGGGCATTCTTGGCTGCAATAACTTTCTTAAGTTGCTCTTCCATGCTGGCCAACTTTTGGAGCAGTAGAACATTGGTGTCGGACTCGACCGGGGCCAGATTTTGAATGAAAGAATTCGGTATAGGCGTCCGTAGAATTCGGGGAGGTTGGAGAAACTGAGGCCTAACCGCTGAGTAGCTTGCTTGTTGGGCCGGCATGGCCGCACCAGGCGTTGGTGGACAAGAGGGGGGTTTGTGCAAGACCGCCTGGTCATTAGTGAGGTGATGACCACTCTCGGCCGGAGGGGGATTGGAGGATGAAGAGGGAACGGACTTCCCTTTCAAAGTGGCCTGAACTGCCTGCCGCTGGGAGTCATCTTATTGAGATAGAGCATTAATCAAATCAGTAACATTGAAAGATGGGGAGGGGTTCCCCGAAGTGTTGGAGGGTAAAGCCTGAGAAGAGGGCACAACCTCTTGAGTAGTGGTATCAACCACATGAACTTGAGGATAATGAGAATGAGGAGGAGGGTAATTCCCCTCATGATAGATAGAATCTTGGGGAACCTCATTTGATTGACCAAAAACGTTCTCCTCCACATCATCATAGGAATATCCGTAGCTTGCCATGTTGATAATCTTACCTGAACGGAGTTGCATGCTTAAAAAGAGAGAAAGCTTTATGAATGAATTATCACACAATCAATCACCCAATCGAAACAAGCTTAAGCAAATCAACCCAACCAAGTTTATGCAATCAAGTTGAGATGAACGCAAGATTTTAGTGTTATGTTTAAGATTAGAGTGAGTTAAATTGCAGAAAAGTTCACTCCTCTTTGCAAAGTGAAACCTAGTTTAGATCCAAGTGTAGTCTTCGGTTTAACTAGGTTCTTTCTCTTTTCTCACCAACGATTGGTTCTTCTAAACTCCGGATACTTCAAGGGTACAACCGGCCCAGCGTCCGTGAGGGAATCCACGGGTGTGGGGACTTACGGAGGTCTTGGAAAAGGGATTTCCGGTCCAAAGAGACGGAATGCTCAATGGAGGGTTGTCCCGATTCCAAGAGAAGTGTGTGAAATCCTAGTGTAGAGAGAGGAGGTCTCTCAACCAAATGCCACAACATGCAGTATAAGATAAGCCAATCACAGCAATATAATCAAATAATCAATGTAAGTATGAATCCGGCATGAATAGACAGAAACAGCAAAGCTCTGTAAACACACAGGAAAGAGGCGACGTAGCGGCAGTCGCTACCAACAAAAGAGACGACAGGGTAGCTGTCGTGAATCACTGGGAGAGGCTCTCCAACAATGCAAAAACGCGCCGTGATGTGGGGCGCTAAATATGATAAAGACGCCTCTGACAGAAGGCGTCAAATGTGAGTGGTGCGCACGATCGAAGAAAAATGAGCCTTTGTACGAGGCGCTACCAACTAAAAAGACGCCCGAGGGGAGGGCACAAATCCACAGAAGCAGCAAATATGATGAAAGACACCTTCGTGGAAGACGTTAAACAGAAAAAAGACGCCCTGGATGAAGGCGTTAAATAAAAAGGTGCCTTTGTGAAAGGCGTTAATTCAAAAACATCAATAGATTAATCACAGGCTGGCTGATCCCGGGGAGTGTGTAGTGTGCACAGTGTAGGGTGCCCGTGGGGCACAAAGGAGGGGGTACCGTGGGTACCAAAGGGAAAGGGCACGCGTGGGTGCCGAAGGGGAAAGGGCACACGTGGGTGCCAATAGAAAAGGGCACACGTAGGTGCCAAAAGGAGATGGTAATCAAAAGAAAAATAGTGGAAGTCCCACCGTGATCGCCAATTTGTGAATCATGGAAAATAATCCACTTTCAAGACAAAAAATAATAAGCATAAGCGATAAGAAGAATAAAGAAAAAGGGAGTAAAAGAGCACGTGGTGCTACCAAGGAGAGTGATCGCCAGAGGGGTTACCTCAATAAGGAGAAAAGATGATCGCGAATACCTGGTGATAATAGGATGCGGGATGGATGTGGTTCCTTCCTCCACCTTCTATCGGCCGGCCGACGAAGGGGGTTTTCCTCTTTGATTACCTTTGAACAAAGAACAAACAAATAAAAGAAAAGGAGATCAGCCAAACGTGAGTGTAGTATCAATCCAAAGATGAAAGATGATGATGAAAGAAGAGCATAAAATGTGCACCTTTCGTTTGTTTTTTTAAAACCCCTAGAGGATTAGGGAGAGGAGAGATGCAATAAGACTAATGCAAGGAAGAGGCTATACGATGATAAGATGAACAGACAATAATGGAGAGAAGAAAAGATCCCTGCTGTTCCTGTAAACAGTAAAGGGAAGAAACTTTGCTTCGGATGGAGCAGCAGGAGGAAGCAGAAGAGAAATCAATATCTCAATCTCGATCACTAGCACCCGTAAACCTCTGTGACAACCACAGCTCTGCTTCTCTCTGTGTCTCCCCTAACCTCGCGCGAGATCAACCAGGGGACTCTTTTATAGGGTAGATCACAGATAAGCACAGATTTGGGAAGATAAGAATAGGTGGACGTGCATCTAACTGTGCTGATTCCAATTACTATTTTTTCGTATTTTTCTGACTATGGTAAGGCCACCAAATCACCCCTGAAAGAGGGAAAGAAATAATATTAAAATATTTCAAATTGAAATTGACGACATTTGGAATGTCGTCATTTCCTATTTTTTTAATTTTTATTTTATTTAAATTCAAAGCAACGCCTCTTGACATGTCGTCAATTCTAAAAAAATCCGAAACATTCTCAGAAAAATCCAAAAAATTGGGAAAATGAATGTAATGGACGCCTCTTCAAAGAGGCATCATTTCCCTTTTTATTTTCTTAAATTTTCTTAAAAACAAATGACGCCCCCCCTTACGCCGTTAATTCTGAAAAAATCATAAGAATGGATAAAAATACCCAAAAAATCTAGAAAAATAGGAAAATATAAGAAAAGGGAGGAAAAAGGAAGAAATTTAAGAAAAGTGGGAAAAATCACTCAAACAAAGTTAATTTGAGGGTCAAATTAGGACATTACAAGGTAATACGAGATGTACTCACAGTAACGTCAATTTTGGCGTGGCTACACTCAGCAAATGACATAAAACCTAATAATTTATGCACATCTCATAATTGCAAATGTAAGATGGCATGCATATTTTTTTTACAATGCAGGGGTGTATGTCATATGAAGATAAATCATATTGTTCTTATACAAATGGATTCTAAACAGGAACCATACGGAGCACATATGGAGACTCTGGGTTAGGGCATGGCTAGTCAATTGAGAACATAAAAAAATCTCTATATATATGGAACACATGAAACAAACATGTCGTGCCCAACAACAAGATCATCCATATATGTATGTCATTTGTTTCACTCTAGCATCAACGTCTCTCTGCATTTATCGTAAGGAGAAATCAACAAATCCACTTAAGATAAACAACATTCATCTTGAATCATGCCTCAATTAATACAGAAAACACATAGTAGTTCAAACATAAATGACCTACAACAGAGATATCTACACTCATCATGAATCATGCCTCCTAAATCTACTGATTTATCTTTGAATCAGATAAACAACATCTCTCTGCATTTATATAATAATCGCCGTCCATCATTATCCACCCATTATCTGAAATCCACTCGGGCAGATGCAACCAGAACACAAAGCAAAGGACCACAGTAGTAGTGTTAGAGAGGTGCTCGGGCCCTATATTTGTTGGATGCATAATCACCTTTTCGTACATGCAATTTAATTTTTGGGACAAGATACCTCTTACAGTTAGGGACAATATCGGAGTGACAGCAAAGTTTCTCCTGTTGAACACATGTGCACCATGATTACTATTATGGTTTTGATGATAACAACTACTATAAGTCACATTGTGTTTGCATATGATGTCATTGTGTATCTGTTTAAGCAGTTTGTCATTTCATCGAACAGGTTGCGGGCATGTACACTGCATTTCAAGTCTATACGTTGGACAAAGTCTATACGTTTGACAAAGTCTGTACATTGGACGAAGTCTATACGTTGGGCGAAGTCTATACGTTGGACAAAGTCTATACATTGGGCGAAGTCTATACATTGCTGCACATAAAGTCTATATGTTGCGGCAGTTAAAGTCTATACGTTGCTGCAGATGAAGTCTGTACGTTGGCTGCATGCACAACTCAAAGTCTATACATTGCACAACATGAAGTCTGTACGTTGCGGCAGATGAAGTCTGTACGTTGGCTGCATGCACAAAATAAAGTCTGTACGTTGCACAAGATGAAGTCTGTACGTTGGCTGCTAGCACAACTCCAAGTCTGTACGTTGGTTGATGGCTGCAACACAAGTCTATACATTGGCCGGCTACTTCACACACAAAGTCTATACATTGCGTTCTGTTGTGTTCGTGCATCAAGTTACCAAGTCTGTACGTTCATGAAGCAAGTCTGTACAGGCTCATGCATGCTCAAGGTGAAAAGTCTGTACAGAGTTCATACATGCACACAAAGTCTACACGTCCAAGCCTTGATGCAAAGTCTATACAACAACTACAAGCTTCATTCAAATAGCCAAGGCCACTGTACAAGATGAGAGTCAAAAGACAAAGATTCAGTTGGTGCTTTCTAGACCAACAAGGATGAAGTTACAGACATGAACAGGCTGCTAATGGACACAAGCGACGGAGCTGAAGTGGCTAACGGACAGACCCGGGCTGGACCGGGGTCCGCCCAGCTGGCGGTCGACCGCCAGCACAGGGGCGGTCGACCGCCCCAGCCAGGGAGCCCCCGACTGCAGATCTGTCAGCTGCAGGTCGACCGCCAGCCAGTAGCGGTCGACCGGATTTCCCAGGGATCATCCGTTTGCAGGTGTTTCAGTAGCGGTCGACCGCCAGAAGCCACAGGTCGACCGCCAGCCCCGATGCAGCCATGTTTGACTTCGAAATCCACCTCGTGGCCAGCCCCTTTCCATGGATTTCTTTCATCCAAAAGTCACCTAATCACCTACAAATTGTGGATCTGGTCTGAAGGATGTCCAAGGACCATTCAAGGTCTATAAAACCAACACATGAGGGGTTGAAAACCAAAACACTTCAAGGCTTCAAGGGAGATCAAGGGAGGCCATTTTCGAGGTACTGTAGCACCTCCGTGAACAGTGTTTCGGGAGGAAGTTCTTCATCCATCCAAGGTGATTCAAGTCCAGATCTGAAGCCATCTCAACCTCTAAGGAAGAAGAAGCAATCAAGACTCTCAAGGGTGATCTAAATTGCATCCTTCTTCCTCTTCATCAACTCAAGCAGATTCAAGGAAGCACAACTCACAAGGAAGAAAAAGCCATTGCTGTTGAATCAAGAAGAGAGCTTTGTGAAGAAGATAGAAGCCTCTATTGGTGATCTACATCCATAGAAGAATCCGAATCAAGCTCCAGCAATCTCAGACAAGATTTTTCTTCTTGAGCTTATTTCATATCTTGTTTGAATAGCTTGATATTTGTTCTTTCTTCTTCATTTCATTCGAACAATCAAAACTGAAGATCGTCCCTACCAGTGGTTAGTAGGAAGGCAATCGAAAGTTATCCGATCTGCGGTGTTGACGTCCCTACCAGTGGTTAGTAGGAAGACAATCGGAAGTTGTCTGATCTGCGGTGTTGACGTCCCTACCGGTGGTTAGTAGGAAGGCAGTCGGTGGTTCTCCGATTTACGGTTTGGTGTGCTGCACTAGTGAAGCCTCACCGGATTTGGTGAGGGGTGGACGTAGGACTGGAGATTCAGTCCGAACCACCTTAAAATCTCGTGTGTTGTGGTTTGCTTGTGCGATTGCTTTATGTTAGATGCTTGCTTAGGTTCAATATCTATATTACGTAATCATCTTGCCAAGTAAATCATTTGTGTTCTTCGTTAAGCTAGTTCTATTCCGCTGCTTATTTCATCATCTAGCTTTAAAGAGGGTTGCATTGCGAAAAGAGGGGCAGATCTATTCACCCCTCCCCTCTAGATCCGATGTCCACTACACAACAAGTGGTATCAGAGCCTAATCTCTCATTATGGGGTCCAACGACCTTGAGGGAAATGGTGGATCCGCATCTAAGGGTTATTTACCTGAAGGACACTCTGTGAACAGACCTCCTTATTTCACTGCATCTAACTATCCTTATTGGAAACATCGCATGCAGGTGTTCATTCGCGCTCAAGACTACGAACTTTGGCGAGTGATCAGCAAAGGTCTGTACGAGCTTACGGATAATGAGGACTTGTGGACCAAAGAACAAATAAGATAATCCACTGTCAACAGGAGTGCCAAACACATCATGCAATGCTCACTCCATCCAGTAGAGTTCTCAAGAGTGGCGGCCTGCGCAACTGCAAAATAAATGTGGGACAAGTTAGAGGTAATCTACGAAGGAACCTCTCAGGTACGAGAAACAAAAGCTAATATCTTAGTTTCTGAATACGAAATGTTCCGCATGAAGCCTGATGAATCAATTCAAGATATGTATGCTCGATTAACTGTGCTTACTAACAGTTTGACTGATTTTGGAAAGAAATATTCAGAACAGGAAATTGTAAGAAAGATTCTCAGATCACTGACTCCTGCATGGCACACAAAGGCTACTGTTGTTGAAGAATCCAGAGATCTCACAACAACTAAGGTAGATGAACTCATTGGTTCATTAATGACCTATGAGATCAACCTTAAGAACAAAGAAGCTGAAGTACCTAAGAAAAAGTCCTTAGCTCTTAAAGCTGGACCTAGCAGTCAAGGCACTTCGGATGAAGGTGAGGATTCCGCAAGTGAGTGGGATGAGGATGATGTAGTCATGCTCACACGTAAGTTCAGTAAATTCTTGAGAAAGGAAGGTAAGAGCTTCATGAGAGGAAGGTCTAAGGTACGAAATGGTTTCAAATCTAATTCCGAAAACTTTAAGAAATCTGACAAAATCATTTGCTATTCTTGTAACAAACAAGGGCATTTCAAGACTGATTATCCTGACAGATTCAAAAAGGCCGACAAATGGAAGGGCAAGAAGAAGAATAAGGCCATGGTGTCCACATGGAGCGATGAGGAGGAAAGTGATAACAAAACCAGCTCCTCGGACAAAGAAGAAGAAGATCTCTACCTTATGGCCAAAGGCGACGAAGAAAATGAGGTAAACTCTCCTTTTGAAAATTATACAATTGATGATTGGGAGGAAGCCTATATATAGCTCATGGAAAAATATGACATGTACAAAAGGAAAAATAAATCATTAAAAAATAAAATCAATTCGTTTGTGCATGATCATGATAAGAATGATAAGACTGCTCTACTTGAAACAGAAATTGAAGATCTTAAGAAAATGATTGAGGATTTGGAAGAAGGAAGAAAAGAAATGGCTGACTTGGAAACTGAAAATAAAAATTTGAGAAATGAGATTGATAGCATCAAGCTAAAAATGCAAACCTATGAAAAGGATAGTAAATTGAGCAATGAGAAATATGATGCTGTCAAACAAGCCAACATTCAACTTCTACAAAATATTGAAAACCTACAAAAAGAGTTGAAGGATAAACAACAATCCTTAGAAAAATTTGTGGATGGAAGAGAAAACCTAGATGCACTGCTATGAACCAGAATGAACTTCAACAAGGAAGGATTGGGTTTTGAACCTACAAACAAAAGGCCAATTGGGCTCAAAACTGTCACATTTGTTTCATCTTCCGAAGCTTCCACCTCAAACACAACTCCCACACCAAACCAGCAAAAATAAAAGGAGAAAGGGAAAGAAAAGATTGAAGAGGCAGTCACCAACATTTTCAAAAAGTCTGTCCAAAAATCTAAGAAAGGTCGACCTTCCCCGCAGCATAGGTCAACAACTCCTTGGCAATTGCCCGCTCAACCTTCCAGATTTCACCACAATTGGATTGCACACTCATATAGGCCAGTATCACCATATTTTTGGGACAATTGTGATTTCTGTGTTCATCAATTTCCTAGGTGGCAAAACAATCACTTTCAACCCAAAACCAACCGACCGCCTCAATGGCTTAAGAAGCAAACTTCATCAAACTTCCACAAACTCCAACCAAGAGCCTCCAAACAGAAAATGAATGTCAAGATTGAAAAGAAAAATCAAATCCCTGCTCTAAGCAAACAAAACATGAATGTTAGGAAGGTCTGGATTCCAAAAGAAATGGTTTCATGTTTTAAAAATCTGAAGAGTTTGATGGGACCCAAATTTGGTTGGGTTCCAAACACAATTGCTTAATTGCTTGTGCTGGAATGTCTTGCAGCCATGCATAATAGGTGGTACCTTGATAGCGGCTGTTCAAGACACATGACTGGAGACAAATCAAAATTTTATCTCTTGGAGGAAAAGGAAGGAGGATACGTCACATTTGGAGGAAACAACAAAGGAAAAATAATTGGAACAGGTAATGTAGGTAAGAATCTCTCCAACTCCATTGGAAATGTGTTGTTAGTTGAAGGTTTAAAATATAACTTGCTCAGCATAAGTCAATTGTGTGATAAAGGTCACAAAATATTGTTTGATTCTCATGAATGTAAAATCTTTGAACCAAAATCTGACAAAGTAAAATTTTCTGGTAAGAGAGTCAACAATGTTTACATGATTGACTTAGATGATCCTGCTAATTTAAACATTTGTCTTGCTGCACCAAAATCTAAAATTACATGGTTATGGCATCGTAGACTAGGACATGCTAGTTACAATGTCTTACATAAATTGTTAAAGCATTCAATGGTGAATGTGTTGCCTGAATTATCATTTTAACAAGAAAACAAGTTGTGTGATACATGTGCCCTACGTAAACAAATAAGAAAATCTTTCAAGAGAAGATCTGAAAATACATCATCCAAACCACTCGAGCTAATTCATATGGACCTGTTTGGCCCAACCAGAACTGCTAGCTTGAGTGGTAGAAAATATGGATATGTCTTGGTGGATGACTTTTCTAGGTTCACATGGGTTTTCTTTCTCACACATAAAAATGATGCTTTTGATGAGTTTCAGGCACTCTACATGAAGATAAAGCAGGACGGTGAGTTTAAAATTTTCAAGATCCAAT
The DNA here is from genome assembly GCA_022559845.1 of Amorphophallus konjac. NCBI lineage: Eukaryota > Viridiplantae > Streptophyta > Magnoliopsida > Alismatales > Araceae > Amorphophallus > Amorphophallus konjac. Next base: position 45,894,817 of record CM040125.1, read on the forward strand.
CTGATCATGGTGGTGAATTTGAAAATGCTAACTTCTATAATCTTTACAGATCTGAAGGTATTTCACACCGATTTTCTTCACCAAGAACCCCAGAGCAAAATGGTGTAGTTGAAAGGAGAAACCGAACACTTGTAGAGATGGCAAGAACTATGCTTGCTGAACGGCAACTTCCAAGGAGGTTTTGGGCTGAAGCGGTAAACTCAGCATGTTATATTATCAACCGCTCTATGGTAAGGCCACACACCAAAAAGACTCCTTATGAGTTGTTGAAAGGTAAAAAACCTTCTCTCTCACATATGAAAGTGTTTGGATCTAAATGCTTCATCCATAATAATGACAAAAGAGATTTAGATAAATTCGAGCCCAAGAGTGATGAAGGTATATTCCTTGGATATTCTGATAGATCTAGGGCTTATAGAATTTACAATATCAAGAGTCAAACTGTGGAAGAATCACCCTGTGTTTCCTTTGATGAATATCATGATTCTAACAATGATAACTCTTGTAGGAAAAACGATGAAGATGGGGAATTCCTAAGCATAAAGGACAAGAGTGATCCTCTACAAGAAGAAATAAAAGAAGCTGGTGACCTAGCTGAATCAAGCAATGCAAGGGATCAAGCTCCAGGAGAAGGTAACGATTCTACAAACATTAGAATTCTTAAGGATCATCCTTTAGAAAACGTCATTGGCAGCTTGAATGACCCACCTAGAACAAGGTCACATTTTAAAATTATGGAAGAATTAGATCAACTTGATCTTGTCTCGCAGCATGAACCCAAAAATATTGATGAAGCATTAGAAGATGAAAACTGGATAAATTCAATGCAAGACGAGTTAAACCAGTTTGAAAGGAATAAAGTTTGGCATCTTGTTCCTAGACCTTCATCACAATCTGTCATCGGCACTAAATGGGTCTTTAGGAACAAACTAAGTGAGGATGGCAAGATAATAAGAAACAAAGCTAGATTGGTGGCTCAAGGGTATAATCAAGAGTTTGGGATAGACTTTGATGAATCTTATGCCCCAGTTGCTAGACTCGAAGCCATCAGAATTTTACTTACCTTTGTATGCTCCCTTAGAATAAAGATGTATCAAATGGATGTCAAAAGTACTTTCTTGAATGGCTTGATCAAAGAAGAAGTCTATGTTGAGCAGCCCCCTGGCTTTGAGAATTCTAACAATGTAGATTTTGTATACAAGCTAGACAGGGCGCTTTATGGACTTAAGCAAGCACCAAGAGCTTGATATGAGAGACTAAGCTCGTTCCTCATTGAAAAATGGTACACACGAGGTAAGGTAGATCAAACACTTTTCACCAAGAAGTAAGGTAAGAACATCTTGATTGTTCAAATTTATGTTGATGACATTGTGTTTGGTTCTACAAAATCTGAAATGTGTGAGGAATTTGCTAACCTCATGACTAGCGAATTTGAGATGAGCCTAATGGGAGAACTTCAATTCTTTCTCGGTTTGCAGGTCAACCAAGGAGAAGATGGGTGCTTCATAAATCAATCCAAATACATCAAAGAGCTGCTGAAAAGATTTGACATGGCAAACATCAAAATCATTATAACTCCTATGAGCACCACAACATCACTGGATTCGGATGAAAATGGTAAATTAGTGGATGCAAAGGTCTATAGAGGTATGATTGGTTCTTTACTTTATTTGACAGCATCCCGACCAGATATCCAGTTTAGTGTATGTCTTTGTGCTAGATTTCAAGCTAGTCCTAGAGAATCTCATTTGACTGTCGTCAAACGTATCCTTCAATATCTTACCGGCACTCAAGATTTGGGATTGTGGTATCCGTCATCATGTGATTTATCTCTTATATCTTATTCTGATATGGATTATGCTGGATGCAAGCTGGATCGTAAGAGTACTAGTGGCTATTGCCAGTTTCTAGGCGGGTGTTTAGTTTCTTGGGCCTCCAAGAAACAACACTCGGTTGTCCTCTCAACCGCGGAGGCAGAATATGTTGCTGCGGGGAGCTACGGCACCCAAGTATTGTGGATTAAACACCAACTCCAAGACTACTTGGTGGATCTTGGTTGTGTCCCGATTCTGTGTGATAACACTAGTGCTATCAACCTTGCAAAAAATCCAGTCCAGCACTCTAGGACTAAGCATATTGAGATTAGGCATCACTTCATTAGAGACGAGGTCAGTAAGAAAAATTTTGAACTGTATTTTGTTGATACTCTAAATCAAATTGCTGATATTTTCACCAAGCCCTTGTGTAATGACAGGTTTTCAACACTCAGAAGGGAGTTTGGTCTTTACCGACCTCAGGCCACTAAAAATTGAAATGATGATCATGTTCAATTTAGTTGTGTATTTTTGTAGATTGGTGTGTTCATGCATTGTTTATATGTCAATGTGTCATTTTGCATATGTGTCGTATTGCATGGTTTGTGTAGCATCATTCTTGCATGGCCATGGTATATCAAATGTTGATGTATGGAAAGGCAGGTTATGCTTGTCTAGACACACTCAATATGCGTGAGATTTCACCTCCGCCAAGTACCATGAGTCATTGTCGCATATAGGCCATATAGTAAGGGGGAGTTGTCACTTTACAGCATTCATGCATATGTTTCATTTTCATTCTGTTACATTTAATAAATGTACAACCATGTGTTGGGTCATGCATTTCATGCCTGCCAAATTCATGTTTGATCAGGTCAACCCCTGCATGGTTCTACTCTCTCACTCCTTGATGTTTGTCCTTACATTTGCTTGCAAACATAACTCCTTGAGTGCATTCTCTGCATATCTTTAGGGGGAGTTTTGTTACTTTTCTTATCTCTTGCAATCTGAACTTCACTGGCTTCCAGTTTGACAATACCGTTCATGAGACAGACGGACATATGGAGTAAGAGCTTTCTATTATGTGCCTTGATGATTATCCATTCAATGAAATCGGTTCAGATTTAATGATTTTCTTGAAGTTCTGAAATATTGGTTCTGAAATCATCTATGTTCTTGGTTTTAATAGACCTTAACTAGAGACTGCATATTATGTTTTGAATGACTATCCTGCTATCTGAAAATCTAAATTTCATGACAATCTTGGTGATACTCTAGAGCTTAGTATTGGTGTTAAACATCTTGATGAGCTGGAATTCTTGAAAAATAAATTTGATAGAGTAATGATATTGTTGCACGGAGAAATATGTCCCGTCATCAAATCAAGTGACGAATGACATGTCATGATGTGCCCCTGTTATCTTTATCTTAATACATTTGGCCTCTAGGCAGAGCAATGGCATAATCACTGAGAAACATATCTTCCCATCACAGAAATGAGTTTGGATATGTCATGACGTGACTTTGCTATCTCTGTTCATTTTGAAGCATCATAGTCAGTCTTACCAAATACCTAGGAATACTGGCGTCTAAATAGCATGTATTCTTATGGCTAGGAGGTATGTACTAGACTTGATTGCTCGTAAAATATCAGTCTTGTGCCTCAAATGCAAAAAATACTGAAAATTACATTTGCTGCGATCATAACATTCCATGCTCTACTCATGTCTGTTTAGTCTCAATACTAGTTTTTGTGTTATTCCCTTAGCAGTTATTAAATATGGCTATATAAGACAAGGGAAGGTTAAACATTGCAATGATATGCACCTTTGGTTTATTTCTATTAAATCTTCGATGTAGATGCTCTTCGAACTTTGTTGATGATATCGGATTTCATTAGCTTTGACCCGTACATGTTGCTCGCGATATGTTTCAGGTTTGCATATTATGGCTTGCTCTTCCCTCTCCTTTACCTCTGGTCTCACCGACCTTTGTCACCTACTCTACTTTATCCTTCCTTTTTGCTGTTGGCAAAGGGGGAGAATTCTTTGTGTGAGTCCTTTGTAAGAGCTATTGATGAGTGAATGGTGTACGGGGGAGATTCACTTTGTGCATCTCATTTGTGTATCCAATGCATAACATTCATATCTGCATTCATAATTACATTCACATGCTATTACTATCATGGATCTTGAGCTGCATATGTTACATATATCATACACTTTGCCATCTTGGCTATTTCTGCCATATAATGACTCACAGTGTTGCCATCATCAAAAAGGGGGAGAATGTTGAACACATGTGCACCATGATTACTATTATGGTTTTGATGATAGCAACTACTATAAGTCACATTGTGTTTGCATATGATGTCATTGTGTATCTGTTTAAGCAGTTTGTCATTTCATCGAACAGGTTGCGGGCATGTGCACTGCATTCCAAGTCTATACGTTGGACAAAGTCTATACGTTGGACAAAGTCTGTACATTGGACGAAGTCTATACGTTGGACAAAGTCTATACGTTGGACAAAGTCTGTACATTGGACGAAGTCTATACGTTGCTGCACACAAAGTCTATACGTTGTGGCAGATGAAGTCTATACGTTGCTGCAGATGAAGTCTGTACGTTGGCTGCATGCACAACTCAAAGTCTGTACGTTGCACAACACGAAGTCTGTACGTTGCGGCAGATGAAGTCTGTACATTGCTGCAGATGAAGTCTATACGTTGGCTGCATGCACAAAATAAAGTCTGTACGTTGCACAAGACAAAGTCTGTACGTTGGCTGCTAGCACAACTCCAAGTCTGTACGTTGGTTGATGGCTGCAACACAAGTCTATACATTGGCCGGCTACTTCACACGCAAAGTCTATACATTGCGTTCTGTTGTGTTCGTGCATCAAGTTACCAAGTCTATACGTTCATGAAGTAAGTCTGTACAGGCTCATGCATGCTCAAGGTGCAAAGTCTGTACAGAGTTCATACATGCACACAAAGTCTACACGTCCAAGCCTTGATGCAGAGTCTATACAACAACTACAAGCTTCATTCAAATAGCCAAGGCCACTGCACAAGATGAGAGTCAAAAGACAAAGATTCAGTTGGTACTTTCTAGGCCAACAAGGATGAAGTTACAGACATGAATAGGCTGCTAATGGACACAAGCGACGGAGCTGAAGCGGCTAACGGACCGACCCGGGCTGGACTGGGGTCTGCCCAGCTGGCGGTCGACCGCCAGCACAGGGGTGGTCGACCGCCCAGCCAGGGACCCCCCGACTGCAGATCTGTCAGCTGCAGGTCGACCGCCAGCCAGTAGTCGTCGACCGGATTTCCCAGGGATCATCCATTTGTAGGTGTTTCAGTAGTGGTCGACTGCCAGAAGCCACAGGTCAACCGCCAGCCCCGATGCAGCCATGTTTGACTTCGAAATCCACCTCGTGGCCAGCCCCTTTCCATGGATTTCTTTAATCCAAAAGTCACCTAATCACCCACAAATTGTGGATCTGGTCTGAAGGATGTCCAAGGACCATTCAAGGTCTATAAAACCAACACATGAGGGGTTGAAAACCAAAACACTTCAAGGCTTCAAGGGAGATCAAGGGAGGCCATTTTCGAGGTACTGTAGCACCTCCGTGAACAGTGTTTCGGGAGGAAGTTCTTCATCCATCCAAGGTGATTCAAGTCCAGATCTGAAGCCATCTCAACCTCCAAGGAAGAAGAAGCAATCAAGACTCTCAAGGGTGATCTAAACTGCATCCTTCTTCCTCTTCATCAACTCAAGCAAATTCAAGGAAGCACAACTCACAAGGAAGAAGAAGCCATTGCTGTTGAATCAAGAAGAGAGCTTTGTGAAGAAGATAGAAGCCTCTATTGGTGATCTACATCCATAGAAGAATCCGAATCAAGCTCCAGCAATCTCAGACAAGATTTTTCTTCTTGAGCTTATTTCATATCTTGTTTGAATAGCTTGATATTTGTTCTTTCTTCTTCATTTCATTCGAACAGTCAAAACTGAAGATCGTCCCTACCGGTGGTTAGTAGGAAGACAATCGGAAGTTGTCCGATCTGCGGTGTTGACGTCCCTACCGGTGGTTAGTAGGAAGGGAGTCGGTGGTTCTCTGATTTACGGTTTGGTGTGCTGCACTAGTGAAGCCTCACCGGATTTGGTGAGGGGTGGACGTAGGACTGGAGATTTAGTCCGAACCACCTTAAAATCTCGTGTGTTGTGGTTTGCTTGTGCGATTGCTTTATGTTAGATGCATGCTTAGGTTCAATATCTATATTACGTAATCATCTTGCCAAGCAAATCATTTGTGTTCTTTGTCAAGCTAGTTATATTCCGCTGCTTATTTCATCATCTAGCTTTAAAGAGGGTTGCATTGCGAAAAGAGGGGCAGATCTATTCACCCCTCCCCTCTAGATCCGCTGTCCACTACACAACATCTCCATGGAAGTTTTATCTACGAAGAGTACGAAAAAGAATGTGACACAGAGTGAAGCAATCAAACCTATTTAGCAACCAGTTTATCAATCAAACCAATGTTTTTAATGCAATTAAACCGACGGGGCAACTAATATTTTGTGCAAGAACAGAGTGAAGCAATCAAGCGTATGTAGCAACCAAATGTTTGTGCAAGAACAGAGTGAAGAATGAACTCACTAGTACCAAAGATACCAACGTCGGCACAGTACGTTCCGGTACAATAGCCCCGACCTCAAGCGATGCACACACAAGCAACACGGACGCTGATCGATAGAGAGAATGACAGTACCAACACGATCACCAAACACCAACCATACAAGGTGAAGAGGGAATGGGAATGGACAAAGGAAACGGAGACAAGCGTAGTTGGGGAAGGGGTTAGGGTGACACTGGATGTGCTTATAAGGAAGGAAAAAATCAAGTTTTCACTCACGAGAAAGGGGCCAGTCTACTAGTTTCGCGTAGCTGGCGGAAGGTAAGGCACAGAGCACCCCGATTGATTCACCCTACCTCCCGATGTCAGGAAGATGACCACCGGAAGGCTTCTTCGAGTATCGCTACGACACCCAAATCGGGAGCTAGGGTCACCCCGCTGTCACGGACCACCAAAGGCGACAAACAACGGCACAAGACAAGGAGGGATCCGCACGTACTAGGGCTCGGGACGAAGATTAACACCGGCCTCCTTCTCCGAGTAGCACAATGCACAAATCGGGAGCTAGGGTCGCCCCGCAGTCACGGACCACCGAAGGCGAGAAACAACGGCACATGAGAAAGAGGGATCCACACCTACAAGGGCTCGGGACGAAGATGAACACCGGAAGGCATGTCCGAGCATCGCTAGCCCCAAATCGGAAGGCCTACCATCTCCCCGCCGTCACGGACCACCGAAGGCGAGAAACCCTGCCACAAGAGAAGCCTTCTTCCACACGTACAAGGGCTCGGGGAGAAGGAGGAGAGCCATCACGCCGCTCGGAGATGAGGGTTTGACAGGCGCATGAGGAAAGCAGCGAACGGGGGAGACGAGGGTTTCGCGGGGGAGACGAGACAGGCAATCGACTGGTCCCGAGGAAAGGAATGCACATGGCATCGTCAGAGGCGCCTCGGGGAGGGCGGAGGGGTAATTACCCTCCGCCGAGTTTCGAAGATCCACCTCCGGAGGCAGATTTCGAAACCATGGGTTACACCTGATTTAGCCCTCATCCAGAGAGTTTAGTCTTAGACTAAGTATCAAATCATTTCAGACTTTAAAAATATTTAAACCTGAGTTAAACAGTGACTAATCTAGGGTTAAATCCCTACCAAAGCACCGCCTAAGGTCCAAGATGTAGCATACTCTCTTGTCAGCAGGGATCAAATGTTATCAGAGCTCAAGCTTCATTTAAACAAAACACAGTAGCCGATGAAGAGACTGGCAGACACACATCGTACATACAAGTCCTATGATGTGGGTGAATGGGTCTATTTAATGCTTCAGCCACATCGTCAACAGTCAGCTGTGCGCAGGGACAATCATAAGTTGAGCGCTAGATATTATAGGCCATTCCATATCATCGAAAAAATAGGGGTGATTGCGTACAAATTACTCTTGCCCGATGGATGTAAGATACACCTAGTATTCCATGTGTCTCAATTGAAGAAAAAGCACAACAATCACCTTGTCTACAGTATTCCTCTGCCAGACTCCATGGTTTTAAACTGTAAGAACTAGCCTTGTTACTTGGCCGCAGATTGGTTAAACGAGACAATCACACTGCTGTACAATTACTCGTATAGTTATACATATTGTCCCGGTTGTATATCATAGATCGGTTATCGACCTGTGATCGAGATAATTCGGGACGGACGGACGGTTCGAGTCGTCTCATCTCAATTTGACAAACCCGGGTCGATGACGTGGCAAAATTCCTGAAACCATGTAAGACAGAATAATATAAATGCAAATGTAAAGGCCGGAGAAGGCCAAGTTCACTTTGGTTCCAATCTCCCTATTGCTCTTCTGCCTGCCTCTGCTTCTTCTCTCGATTCCACTGCTTCTCTTTGTCTGTTCTTCCCTACTCGTCCTCTTCTTCCTCAATGTTCTCCTCTGATCATCTCTTCTCTGCAATCCTTCCTTCATCACGGCTTCATCTCGCACACGAAGTTCGTCTGCAGGCCCACTGCTGGAGGGGATCGAACGGGATCCTAGGAAGCACCATCTCACCGTCCATGGCGGAGGACCCCGACGTGTCAAAACCTTCCGACTCTGGTAACCCTTCGGTCTGCAACTTCATCCGGAAGCCCCCCAAGGGCAGGAACATCCGCAAACGGCGATCCGATTTAGCCGATGCCGAGGACGATGGAGACGAAGAACAGCCGCAACCCTCCTCTCCCCAAGAAAACCCTAGTCCACGACAACAAGCTCCATTTCTCCAGCACAGTCGGCTCCTCTTCCAGAAGCCGCCAAGCCGCCACCCCGGCCGAGGACGACGAGGAGACGGCGGCGGAGACTTCGTCTGTTGCTTTCCACTTCGAGTCCTCCAAGGAGATCCAGGTCCAGAACGACAGCCGCGCCACGGCGACCCTGGAGACCGAGACTGAGTTCACCCGCGACGCCCGAGCCATCCGGGAGAAGACCCTGAAGCTGGTAGAGGAGAAGCTCAAGGGTGGGGGGCGGCCCTCTGGCGACGATAAGGTCTACCGCGGGATCCACGGGTATACGGACCACAAGGCCGGTTTCCGCCGGGAGCAGACGGTCTCCGGCGAGAAGGCGGGCGGGGCCCACGGGCCGCTCCGGGCACCGGTGCACATCAGGGTCTCGGCTAGATTCGACTACCAGCCGGACATATGCAAGGACTACAAGGAGACGGGCTACTGTGGGTATGGAGACGCGTGCAAGTTCATGCATGACAGGGGAGATTACAAGATGGGCTGGCAGCTGGAGCGGGAGTGGGAAGAGTCGGAGAAAGCTCGGAAGAGGGCCTTGGCGCTCGGTGGCGGGGAAGATGGTGAGGATGGCATTGGTGGCGGTGATGACGACGGTGACGATGATTCCTTGCCATTTGCTTGTTTCATCTGCCGTCAGCCGTTTGAGGATCCAGTTGTGACCAAGTGCAAGCATTACTTTTGTGAGAATTGTGCTCTAAAGGTAGGAGACATTTCTTGCTTTCAATTTTTCATTTTTTTCCTCCTATGCTTCAAAATTTTAGGGTTTTATCTATCATATAAATGTCGATTCTATTTTAATTGGTATTGAAATGTCTCGCTGGATGTTTCATTATTTGAAACGTCTTGCTGGATGGTGTTTGTGTGGTTGCTGTTTGATTTGCCTCCTCCTAGTTGCTTATTGTAGAGGCTGAAATATTTTAAGTTCCTGATTTATGCTGAGGCTTGAAAAAAATCAGGTAGCAAATCGTTCTTTTCCAGTGAAATTCAGAACCGTTTTTGTAAACCAGTAGCACTGAATTCATGTGCACACGGAGTTCCTGCCCCCTAAAAGAAATCGATAAGAAGGCATACTGGGATTTATAGGGTGTTTGGGAGCAACTTTAAAAAAAAACTATTTCTCTCTTTAAAATTATTCTATGTCGATTTTTAAATAATTTTTTAAAAATAATGTAAACATTCCAAAGTCCGTATCTCTTTTTTAAAATTTTAAAATTTTTTTAACATTTCGAAGTCCGTTCTAATTTTTTAAAAATTTTTAAGGTTCTGCACTAAGTCTGTATCTCTTTGCCTTAGTTGTGGATGAAGTAACTAAACAATTGCATGAGGATATCCCTTGATGTATGCTATTTGCAGACGATATTGTTTTAATTGATGAGAGTATTGATGCTTTAAATGCTAAGTTAGAGCGTTGGAGACTTGCCTTGGAGTCTAAATGTTTTAAAATTAGTAGGAGTAAGTCAGCGTTTATGCACTGTAATTTTAGTAATGGGAGAGTGGTTCAGGAAGACATGGTTCTAATTGATGGACATAACATTCCGAAGAGTAATAGCTTTCGATATTTAGGGTCTATCATACAAGAGAATGGTGAGATTTATGATGATGTTACACATAGGATTAAGGCAGGCTGGTTAAGATGGAGAAGTGCATCAGGTGTCCTTTGTGATCGTCGTATGCCTGTGAAACTCAAAGGGAGGTTTTATAGAACGGCTGTGAGAGCTGCTTTGTTATATGATATCGAGTGTTGGGCAGTACGAAAGGAACACATCCACAAAATGTGTGTAGCAGAGGTGAGGATGTTGAGATGGATGTGTGGCAAGACTAAGAAAGATAAGATTAGGAATGAGCGTATCCGTAAGGATTTAGGGATAGCTCCAATTGATAGCAAAATGAGAGAAAATAGACTCAGGTGGTTTGGACATGTGTTTCGTCGCCCTAACTCAGCGCCGGTTAAAAGATGTGACCAAATCTTAGTGGATGCTAGTAAAAGAGCTCGAGGAAGGCCTAAAATGAGATGGTGCGATGTTATTAGGAAAGACATTAGTTCCTTGAGTTTAAATATAAATATTACACTTGATAGAAATCTTTGGCGGAACAGGATTCATGTAGCCGACCCCAATTAATTGGGATAAGGCTCTGATGATGATGATGATGATGATGATGATGAGTGTAAACACCTCATTCCTTGTTTGGTAAAAATAACATAAATTTTAAAAATTGTATAGACTACGTTTGGCGTGTAGACGCGCACGACGATCTCTTCCGGGAGGGGGGAGGGAGGCATCTCCTTCTTCTCCCCTTCGCCTTCTCCGCCGCCGCCCTCCGCCCCTCCCCTTCCCGGACCCCGCAGCCATGCTGGCAGGCTGCCGCCACCACCGGAGGCCGCCATCCCCTGCCGCAAGCCACAGCTGTGCCACCACTACCGGAGGCCGCCGCCGCCGCCACCACCGGAGTCTCAGACGCGCCAGCGGTGGTCCGAGAAGGGGGCAGCAGCAGCGATGACGCGGCAGATGGGTTAGTCGGAGGGGGGCCAACGGTAGCGGCGGTGGCACCGGGGCGGCGTCGGTGTGCGGCAGGGGCCTACGGGAGTGGTGGCGGCAGCTCAAGGCAGCTGGAGCAGTTGCGGTGGAGCAACGGCGAGCGAGGGGGGCCGGCAAGGATCAAGCAAGGGGAGGGGGTAGCAACAGCGATGACGTGGCAGATGGGCTAGTCGGAGGGGGGCCAACGGCAGCGGCAGTGGCACCGGGGCGGCGTCGGTGTGCGGCAGGGGCCTATGGGAGTGGTGGCGGCACCGGGAGGGGGAGCGGCGGTGACGATCGTTGCGGCTGCCCGGAGATAAATAAGAAGAAGGGGGAGCATTGACGAGTCCCTATCTGTCTCTTTCTCTCTTTTTCTTTCACTTGTCCGGGGAGAAAGGGAGGGGGAGGGGAGGGGAGGGTTACGGTCGCGAGATCTTCTTTTTTTTAAAAAAATGGTCGACCCTTGTTTTTTTCTGAGAGAATTTTTCAAAGGGTGAAACTTTTCCTAAAAATTAGGAGAGAGTTACCAAACACGTCTAAGTGAGTTTCCTATTCCTATTTTTAAATTTGAGAGAAAAAAGAGATAAAAAGGAGCAATCAAACACCCTATAAAGCTTGAAAAGGGAAACATGTGGTGAGGAGGGCAAGGACCACAATGGTGGAAATGGTGATGATAATTCATATTTCTGATTGATCGAACATGTAATTTTTTTTGTTTTTTTTTGGGTGGGGGATGACCAGGGAAACCTACCCCACCACCAACCTCAGCGTATGGCCGCTCTGGACTAATGGATCCTACCGCATGTGCATCATGGGGTCTGCTGGCTGGGGCAAGGGGTGGGCTTGGTAAAACCTCTGAGTGGTGTTGCCCAGACTCAAGCTAGGGAACCACCCATCGTGCTAACATTGTGGCAAGGCACAACTGCGCTTTGCCGTGCTACGGAGGGGAATGAAACCTGAGACCTAGTTGTTACCAACAAAACATGGAATCATTCAGCCCACTCCTCAGATCCTATTTTTTTTATTTGCTTTTGTACAACTTAATATGTTAAGACATCGAGTAAAATAAATTCTATTCTGATTTGTGTCATCACCTGATTCAAGATCAAGTTCATAGGATTTTGTCATGAAGAGGCATCTCACATGTAATGGATCCAAGCTTATATATAGTCCAATGATGTTTTTTTATTTTCCAGTATGGGACTAATTTGATTCATCCCTACACCAATCCCCAGTCTTAGTGGTAGTTCCATGCCATGGCAGCTCTACACTTGGATGCATTTCACTCCCACAGTTCAGTAGCCCTTTCCGATGAGTACTCCTCTCCTATTATCTTAGGGGTCAAAAGTCTAATGCAGATGAACTTGGCTTTATTGGGGAAATGGTTGTGGGAGTCCTTGGGGAGGAACTTAATAGTTGGAAGGTTATTATTCAGCAGAAGCACTCTAACAGGCATGGCAAATTCTATTTGGCCACAGACTATCTCTCTTACCTATCCACATGTATGGCGAGGAATCCTTAAAGCAGGAAGCTTTATGGAAAAGGAGATCAGATGGAAAATTGGTTTTTTTGGAAGGTGACCAAAAGAGGCCACAATTCATTAAAATCAACAATCAAAGGAAGGATACAGAGAAGCTAAAAAAAGGAAAACTTCTGGACTCTACCAAGATGGTAGAATCTTGACAGGGAACAGAAACAGTTCCCCCCTCCTACATAGGCCAAGTCCTCAGATAGTTAGGAATAGACTACAGGATCAATCTTTTCCACCCTCCCAATTTGTACAATGGGATGGACTGTTGTACAGTGGAGTTGAAAACAGAGAAATGCCATTCCTAGATGTTTTGAATGCAGTTCCTGATAATAGTGGATGGATGTTTGAATTCATCCCTGAAGATTCTATTATTTCTCTTTCTCCAGATGGCCCATAACATCGCTGGAAGACACATCATCCATAATTCCTTTTCTTCAGTCCCTGGGTAAATGTTTCTCCAACTCATGATGAGTTCTTGAACATTATCACCCCAATTCCAGTGCAGCCCTATTGTCTTGAAAAGCTGAGACCATCTGCTGTAATGATTCCACATTTCAGGAATATATGATCCATAGTTTCCTAGAATTTTCCACAGAATATACAGCTGTCCCTGACATCTGCCTTGAACTTCTTCACTCTATCATTTGTCAAAATTCTGTTCCATGCTATTTTTCAATGAAAAATTCTAATTTTGATAGGTAATTTCTTGTTCCAGACCTGCTTGTGCCAGACTACTTTCTTCCCTCCTTGCCCCAACATTTTAACTGCTAATTTCACTGAGAATGTGCCCGACTCCCATCTCCATGCCCTGGTGTCTTGTTTTCCTTGGGTTATATTCATATTATCTAACAAATCAAATGTGAGCTTCAGAAATTCATCAACTTCCTTATCCGTGAGATTACGACAAAAGCTCAGGCTCCAATGAGAGTTATCTCCTGGTTCTGACCAGACTGAGCTGATACTTATCCCCGTTGTTTCTGCTATCCCATAAAGATTAGGAACTTGTTCCTGCAGAGGCATTTTATACACCCAGGGATCCTCCCAAAACCTTGTTTTCTGATCATCACCCACTTGTAGCATAGATGAGCACCTGTAGAAGTCCCAATTCTTCATGATGTTCTTCCATACTGGGGATAAGAGAGAGATCTGAAGTCTGTCTGAAAACCAAGCTTCATGATTATGCAAGTATTTCTTTCTCACAATAAGATTCCACAATAGTCCCTCTTCTGTATCCGCCCTCCAAATCCATTTCATCAGAAGAGCAGTGTTTATTATATCAACAGGAATCAGGCCAGCTCCCCCCTCTTCCTTTAATCTGCATACATGTTTCCAGGCAATGGGGTGGATCCCTTTCTCCTCTGGTCCTCCTCCTTTCCAGAAGAAAGCAGCTCTCATTGATTCAATTTTCCTGCAAACAGACCTTGGAACCTTGAAGATGGATAAATAATAAAGTGATAAATTTGTAAGGACGACCTTGGAAAGGATCTATTTGCCCCCTGTTGATAACAATTTACCCTTCCATGAGGCAATTCTATCACCTACTTTCTTAATAATGTTGTCCCAATCTGTTACTTTTATAACCCCATCATATGGTGGCAATCCCAGGCACTCGATAGGAAATGATCCCCATCTCACACCTAGAATTTGATCAACATGTTCTCTCCTATCTTCATTTAAATTTATACCCACTATCTCACTCTTGGAGAAGTTGATTTTCAGGCCTGTTACTGTCTCAAGTAGTGGAATCAATACTCTCAGATTAAGTTGCTTGTCCTCCGCTACAGATGAAAATAAGATTGTGTCATCTGCATATTGCAGATGTGAAACTTCCACCGAACCTCTTCCTACCTTAATCCCTTCAATAAAGCCTGCTGCCCTTGCCTTTGTCCACATGGCACTAAGGACCTGTCCAAGTAAGATAAGAGTAGAGGGGACAATGGGTCTCCTTGTCTCAATCCTCTTGAACTGCCAAAGTATACACAAGCCGTACCATTAACTAACACTGAGAACCTTGCAGTCTTGAGACAGCTCCTCATCCCTTCAATCCACTGTTGATCAAACCCCATAATCTGAAGAATTCTGAATAAGCACTTCCAATTTACCCTATCATATGCTTTCTCAAAGTCAATTTTGAGGCGCAAGGATTGTTTCCTTATAATCTTCTGCTCATGAATGCATTCATATGCTGCCATGTAATTGTCGAGAATGAATCTTCCTTTCAGGAATGCCGACTGATTGTTATCTATCAAGCTGCCCACTACTCCTCTCAATCTAATTGCTAAAGCTTTTGTTATGATTTAATATATGCCATTTAGCAAACTAATTGGTCTGTAGTCGTTCAGTGACTCTGCATTTTCTTTCTTTGGAATTAGGACCAGATATGTTGAGTTAAACCATTTCACATTCCAAGGCCTCTTTTGAAAGTCTGAAACTGCTGCCATAACATCCAATTTAATTGTTTCCCAGAATTCTTGATAGAATTCCATTGAAAAACCATCTGGCCCTGGAGAGTGGTGACTTATTGGGATCCATTTCAAAGATAGCCTTTCTTATCTCTAAATCTAAGATGGCCCGACTAGCTATTTAGAATCGTCTTCTGAAATTTTCTGGAACATATCATTGCTGATTTGAGGCCTCCACTGTTCTTCTTCTTTGAATAAAGCTACATAGTGTTCCTCTATGGTTTTCTGAATGTCTGGCTCCTCTACAACCCTTGTATTCCCCATATTAAGGCTTGCAATATGAATTTTCCTTTTCTTCACACTGGCCATTGCATGAAAATATGCTGTGTTTCTATCCCCTTCCTTGAGCCATAGTTCTTTAGCTCTTTGTTTCCACTTAATTTCTTCTCTATTTGACCATTCTTCATATTCCTGTTTGATACATTCCCACTTCCTTCTCTCTTCATCTGCTAACACACCTTGATCAGTTTTGGTATCAAAGTCTTCAATGCTTTGGAGAAGATCTTGCCTTATTCTTGCAGCTTGTCCAAAGGTCTATTTGCTGCATGCTTTCATCTTCCCTTTCATCCATTTTAATTTGTTTACCAGTGAAAGACAAGCATTTGATCCATTTGGTGCTTCCGTTCACCATTGATCCACCAGATATTTAAAGCCCTCATGCCTTTCCCATGCTCTCTCATAACTGAATAATCTGCCCTGTTTTCTATCCTCCTTTGTGCTCAACATTATAGGTATGTGGTCAGAAAGCACTCTGGGAAGTCCTACAGCTGCAAAACTGCTAAATCTCTGTTGCCATTCTGCTGATATAAAAATTCTGTCCAGTCTTGATTTAGATTTCCTCTCCCCTGGGCCTATCCATGTGAAGAATAGTGAGCTCAGCTGTACCTCTAAGAGTTTTGCCTGCTGAATCCAATGCTGGAATAAGTCCATATGCACCAACCAGCTAACTTGATTAGATCTTCCCCTGGCAACCTTACTGCATTGAAATCCCCCATGACATACCAGGCCTCTGCTTCCTGAAAAAAATTTCTTTCTCATCATGGTTTACTGGCCCATATTCCCCTGTGAACAGCCATTGAAACCTATCTTTTTGCATTCTGAACTTTATTGTTATACTATTCCATTCCACTGTTTCCTCACAACTTTGAAGTACCTCTTGGTTCCAAAGTACCAATATCCCTCCTTTAGACCCCTCCGTAGGTTTAAAACACCATCCCTCTAAAAAGTTTACCCCAAGCATCCTTATCCCTTCCCTGTCAAATGACTCCATTTTTGTTTCTTGGATACATAGAATATCCATATGCTCCCTCAAAACCATGGCTTTAATGTCTCTGATTTTTCCTTCCCCATTCACACCTTTGCAGTTCCAGGAGACTATCTTCATTGATCAGTTGTCAACTTCCCCTTGTTTGCTTGCTTCTTTGATCTGAGCCCCTCCATCATCCTGTTTGATTGCAAATACATCAATTCTCTCCTGCCTATTTTCTGCCCACCCCCTGTGCCCTTTTTCTTCAGACTTAACTGCAGATTTAAGTCCCTCTTAATTTTCCTCAGAGCTCTCCTGACCAATTCCTCTCTCCCTACAAATGATATTCAAACCATTAACACAATTTGCTTTATAAGGTCATCCGACCATTGATCCTCTGCATCTGCACTTACCACAGCCAAAGGTCTGAAAATCTCCATCTCTTCCTGTGACTCTTCACCCATGCTATTGCCTCCCCAGAAATCCAATGCAAAGCTAGAATCAATCTGAGCACTTTTCAATCCCCTAACCTGTAGACTGAGCTGTTTGGATGTTGATGAGAACCTGGAGGTGCCTTCCACTGTTGAGATGAGGATGATCTGATCATTCTTCATTTCTGACTCACAGACATGATCTCTTGATCCTCCTGTTACTTGACACACAGGCCCGCAATCATCATCCTCCGATAGTGTCCCACCGTAACCTTCTGTTGAGATTAGAGGGCCAAGATGGGTTTTTCGATCGTCTTCCCCACCACCTGTACAGCTCTGGTCAGTATTAACACCCTGGCATGAAACCTTGCAGTACTGCGGAGTAGTTGCAGCATCGGGACACAACGGCGGAAAAGCAATACCTTCTGAGAGGGGCCTTCTTGCGACATCTGCGCCGGCAGAATGGGGCAACCATCTACCACAGCTGATGATGGAGGTGCTGGAGCGCTGGATTCCTCTCGCATCTTCCATGCCGACCGAAGACCCTGCTTTCCGGAGACTGGGGGGGGGGGAGAACAGCTCGTATCGGGTAACCTCCGGGTGGAGAAGAAGACCCGGAGCATTACCCAAAAATTATTACCTGACAGAATGAAAAATTGGTAATGATGGAAATATTTTTTTCTTGAGAGAGAAATGGTTGTGGTGATTCACATCTTAAGGATAGATTTCTTAAAGTTTTTCATTGTCACATAATAAACGGACTATGGTCAGCCAATGTTTTCATCTGGAGGTTGATATTCTCAATTGGCACCTGGATCTCTGAAGAGGATTTACCAATGTTTTCTGGAGAATGATATTCTCAATTGGCAGCTGGAACTCTGAAGAGGACTTAAGGGGGATGAGGAAGAGGAGTACTTCTCTCTATGCAATTATTCACTTCAGTGCAGATTGATCTATCTCAGGATAATAAGCTATTCCGTGGGAATTCTACTGACAGATTTACCGTTCATTCCGTATATTCATTGCTGGAAGACAGACATACAGTTTATCCACAGTTCAGATGAGTGTGGAAGGTCAAATCACTCCTTAAAGACCAAGCTTTTATGTGGTTGGACTTTCAAAGGAGAATAATCACAAAGCTATACAGATGAAATGGAAGCCAAATCCTGATGTTCTCTGTTTACTATGTGGTCTTGATGATGAGGACATTGATCAACTTCTGATCACTTGCCCCACATCTTTTTGAAGTCTCTTCTTGTCCCTCAAGTTCATTGGCCCCGTGTGGACCAATGGGAGGTGTGTGTTAGTAACAAGCATTGTTGTATGTCTCTATTCATCTGCAGAGGCAATAAACAATCAACTATTTTCCCTGGCACCGCATGGCCTGGCATGACCAGATGTATGGGCCTAACATTACTACTTTTCTTTTTCTTCAGTTGATTTTCTTCTTCCATTTTCACAGACTTCCAATGCTTTCTGTTTCCATTCTTGTCATCTCAAGAACCTTACTACATTCCTGTGTTTTTGGTTTCTTTTCTTTTTCCTACTTTGAATCCTTTACTTCTCTTTCTCAATGAATTGTGACCTTCGTACGGGGATTTTTTTGGGAGCTCACTGACTATACTTGTACATCCCCTATTTTGATTTTATACAAGTAGTGGTGCTATCCACTTTCAAAAAAATGAGAGCTTAAAGTGTTGACTCAAGTTTCTATTTATTGCCATCAAAAGCAGGGCTGATTGCTGTGTATTGTCCTTCTCAACCTCTGGGCATGAGAATCCAAAGATATTTACTAACAATGTGTTCCAGTGTAATATAATTTACTTCCCATATGATATTGAATTGTTTTGTAAGTATCTGTATGACATTGGATTGCTGAAGTTCTTTTGTGATTGAAGTGGTGGATTTCCTTTTTCGGAGGCCGGGATTTGGGGGGGGGGAGTAAGTAGATCTAGGTAGCATACTTTGAATTTTAACTAAAAGGGATGAACTGTAAGTAGTGCCAAAATTGAAAAAGTCGTCATCAAGGAGGTTGGCCATGGTCAAATAGTCTACAGGCAGACTTTTATATCTTGAGATAGGTGCTCTCTCCCCTCTCCCCGAAAGTATTACTCCTTCCCCTGGGAGATTGTTTGAGTCGATGAACTCTTTTGATGTTTATCGCCATTATATTGACATTTTCATTTTAGTGGTCTGGATATATTGTCTCTGATTTGTACTATTATGAATGGGAAATGATATTGGTACTCTTACAATTACACCTCACATTACACCAACCATATTAAATTAGTGAACAGTTCATTAATGAGATGGACCACTGTCTCATTGATGTGAGGTAAAGGATACCTTTAAGGGGCACCTTAATGATGTAAAAATAGCACCACCCATTGTGTAAAGGAATTATTAGAAATAAGCATATTGCTCATTATGATACCTGGGTTGCAGGTTGTTTATGTTCAGGTTCACAATATAAAATCTAATGTAGTCTTAGGCCTTGTTTGGAAGGGTCCAAAGGAGAGAGAAAAAACTGGTCTTGGGTGGATTTGGGGGATTTTCAAACCTTGCCTTTTTTTTCTCTATCTCTCTCCTCATTTCAAAATGCACCTTTTGGAGAATCTGATGTGACTATGGCACATTTGGAAAGGCTTTTGGGGGGTGGAGATTTTAAGGCCATAATCCACCCCCAAAAGCCTGGGGATTACACTCAAGGTTTGCAGAGATGGATCGGTATCAGCCGGATCGACTGATCCGATCGATTTTTGGGCTTACCGATCCGATCCCGAGCCAACCTTTCCCGATCCTTCACTTGGGAGCATGGGGATCGGCCGGGATCGGCTTGACTCGGCTAGGATCGGATTGGATCGCCCGATTCCACCCAGTTCTGGGCGATCCCCATGGCCGATCTGAACTGATGCTAGGGTTTTTTTTAAAAAAAAATAGAGGGGACAAGTAGAAGATTGACGACGAAGAAGAAAAGGAAGAAGGGTTGAAGAAGAAGATGAAGAATCGAAGAAGAAGAAGAGGAAGAGGAATACTTACCGTCATCGCTGTTGTCACCGCCGCCGGTCCTGCATCCTCCTTCTCCTCCTTGACCTCCACATCCTCCTCCTCCTCCTTGTCCTCCGCATCCTCCTCGTCCTCGTGATCGGCCTCCCTCAGAAGAAGAAGATGAAGAGGACACGACGCCGCCACCATCGCCACCCACAGCCGCCGTCGACCTCCTCCTCCTCCCCCGCCACCTCCGCCTTTGTTATCCTGCAAAAGTAAAAGTGAAAAAGTAAACACAGAGAGAATAGGTTAAAGAGGGAAGTGAAATATTAGAATATTATATGTATACAAAACCCCCTAAAAAACTTGATACATAGGCAACTAACCTCTATGCGTTTGGTGGTTTGGATCGGCTCTGAATCATTCCAGGATCGGTTCGGATCGGCCGATCCCACCGATCCGAACCAGTTTTGGATGGACTGATCCGATCCCGATCCCCGAGTTTACCTTCCTTGGATTACACTGATCCACTTACAAAAAAAGGGGGGGGGGTTACACTGTCCGTAGGCAACTTCTTGGGTTTCATGGTGCCGGGTGTTGTTCCTTTTTATCCTCTGGGGAGGCAGGGTTAGAGTCCTTGCTTTCTGTTTCTTTTTTCACTTCTATTCTCTTGGGCCCATTTGGTATGGTGTTAGAGCGGGGATATCCCCGCTCTAACCCCATTCTATGTTTGGTATGTTTAAAACGGGTGGGGATAAGTCGGGTTAAGGGAAATAAGGTTAACCCCGATTTTGGGGTTGGAAATGGGGATAAATCATTCCAACCTTTTGTTGGAATGACTTATCCCCATTTTTCTAACCCCATTTCACCCCTTGTGTACCAAACGTACATGAGAATAAGACTAGACATAAATTATCCTAGAATGACTTACACCTATTCTCCTCAAAATTTATCCCGATACCAAACAGCACCTTAAAAGAGAACTTACTACCATCCGGGTTAGAGAGGAAGAAAAATAATCAACCAATTCATCTTTATTTTTGAGACCTATTTTTTTCAAGAGAGAGAAATTTTGCATGATTCCTTATTAATTGCATCTGTTCTTTTTGTGTTGAGAGTATTAAGCTGTCGTCTTTCCTTTGCTTCAGATTTCCCACCCATTTGTGATGGTTAATGACACTTTTTTTAAATATATAGCATTACCAAAAGAACAAGAAGTGCTTTGTCTGCAACAAGCCTACTCTTGGCATTTTCAACACTGCTCATGAGATCAAGAAAAGGATGGCTGAAGTGGCTGAAAGAAAGTAGAGTGTTGGCAAGTGTTTGTGACTTCTAGTTTATTTAGTATTGTTTCTTTACTTCTATGTAACTGTACTGATATGTTTGATAAAAGGCTTTTTTTCTCTTTGGTATCTCAATGCAAGATGGAGTCAGCTTACTATGCTGTGTCCATATATGGCTTAATTTTACTGATCATGTAAGCTAATGTGCTCCTGTCACTTTGTGCCTTTGAACTATGGTTTCTAGAACATCTTTGACAACAAGAGATAACACAAAAATCATGTTTAGAAAATTGATTGATTTAATTCTCTGGCTAATGGGAAATTCAGTGGGTTTACTTTCACCAGTGTCCAGTCTGTGTGACAAAACCCAATCCTTGATTGGAGGGGAAAATGAAGAATGCGCAACTCTTCTGATATGTGAGCTTTGGCCACAGCATAAATCAGGGTTTTTGGACTTGGCCCAGCTCGAAGTCCAGAATGGGGACTTGTACTCGGGCATGTCTCCCACGTCAGGTACTTTGAAGTTCTAAACTTAACATCTTTACAGATGCTATACGTCTACACATTATTAGATTCATGTATTATTTCGTACAGAATAGATGAGTGTGCGTTATGCAGTCTTTAATATGTTATTAACCATTTCCACAGACATTGTTCGACATGGAATGATAGGCACCATTTGCACCCCTGGTGCGGATAGTTGATGGCCAATGCTTTCTTTGCCCAAATTCTGTCTAATTGTTTTCAATGGCAATAGTTTGAATCTGATGGACTTTTGGAATACCTCTCTTAGAAAAGTAACTTTTTGTTTTTTGTTGTTTTCTTTGATGCAGCTTACTTAGCCCACACTATTAATGTCTTTTTAATCTCCTTACATATGAGGAGCACATCTCAAAAGTGTTCTGATTCCAAAAGGGAGACATCTAGGTTACCACATATGTGCCTGCATTGTGGCAGGTTACACCATGCGAGACATGGACACGTCCGTTCTATTTTATGGCATTATTTTTTGTCACCTAATTTGACATGTCTACAGTTGCATATCCATTACGTGCTTTCTGTGTTATTGAGGATAGACGGAGTCCCTTCTTGGTATCTCAGTAATAGTCCATGATGGACTTCTTAATAGAGTATTGCTCAGTCCACCATTGACCTTTTAGTACTCTTTTGCTCTGAAGAGCTGGGGGAAGAACTTGGAAAGCTTGCAAAAGCTCAACTACCAATCTCTTTAGGTTTCATTTGTTTAACTTCATTTTATGTATTATAGCTTGGAACTGGTCATAGTAGTATTCTCTCTCAAAAAGCATTGCAGTGGACATGAGCTTGTTACGTTGATGGCAGATTTGCTCTGAGTTACGGACTATCCATTGAGAGGACAACCTTTAGTCACCATCAGTCTTGTCATGACAAATTTACTGCGAAACCATGTGATATGTGTACATATCTGACCCCCCCCACCAACTGTGTACGAGAAATCCTCCAAAGTGAGGTATGAGCTTCTCTTATTGAAACCTGAAAATGACTCATTATTGCTGTGTTGACCTTTTAATACCATGCTACAAACATGGAATGCAGAATTGGACAATCCAGATCGGGATTGGCTGATTCAACTCGGACGTGCCAGGTGGATAACTGGAGATCCAAGTTTGAGGTCGAACCAGCACCAAAATAAAAAAATTGAATATGAATCGGCCAGAATCGTCCGATTCGTTTGAATCTTCGATCAAAATAAATTGAAAATTGTTTTGTCATGATTGATGAGACATGTTTCATTTTCACATTCATCACTGATGATGCATGATTGAACATGATTAGAGGAAACCTGTTGCAACCCTGATTATTTTCCTGCATTTCTAAGTCTATCGTGCATCAGTTCTTTTGGCATCCACATTATAAAGTTACTAGTCCATGAAATCTTCTCTCATTTCTTTTGAAATCGATCATCAGTGGTTTAACAAATGGATACTTTGTGGATATTTTACACGGATTGTGATGAATGAGGTCTTACACGGTCGTCTCTTCCTCTGGCACACGGTTGTTGATATGGTCCCTAGGGAACACAGGGAAATAATAAATTATGCTCCCTTCTGTGTCCAAGGTAGGTGCCGCAAGTGCTCTGCTGCTGAATTTTTCGCTCACAGGGAGAAGCAAATATTCAAAGTTATTTCATCAGTCAAATCAAGCTCTACCACAGCAGACCAGCTTGACCGTAACCGAGTTTAGTTCTTTTCGGAGTGATCTTATCACAATCTCTTCCATTTCTTAATTCTGTAAATTGGAGAACGTAGGCAAGCAACAGAAGGTTGAGGATGACCGTCTAGCAGCTGACCTAGTGATGATATACTGTCTGGGATAACATTTTTTATAACAGTAGCAAGGTGGGTTCCATTGGTTACCGAAGGTCACGAGTTTGATTCTGACTAGGGGCATGGGATTGAATTTGGATCCCACGGGCCCATGTGCCTTCCCGTGGGAGGATGGTTGAGGTGAATTTGACCTTTTGAGCTCCCCTTGGTACTCCACCGGTCCGATCGCACATGGCTGCGGTTGCGGTGGGGGTCAAATTTGTGGGAAGCATAGGTGCATTTCACCTCGAAAATCCAACAAAACAATGGCAAGGTGAGCTGTTTTCTAAGATCGTATATGACTTTAGAAATAGTCATCTCCCGTGAACGCTTAGTTCGTGTTTGAGAACGGGTTAGGTTAATCGGGCAGATGAGAGAGAGAGTGGTGGATCCCGCTCTCTTCTCAACGTACAATCATGTTAACCGGGCTCGGTTAGCACAAGCAACCCCCTAGAGTCGCTTGTGCTAACCGGGCTCGGTCAGCAAAATCCTCCCTTAGATCTTCACTGTTGGAACTGCCATCAACGTGTCCGCTAGCAAACATGCGCCCATCAATATTAGTCTATCTCACGTTCACGGCACAGCCGGTGGTTTGTGAAGAAGATCTCCAAGCATACAGATTAAGTCGGACAAATTCGTTTTAGGATGAAGTAGGAAGGCAAAGCATTTGTCCTTATGGGCCAGGTCAATGCCGTGGCTCGGTAAAATCGGGGAAACTCGAAATGGTACTTTTTTTAATATTATTATTATTAGGGAGGTGAACGAGTCAGTCTCGGATGGTGAAGTATTTTTTTAATCATATTTGTAAAGGATTACTACATCTATCCTTTGAAAATCTCATATTCGAATATCCTTCTTAATATCTAGATAAGATGAATTCTTGGTGGGATGTTATGTTGTTATCGATAAACATAGGGAACCTATGAAAGGGATCAAGCCAACGTAGGTGTTGATCTCTATCACTGATGATCATTTTTGTCGGGGTTCATACCCGAAGATAACTTGCGGGATGGTTGGTGGGTGGTGTCAGATTGGATGCGTCTCGTTGAGTCTAGGGCGGTGATTGTTTTCACGATCGAAAAGGAAGGAGAGAATTAAAGAAAGGGAGGAGGGACTACTCTCAAAATGTGTAAATTATAGTATTTCTACGCATGAATATCAGAAATTTAAAGAGCACACCGAAATTCCAAACATCTATTATTGATAACAATATTGAGCTTATCTTTGACACGGCACCTAAATATGTGTTTCAGATTTCACTAAAAAAACCCTAATTCAAGCCAATATTTGACAAAAATATAATTTTATTGATGTTTGAGAATTTAAATTACAGTTTGATTCAAATTACAATAATAGACTCCAATAAAAGGAAACAAGAAAAAAGCAATAGGACACGACTCACGATACTAACTAGACTCAAGAAATAGGAAAAAGAAGACTCCGGTCTCTACGACTCCGGGTTCACTCGATCACGCTGGTCCGTTCCCAATTTCGAACGCTCCATCTACCTAGTTACCTGAAAAATGTTAAAGTAGGGAGTGGGCAAGAAGCTCAACATGAATTACACTCTATCGCTAGGTAAATTTTTAAGTAATTAGTCATTTCATGAATATGCGTGAATGATGCATAAAAATACAAATAATCGGACTAAATATATAGCATGATCACAAGATAACCGACATGATATAGGATTTGAGACATTGCAAGTCAAGATAGCAAGAGCAAGTAACCAGAACTTCATGTGAGTGGCCATATATCAAGTCAAGTCGAGTCAAGTCACGCAAGCAAATACTTCACGCTTTCAGGTATGCATAGCAAGTTTCACGAGAATGTGGAATGTCGTAGACTCACACGTTAGATAGTACTCGGTGCAATGCCACACCTAGTCATTACACCTTCCCGGGATACAAGTACTCTTCGGGTGCTCCTCCCAGGACCAGATTGGGCCCTTTAAAATGATTACCTTGGCATTGATTGGTTGGATCAGAGATCCCACAAAATCTAGACATCCACAATATTTAACGGCCAAGAGTTCCAAGGTCAAGCTATGTAGCAAAGACGATACATGTAGGAAATTGGATTTCTTGAAGGATTTCCAAGAATTAATAAGCTCTTCAACTAGAAGAACATACCTATAAGTCATTACAGGGAATGACCTTCAAATATATCAACAAGAGAAGAAGCTAGAGAGACCCCCCCATTCCCCCCCCCTCGCGGCGGCAAGCTCGCTGGTGCCTGCATCTTCTCCGGCCTTGGCCGGTGGGGGGGGGGGGGGGGCTTGTGCCTCCCCCTCCCTTCCTGGTTTCCCTCCCTTGCCGCTGCCAACCACCGTCAGTGTCTCCTTCGCTCCGTTTGCTCCGTGGTCCGTCCATGGCCCTAGCTGTACGGACGTGGGCATCCTCCTTCCTCCAGCTGCTGTGAACGGTGCTGGGCCTTCACATCCTGGCCTTGGGTCGCGCTCCCCTCTTCGTCGTCCTCAGGGGGGGGGGGGGGGGCTTGTGCCTCCCCCTCCCTTCCTGGTTCCCCTCCCTTGCCGCTGCCAACCACCGTCGGTGTCTCCTTCGCTCCGTTTGCTCCGTGGTCCGTCCATGGCCCTAGCTGTACGGACGTGGGCATCCTCCTTCCTCCAGCTGCTGTGAACGGTGCTGGGCCTTCACATCCTGGCCTTGGGTCACGCTCCCCTCTTCATCGTCCTCAGGGGGGCCTTCCGGTGGATCTGGGTCATCTTCTGCCGTGCCCTCCGCTCCCACGGGTCGACACGTCGTTGGCGCGTTTCTTACGCAACTGGCCATCCCTTCACAAACGATCCCCTGTTCTGCCGTTGGAGGCTTTGCCCTCGCCGATCCTGCCCCTTCCTCCAACTCTCCATTGCTGGGGGACTTTGCCCAGGGTACCTGTGATCCCTGCCTCGGCGCCGGCGTGCCATCGTTGTCTGCTGCTGGTCTCAGCAGGCCGGGAGCGCTCCATCTCCGCTGGCTGGTGCGGCTGGTTCTACTGCAGTGGTTCCTCTTGCCTCCTCCAACGGTCTGCGTTGTGATGTTCGTGCCCCTCCCCCTCCCCTTCCTGGTCCTGCTAACCTCCCACCGTCTTCCTCCGCTGGTGTCTCCTTCGTCTCCGTTGCCGGTGACGCCTCCGTCCCTTCTGCGGCGTCCTACCCGTCCGTCGTTTTCGTACGGACGTTGAGGCCCCGCATCGCCCAGCTACAATGGGTGGCGATGGTGCTGGGCATTTGCTGCCTGCCTTTGGGCTTCCCTCAGGCCACCCGTCATCTTCAGCAGGTTTTCCCGGTGGCGCTGTCTTCTCCTCCGCCGTGCCCGTGGACCGACACGTTTCTGATCCTTCATGCACGCTACCGTTGGCGGGAAACTTTAGGACTCGTCCTCTGGCCAGCCTATCGCCTCTGGAAGCCCGCCATCGTTCGTCTCTGCTACTTTCTGACCTCGGGGTCCTCATCTGGCGGGCTCGGGACCCTCTCCTTCTGCTCCGGCGGCCTCTGCTGCGGCTGGCGTACCTCCTTCCGGCGCCCCTATTCCTGGAGCGGCCCTGCCCACTACCATCGTGCCGGCCATACTCTCCGTCGGTCTTGCTGTTGCTGGTGCTAACCCTCTCTGCATATCCCTTGCTCGGGGGTGGTGGGCTGGCCGTTGGGCCAGGCCCCTTTGTCCTGGATGGTACTGCTGCCTTAGGGCCCCTCCCCTCCCCTCCCCTCCTGTCGTGGCCCGCTAGTGGTCATTCTCTGCCTGTAGGCCCTCGTCATCTGGCGGTGCTGCCTCAACGGCGTTCGAGGCAGCCTTCTTGCCCCCTTGCTCTCTCTTCCATCTGGCTCAACTCCGGCCGTCATTCCAGGGTTGAGCTTCAGCTCTGCACCCCTTCCTGGCCTGCCTGTCGCCGCTCTTGATCTTCGGTTGCTCTTGTCTGGTGGCCCTCCTGTAGGCGGCCCTATGCCCCTGGTGGCGGCGCCTTCGCCTCCAACTCCGGTCCCCGGCGCCTCAACATCTTCTGCCAGTTTTGCCGTCGGCCAACCCGCCTCTGCATCTCAGCCAACCTCTGGTCGCCACGTTCTTGCCCAACCGTGTACGCAACCGCTGGCGAGCAACTATGCATCGTCTCTCCCCTACGTTGACCAGCTTCCATCGTTGACCTATGGGGTTCGGGCCCATGCTGCCTCGCCACCTGCAGATCAGTGGGTGTTGCTACTCGGAGGTGTCTCCTTAGATCAACTCCACCAGCTCCGCTGGAGACCGTTGACGTGTGTGGCCCTTCGGCTGAGCCCTATCTTTGGGCTGTCTGGTTGTATTTCTTTGCTTGCTCGTTTATGCTTTGGTCCTTGTTGGGGCTGCTCGGCCGTGTCCCTTATTGTTGTATCCCGACCTTTGTCTCTTTTATTTTGGGTTTCATAGTTGTGTTATATTGGCCCTCTTGTAACCTTGACAAGATATTCCCCCTCCCCCAGATCTTGCTCGTCTCTTGTATCCCCTCACATTATGTTCCTTTTTTTCTGCACTTCTTAATGGAAAATCGTTTGTCTGGTGGTCGGGGTGGCACGTCCTATCCCTTCCGCAATAAAGGGATGAACGGACTCCCTCGTTTCGCACCTTACAAGTATTACCTTTGAGTAAAAAAAAGGACCTTCAAGGAAAGGATTGCGATGTAGACCCATCAAAGGTCACATTCTCGAGATAGAATAGCTTGGAGAGACTAAAGGGAATAACATGCAATAAAACCTTGAAATTAACAAATCCAGAAAACTGGCTAAGAGGCGGTCAAGGTATAGCCGCAATAACATGAAAATGGTCTATATTGGACCGCTAGAATCGTTACTGGGCCAAAGTATGAAACCCAGTTAGACGGGAGAAAATGGTCGCTAATAGGACCGCTAAACAGAAGAGACAGTCCTTAATGGGCCGCTAACAAGAATTGCGGTCCAAGGAAGGCCGCAACTAAGTTGGGTACAACAATGACAAGCAGTCGACTTACCGGGCCCTAGGTCAGCCTGAGACATGGTGGGACCGAACTGGGGTCCAGTCCACACATGCCAGATCATATAAGAGGCTTTAGGTCGACTCTCACAGAGCTAGGTCAACTGGAAATCAAAGAAAATAGACTGGCAAACCTGGCACACATGCCAGAACAGAAACAGAGAAACGGTCACCCTGTGGCCGCTAACATACAGTAGCGGTCCCTAAAGGGCCGCAATAAGTAGAACAGTCCCAATTTTGGGCTGTAGAAACACGCGATTCGATCGAGTCGGTGGGTTCAGGTTTGGGGGTACAACCCGCCCGGCGTCCTAGTGGGAATCCCAGACTCGCGGGGTCTTACGGAAGTCTCATAATAGAGGTCCTAGTCCGACGGAAGGAATATCCGGCGGAGAGTCCCAACTATTACAAGAATTAAGGTGTGAAAGACGGTAAGCAAGAATAATCGGTCCAGTCGACACCACCGGAGTGGCACAACCTTCCAGCAAACTCTAAACTGTACATAGCAGAAATAGAATTTGTGAACTAATTAATTAACCAATCATGTTATTCTACTCTCTTTCCAATCCTTTTTATAACAAATGAATGATGATCGTGAAGGAACAAATATAAGGAAGAGAATTAGACTTAGATCAAATGTTTCATGAGCCTTAATTATTAGTGCGTTTATACAACATAATTAACCCTAATATCATGCTGTTACATAAGGAATGACAGAACATAACACGCCGAAAAATGATTGACACTTTCACTGAAATAGGGATAAAAATGGTCTCTAAGAGGACCGCCAGAAGCATAAGACGGTCAAGGGGAAGGCTGCTACCCTTGGTTAGCGGTCAACTTACGACCGCTAGAGCGAAAATGCAAAATAGGAGCCTTACGATCTATCGAGCGGCCGCTAGGCCCAGCAGCGGTCTGTCGGGCGGCCGCTAAGCCCAACACAACCCTCAACAGGAAACCAAACGGTCTGTCGGGCGACCGCTAAGCCAAGCCGCGGTCACTGGTAGGGCCGCTACCAGGTCCCCGCCCTGGCCTCCGGCGAGTCCCGACACACCTTACTTGTATCTCAAAATTCGTGCAATATGGTGAACCAAAATTGGGCAAATCGGTGTCAATAGAAAGATAACAAAATTTCAAACATGATAGCAATGATGAATTAGAATTTTAGCCTGCCAATCCTAACATCATATCGATATAAGTGGAACTAACATGGACGGTGCCCTAACTTGACATGCCTCGGTTCAAAACTGAAATACGATCGCTATACTAAACTAAAATTAGGGTTTTTGGCATCAAAATGAAGAGGACACAAAGACGATCAAGCTAGCATGCTTTATATAAAGTTTGGCCCGAGAGAAACCTACCTTAATTGGATCGAAAGAAAGACAACATGCCAAACCCTAATGCGAACCCTCGATGTTCTTCGCCATCCCACGCCCTCGATCGCTCACGTCAGTGGTTGCAGCGGCCAAATAGAGTTTATGGGAGTATTAAACGTTGATTTATAGAGGTGGGGTCGAAGGAAGAGACGTGAAGGATCAAGGAGATCGACTAGAAGAGTCCGCCGCGCGAAACTCGCGGTTGACCGAGTCCATGGGTTATCCACCTAAATTCGGCGGCTAGGGTTAGGGTTTCCGCTGGATTCGAGAGGAGAAATTGGCTTTAAGGATGGGCCTATCAATTGGATCTGGTTTGAGCTCGAATGGTCTAGAATTGAGCTCGAATTGGATCGAATTAGGTTGGACTATCAAAAACTCCGAGTTTTGCTTCAAAACTTTAATTCTGGCATAATTTGATTTTATCTGAGGTCGGCCCAGTTGTCAATGTTGTTAAGCAAACCATTTTCTACAATAATATAATTTTTTCATATTTTTATAAATTAGTCAAGATTTGACCTAAGGGTGAAAAACCGATTAATCTAATTAATTATGCTAGTTTCATATTACCGTGAAAATTCAATTGAGCTCAAAATATGAAATTTCTTTTATGGTCTTTGTAGGAAAATAATTATCCCTTTTCATTTATATAGTTTGATCATTTTCAAAACCAATTAATTATTATAACATCATTTAATTTAAGGAACATTATTGAAATCATTAATTAAGAAAATAACTATTTTACCTCTTCAGTAAATCGGCCTCACTCTTACGTCGATTATAATTTAATCATTCATTCCACTCTTGAAAATTTTGTTTTTCTTTTCTTTTATTCATTTTTAATTATTCGCAAGAGATTAAAGAATTGAGGCGATATCATAACTCAATTCACGACATGTTTTTCATATATTTATTTTTCTCTCATTTTCATTTCAATACATGTTTTATATTTTAATTTTTTTATCCTTTATTATTAGACTGGGGTGTTACACCCTCCCCCACTTTAAGGAATTTGGTCCCCAAATTCATCGATCATTTTCTTTTTCTTCAAATAATCTAACTAAGATAGACCTTATCTATTAAATATTCAAAATAACAATCTAGTAAAATCTAGTGAGATGAAAAAAGAGCTAACTAGAGTTAAAGATGAGGGATACGATACCTTTTATAATTTCTTCTTTGATAATAAAAATCGGTTTCGATTCTCCTTTAATTTTTACTTGCGGGGGTAGCTTAGGGCAACTAACCATTCTATGGTCTTTATTTCCGCATTGAAGACACGCTCCGCTCTTCCGCTAGCACTGCTTGGCCTGATAACCCAATTTATGACAGTGAAAATACTTCTTTTGTGATAAGTTATTTCTTCTCTTTTTGTTACTTCGAAATTCTTTATGACGAGCTCGCCAACCTTTAACAAAACCGAGTGTTATCTTGCTCGCGAACCTTCTCTTTTTCATTTCAAAAGAAACTTAGATACCTGCAAAATAATTATAAGTTAATAAACTTATTACCACGCATCGCACTATCGTCGTCTTATACATATTTTATTACTTAACCAGAGACTCTACCCATTCTCACTAGGTGAAATGAAGGAATGACATGGATTATATGACCTATTACTTAGGATAACATATACTCATGGACAAGAACTTAGGACTTAAACAACTGAGGCTCTGATACCACTTCTGTCACGCCCCGAACCGTAGCAGTGGGAAGTCATGCTCGGAACGTGTCAGCGAAATACTCATGTCAATCAGAGTAAATAAATAACAGATGAAAATACTAGCAAAGACACATGGAGGCTCATATTTGACAAAAATACAATTTTATTGATGTTTGAGAATTTAAATTACAGTTTGACTCAAATTACAATAATAGACTCCAAGAAAAGGAAACAAGGAAAAGGCAATAGGGCACGACTCACGATACTAACTAGACTCAAGAAATAGGAAAAAGAAGACTCCGGTCTCTACGACTCCGGGTTCACTCGATCACGCTGGTCCGTTCCCAATTTCGAACGCTCCATCTACTGAGTGATGTGGACATCAAAGCAAGAACACTAACTTTTTTATTTTACATTTATACCCTTTTATTAATTGGGTTTGCAATTGTATGATAATTATAAGCCAATGTGTTAGTCCTTAGAAATCTTTGGGTATCTTTACAAAAGGCCTTTGGGTTTCTATGTAAAATGCCAGTAGGTCCAGCAGGGCCCCCCACCCTCTTTTCCATTGGTCCACCTAGATTTTAGGGCCCACATGGGCTGGTCTTTGGTCCATGGGAGAAGGTTGACCAAGAAGTAAATTCCAATTTACCTCCCTTGGTCCAAGGGGCGCCCCCCTTTATATTTTTTTATTTTGGTCATTTTGACTATATGGGAGATTAATATCCTATCTCCCATTTGCCCCTCCCTAACCCTAGATCTGAGGTTAGTTTACGACATTTAGTTAATCTTATAAAACCCTTGTATTTTGTGAATTTCATAATAATTAATGAAGAAAATTTTTATTTTTTTGCTCAAGAAGGCCAAGGGCGCAGCCATCTCTTTCTCTCCACCCCTTGCAGCTGTGAAGGCTGATCTTCTGAGGTGTGAAGCCTCCCCATCAACCCCTCTATGAGTGAGAAGCTCAGCACCACCGCCGCCGCCGCCATCGAGCCGCCATCGCACCACCACCGCCTCGCCGTCGGAATTCAGTCCACCCCTGGACAACAAGCTATTGCCAGATTTTTATCTCCCAATCAAGAGATCTGATCGAGCTCAAATTTTGAGGGTGAGTTTCCCACAAAATTCCCCCTCTCCAAAAAAATTTCTAGGTTATTCCTCCATCGTTTGATCCCCGTTCCACCATAGTCTTCCCTGATCTACACAATCTGTCCCTGTGCAGATCTGTGTTCCAGCAAGCCACATCTTCACCCTTTCCCCCCCTTCCTAATTTCAGATCGATTTGAAATTTGGAGTGACATTTCTGTCCACCAAAGACTTCTTCCACAATTTTTTTCATGATTTTATGAGCTTGTTTGCCTATCCAAAAATCCACTGTAAAATCTAAAATCTGTTCTGTCTCCTGCAGTCCAGATTCGACCACCACCAACCATAAAATCTATTTCCTTTGTCAAACCACCTCAAAAAAATATGCAAAAAATATTCTCGTATTCCTTACTTCCATATCTATCATCCATAATAATTTCAAGCCATAGATCCATGGTTTATGCCTCGATCAATGTGCATCATCAGGCAGATCTGAATCTGCCTAGTCAGATCTGAGCTGAGGAGTCAGCTTGTTCATAAATACCCCACTAAAAACCCAGTGCCATAAAAATTCCTGTAATAGCATATGTTCGTGGATCTCTAAAAGGGTTTCGCAACGGCGCCAGTTTTACGTCGATCCGACGTCAGAGCTGACCGCATCAATTTTTACCGTCGGGTCGCGCGGTTCTGAAACTGTAATACAGGCTCGAGACAACAACCTGCAACACCCGACGAGCTGAGCCGCCCCGCCTTCCACAAGGCATTCCAGCCCGACCGCCTTCCAGGGAGCGATCCTCCAGGAGTCCCCCTCACAACGGGACCAACACCGCCCCAGTCGGCCGTCCGAGCAGAATGTGGTCCCCATAACCGTCAGCCTGCGCCGTCCGGACAGCACCGACGGAGCGGTCCACATTGTTGCCCGTCAACCCAAGTTCGCTATTCCGGGGTTATTGTTGTCACCCTTTACCTCCCTGCGTGGAGTGGGCAATAAAATCCTTACTGTAATTATGTCTTACCATTGTACCGGGAATACGAGCCTTGGCAGGGGTCGCCTTCCCCACGCTCGGTAGCATGGAGGTATCGTTTCCGCTCTCCACTTGACATTTTGCTTACTTTATATATATTCATATGCCGCTGCTAGAGTGATAAAATATTAGCTTGATATATTTTTATCACCGCTGCGAGAGTGAGTGCGAGACCCGTCCCGTGACTCGATCCGAGCACGGAAGAGCAAAATACCCTTGTCTCATTGCCGGTTTCTCAACCACGCACATCCGCACGCTTCCCTCGCTAGGGACGAGTCACGAGTTTGCCTAGAGTCCAAGGTTCGCATCAAATTGACATTGAGTCGCATCCCGTCCCGCATCAGATTGGTATCAGAGCGGGTTAGAGTCTAGGGTAGTCGGTCCAAGGTGTCTCATTGCATCCTTTACCCGGTATATTAAAAGGTGTCCCCGGAATGATAGGTTACGCCTATTGGGAAGGTAACACTCTTGCGTGAGTGCGATCGTCGGATCAAACCTCTTCCACGTCCCGGATACTGGTTGAGTCTAGGTGTGTAGTCGAGTCTGCATTCCAACTTTACATCATTATTTTGGGGTCGTGTCTAGTCCATTAGGGAGTCAGTTTGACTTGTCCCGAGTGTTTGCATGCCCAGTCACAGGGGACCCAATTTCCATCTTTCGCAACTATGGCCAATCCCTAGGCCCAATTCCCAATTAAAATGATACACACCCTCATGGATAGAATAGACAAGCGTGACCGAGACACGCTGATGCGGGACGGGACGCGAACCTGGGACTCTAACTCGCGGACGTCCCTAAGCGAGGGAAACGTGTGGATCTGCGCGGTTGAGGAACCGGCAATGAGTCTCGAGTATTGGCTTTTCGCGTGCTCGAATCGAGTCACGAGACGGGTTCCACTCACTCACTCTCGCAGCGGTGATAAATATATATCGAGCTAATTTCCTATCACTCTAGCAGCGGCATATAGAGATATGTACGAATAAAGCAAATGCCAAGTGGGGAGCGGACACGATACCTCCATGCTCCGGGCGTGGGGAAGACGACCCCGGCCAAGACCGTAACTCTCGGTATAGTAAATGTAATTAATTACAGAAGTGAATTTTCTTGCCCACTCCACGCAGAGAGGTAAAGGGCTACAGTGGGACCCAGGAGTAGCGGTCTCGGATTGACGGGCAGCAAGTCAGAAGGGCTCTCGGACCGGAGGCGGACTGCTGGCCCGACTCGGTACTGTTCCGAGTCGCTGGATAGCAACCCAACTCGGCTTGTGGGACGGAGGCTTCCGGTCACCTTCTGATCATGGCGGCTGGTTGGGACGTCCGTGGAAGACTCCTCTTCGTTCCTCGAGATCGGCAGCAGCTGAATTGACGCTGAAGTAATTTTGTAAGAATTAACTTGCTGCCGCCTTTGCTGGCCTGTTCACAGAATAGGTTTGTGCAACCCGGAGAAAAGAATTGTTCCGCCTAGATCCGATGTCGGATCGAGGCAGATCAGTGCCGTTGGATAGAGGACTCCAAGGGCTACAACATATAATTATTTCACATCCATCCAGTAAACATATAGGAAATAAAAACTCTGTGGGTTGTAGTTATTTCTGGCTCAAAATTATAGACTATCAGGATAGAACAGGAGCTGCCTGAAAATAGATTTTGACCGACAGGGAAGGGGTGGATCTGGATTTTTGGGATTTTATGGTGGATAGAGGGGGATGTGTGGGACGTGCTCAATTTGTTTGGGAATTTTTGGAGATGGTTAAGGGGGCGGGAAAAATAGAAGAACAAGACACTATCCCACAGATCTGCTGATTGACAGACTGTCAGGGGTGGAACTAAAATATTGGGAAAAATATCAAACGGTGGTGGATTAGCACGAAATTTAAACTGGGAGGAGGTAAGAACAAGGGGGATGATATGTCAAAATTTCAAGATCATCAGATACACGGATTGGGAGGACCAACCAGATCTTCAGGTTGCTGTTCTAGATTTCGTGGTTCAGGACAGCAGCTCGGAGATGTTGTTGTGGCGGCTCGACGACGGCACGAACGGAGGCGGCGGCGGCGGCGGTGGCGGTGGGTGGAAGTCGCATCCAGCGGAGGTGATAGAGGTAGAAATCACTCCCAGAATATGGCTTCACACTATAGATTAGGGCAACCTTCACAGCTGCAAGGGGAGAGGGAGAGAGGGGCGCCCTTGGGCTCCAAGAACATTTCTTGATTTTTCTTCTTATTAATTGCTATAGAATTCACAAAATACATGGATTGTATAGAAATGGAAAAAAGACTTAAGCTACCCTTAGATCTAGGATTACGGAGGGGCAAATAAGGGATATCATTTTCTTCTCCCATGTGGTCAAAAGAAAGAAAACAAAAAAATTACAAGAGAGGACAAAGGAGGGGGCGCCCCCTTGACTAAAGGGTAGTCCAAGTTGGACTTTGCCCCATGGTCCATGTTCCACCCTTGACCTTGGACCAACCCACATGGGCCCTAGAACCTAGGTGGACCAATGAGAAAGAGGGTGGGGGACCCTGCTAGACCTACTGACATTTTACATAGAAACCCAAAGGCCCTTTTGCAAAGAAACCTAAAGATTTCTAATGACTAACATATTGGCTTATAATTGCCATACAATTGTAACCCAATTAACCCAAGGATATAAATGCAAACAAAAGGACATAAATGTAAAACTAAAATGTTAGTGTCCGGTGTTGATTCCCATCAATTCTTCCCGGGTGGGAAGAACTCGACCTCGTCGAGTAAGGGGTGCGGCTGCTCGTGTGGCTCCTACGGATCTGTCACCGTACCAGGTAATACGGAGTACGCTCCACCCCAAGTAATCGTCACCTGCTCATCCCCTATATATTCGATATGCACATGCTGCTGTGAGAATGAGGCTAGTGGTGGACACTCCGGGGTGGGGTCACTCTTAAAGGAAGGAGACAGCTTAATGACTCACTAGGAATCACCGCGGAGTCCCTATATGTGACTAGATATGAGACATTGAGGTAGAGCTGATCCCAAATTCCGGCAAGTCTACAACGTACGTAGTAGACCCGACTTGCCTCACACTCGAAAGGGACTGACATCGCGAGCTGACATGAGACCGACTATGCGACTCCTAATATGCTCGACACATGTATGTATAGACTCTGAACAAAAAAAAAAACACATCAAACCTACTGTTTGACCGACCCATACATATGCAATGGTTGACTAGGACATCCGAATGTGTGCCATGCATACACATGACGCAACCTAATATTGGTGGAATGGAATCCTAGACATCCTAACATGCACCATTCATGCACTGACGGCCCTTTGGATTTGGGAGGTTTGGGTGGGCTAGGAGAGCCGAATTCTCCTACTTCCGTACCCCAATGAACGGGCTCCTTGCAGAGTGTGGGTGGACTGGCCCGTGGAGAAGGGGTGTGATAGTGAACTTCCCTAAAGAAGTGGACTAGATATGGTGGGTCAAGGGGTTCACTAGGGAAGGGGTTGAAGGGATCAAAGAATGTGTGACCCCTCGAGATGGGTTCCTTCACTACATAGTCCCATGTTTGGAATTCGTGAAGGTGTAGATGGTCACCTTCATTCATGATGGTCGATGGGTCATGGATCTCATGGAGAAAGTAAGGTTCCTCCCTCGGAATAAGTGGAATGAAGCTAGGCTCGGCCGGCATGGGGAGGAATAAGAGAACCTTCGTGGTGACATGACCCACGGTGCACATGGAGGTAATGGACCCTAAGGCTGGATGTGTGAAACTACGACTATTGGGTTGGTCGAAGCCTCGGGCCAACATACACGTCTAACTTCAATTGCCAGTTTAATCCCTTAATGAGGTCTTCCAATGTGTCAACATGGTGAGAAGACCGAAAAGTGGTGTGGAATGAGTTGACGGGCACTAGTTGTAGTGCGGGCTCCATGGATGTGTAGTAAGGTGCTTTAGGGACCAAGCCTGTCTTGAGCCAGCTAAGTAGTGGCTCGGTGATGATTAGCTTTCTCGTTAGAAGTACGGGTGGCTCTAGCTGATCTGGCTCCAAATGAGGTGGCTCCGAATAAAGATCGGAAGGTGAGGGTGGAGGGATAGGAGCTCTCACGGGCGGAGAAGGAGTGTCCTCCTTGAGGGGAAGAGGTTCTTGGGGCGGCACTGGGTTGAGGCTACCGGCTACGACCTCCCTATACTCGGGCAGGAGTCCGTCAATCTGGGTACACATTCTATCCACCTTATCTGACATGATTTTGAAAAGTTCGGCAATGGTGGGGTTTGGAGTAGGGGTATCGTGATGGACTCGCCCATAATCACTCAGCCTAGTATTGGGCTTAGGCTCGTCTACATGTGGGGCTCTTTGCCTCCGACTATGACCCACTTGGTTGGAGGTGATTGGGTGGGGTCGGTTGGAGGTGACTGGGCCGGATATGTAGACCCTTCTAAGCCCGCCCTTCATCTCACGCCATGACTCTATAGGCCATTGCCTCCTAATTTCCCTCAAGCATTCTATGTCCCTCCATATTTCGGCGGTATCGTAAAAAAGCCGCCTTGTGGAAAAGTCGACTTGCATGGCATCGGACATAACGTAACACTCAAAGTATTTGTCCATAGCGGCTTCCCACTCTAGGTAGTCACTCGGGACCGTGGAGCCATAGAAGTTTGAGGCTTCGGGCCTATGGAGGTGGTGGGGTTAGATTCCCCATCCTTGGGTGTGTCACCACCATTCATATGACGTGGGTTTTTGGGGATCCATGGGACACGGGGGAGCTATAGGATGGCCATGCCGACACTTGGTGACAAGACAAACAGACTAGACACGACCCTACAACAACAATGCAAAGTTGGAATGCAGACTCGACTACTAACCTAGCCTCAACCAGTATCCGGTACGTGGCAGAGGTTTGATCCGAAGATCACACTCACGCAAGTGTGCTACCTTCCCGATAGGCATAACCTATCATTCTGGGAACACCTTTTGATATACCGGGTATAGGAATGTAATGCGACACCTTGGACTGACTAACCGACTACCCTAGACT
Source organism: Amorphophallus konjac (assembly GCA_022559845.1). NCBI lineage: Eukaryota > Viridiplantae > Streptophyta > Magnoliopsida > Alismatales > Araceae > Amorphophallus > Amorphophallus konjac. The sequence continues at coordinate 45,933,492 of CM040125.1, forward strand.
CAACTTAGCTCTGATACCAATTTGATGCGGGACGAGACGTGAACCTGGGACTCTAACTCGTAGACGTCCCTAAGCGAGGGAAAAGCGTGGATCTGCGCGGTTGAGGAACCGGCAATGAGTCTCGGGTATCGGCTTTCCGCATGCTCGAATCGAGTCACGGGACGGGTTCCACTCACTCACTCTCGCAGCGGTGATAAATATATATCGAGCTAATTTCCTATCACTCTAGTAGCGGCATATAGAGATATATACGAATAAAGCAAATGCCAAGTGGGGAGCGGACACGATACCTCCACGCTCCGGGCGTGGGGAAGACGACCCCGGCCAAGACCGTAACTCCCGGTATAGTATATGTAATTAATTACAGAAGTGAATTTTCTTACCCACTCCACGCAGGGAGGTAAAGGGCTACAGTGGGACCCAGGAGTATCGGTCTCGGGTTGACGGGCAGCAAGTCGGAAGGGCTCTCGGACCGGAGGCGGACTGCTGGCCCGACTCGGTACTGTTCCGAGTCGCTAGACAGCAACCAAACTTGGCTTGTGGGACGGAGGCTTCCGGTCACCTTCTGATCATGGCGGCTGGCTGGGACGTCGGTAGAAGACTCCTCTTCGTTCCCCGAAATCGGCAGCGGCTGAATCGACGCTGAAGTAATTTTGTAAGAATTAACTTGCTGCTGCCTTTGCTGGCCTGTTCACAGAATAGGTTTGCGCAACCCGGAGAAAAGAATTGTTCCGCCCAGATCCGATGTCGGATCAAGACGAGATCAGCGCCGTTGAATAGAGGACTTCAAGGGATACAACATATAATTATTTCACATCCATCCATTAAACGGATTGGAAATAAAAAACTCTGTGGGTTGTAGTTATTTCTGGCTCAAAATTATAGACTGTCAGGACAGAACAGGAGCTGCCTGAAAATAGATTTTGACCGATAGGGAAGGGGTGGATCTGGACTTTTGGGATTTTATGGTGGATAGAGGGGGATGTTTGGGACGTGCTCAATTTGTTTGGGAATTTTTGGAGATGGTTAAGGTGGCATGAAAAATAGAAGAACAAGACACTATCTCGCAGATCTGCTGATTGGCAGACTGTCAGGGGTGGAACTAAAATACTGGGAAAAATATCAAACGGTGGCGGATTGGCACGAAATTTAAACTGGGAGGAGGTAAGAATAAGAAGGATGATCTATCAAAATTTTAAGATCATCAAATACACATATTGGGAGGACCAACCAGATCTTTAGGTTGCTATTCTGGATTTCATGGTTCAGGACAGCAGCTCGGAGATGTTGTTGTGGCGGCTCGACGGCGGCACGAACGGAGGCGGCTGCGGCGGTGGCTGGAAGTCGCATCTAGCGGAGGTGGTAGAGGTGAAAATCACTCCCAGAATATGGCTTCACACTATATATTAGGGCAACCTTCATAGCTGCAAGGGGAGAGGGAGAGAGGGGCGCCCTTGGGCTCCAAGAGCTTTTCTTTATTTTTATTCTTATTAATTGCTATGGAATTCACAAAATACATAGATTATATAGAAATGGAAAAAAGACCTAAACTACCCTCAGATCTAGGGTTCGGGAGGGGCAAATATTCATTTTCTTCTCCCATGTGGTCAAAAGAAAGAAAACTACAAAATTACAAGAGAGGACAAAGGAGGGGGCGCCCCCTTGACTAAGGGGTAGTCCAAGTTGGACTTTGCCCCATGGTCCATGTTCCACCCTTGACCTTGGACCAGCCCACATGGGCCCTAGAACTTAGGTGGACCAATGGGAAAGAGGGTGGGGGACCCTGCTGGACCTACTGGCATTTTACATAGAAACCCAAAGGCCTTTTTGCAAAGAAATCTAAAGATTTCTAATGACTAACATATTGGCTTATAATTGCCATACAATTGTAACCCAATTAACCCAAGGATATAAATGCAAATAAAAGGACACAAATGCAAAACTAAAATGTTAGTGTCCGGTGTTGATTCCCATCACACGCGGGAATATTTTTGTCGTGCTGAGGATAGGCTTAATGCCATAGAGGATAGGATGGACGCTACCGACAGATCTCTCCAAGGTCTGGTTAGACGAGTCTCCGCCCTAGAGGAAGCCCCGATCAGACCCGTCCAAGGCAACATGTCCGTGTCTGAGTATATTCGGGACTTTGATGAGTACATGTTGGAAGTTGGAGAGGAGAGCACCACGATCGCATTATGCTTCCGGAAGGGTATGCGGCTTCACTACCAGTTTGAATTGTTTTTCCACGACGTGACCACTCTGGAGCATGCTTATCAGGTCGCTCTAGAGGTTGAGCCATTCGAGTCAAGGTTTGATGCTGCCCTTCGACGAGCATCTACCTCTCAGCAGAGTGCCGAGCCTGTCGGACGGCCAAATGAGCCCACGAGGCAGGACGCTCACCCACCCCAGCCGGGGAACCCTTCCCCTAGAGCTCCTTTGCCACCTAATTAATTTACCTTTCGATTTTTATTCGGAGCCACCTCATTTGGAGCTACCCGTGTTTCTAACGGGAAAGCTATTCGTCGCCGAGCCACTACTTAGCTGGCTCAAGAAAGGCTTGGTCCCTAGAACACCTTACTCCCCATCCGTGGACCCCACACTACCATTAGTGCCAATCAACTCATTCCATACCACATTTCGGTCTTGTCACAATGTTGATACATTGGATGACCTTATTAAGGGATTATACTAGCAATGAAAGTTGACGAACATGTTGGCCCCAGGTTTTGACCAACTCAATAGTTGTAGCTTCACACATCCGGCATTGGGGTCCATTACCTCCGTGTGCACCGTGGGTCATGTCACCACGGAGATCCTTTTGCTCCTCCCCATTCCTGATGAGCCTAATTTCATTACACTTATCCTGAGGGAGAACCATATTTTCTATATGAGATCGCCATCTCACTTACCCCAATGCATGAAGGTGGCCATCTACACCTTCAAGAATTCCAAACATGGGACCGTGTCACGAGGGAACCCATATCGAGGGGTCACCCATTCTTTGATCCCTTCGATCCCTTCCCTAGTGAGCCCCTTGACCCACCATATCTACTCCACTTCTTTAGGGAAGTTCACTATCACACCCCTTCTCCACGGGCCAGTCCACCTACACTCTGCAAGGAGCCCGTTCATTGGGGTACGGAAGAAAGTGACTTTGGCTCTCCTGGCCCACCCAAACCTCCCAAATCCAAAGGGCCGTCAGTGTATGAATGGTGCATGTTAGGATGTCTAGGATTCCATTCCACCAATATTAGGTTGCGTCGTGTGTATGCAAGGCACACATTCGGATGTCCTGGTCCACCATTGGATATGTATGGGTCGGACTAACAGTAGGTTTGTCTAGGGTCTTGTGTGAGTCGGTGTTTTTCTTTATTTGTTCAGTTTGTTAGGAGTCTATACATACATTTGTCTGTTAGGAGTCTGCATACGTTGCGTCGAGTCGGTCTAATGCACGCTCGCGGCGTCAGTCTCTTTCGAGTGTGATGCTAGTCGGATCTTAGGCGTACGTTGTAGACTTGTCAGAATTTGGGATCAGCTCTACCATAATGTCTCGGATCTAGTCACCTATAGGGACCTAACAGTTATTCCTAGTGAGTCTTTGAGCCATCTCCTCCCTTTGAGAGTGACCCCACTCCAGAGTGTCCATCACTAGTCTCATTCCCACAGCAGCGTGTGCATAAAGAATATATACGGGATGAGCATGTGATGATCACTAGGAGTGGAGTGTACCTCCGCGCTACCTGGTACGGTGACGGATCCGCAGGAGCTACTTGAGCAGCCACACCCCTTACTCGACGGGGTCGAGTTTCTCCCACCTGGGGAGAATTGATAGGGACATAAAAGCAAGACCACTAATTTTTTTATTTTACATTTATACCCATGTGTTAATTGGGTTTACAATTGTATGGTAATTATAAGTCAATGTGTTAGTCCTTAGAAATCTTTGGGTATCTTTGTAAAAGGCCTTTGGGTTTCTATGTAAAATGCCAGTAGGTCCAGTAGGGTCCCCCACCCTCTTTCCCATTGGTCCACCTAGGTTCTAGGGCCCACATGGGTTGGTCTTTGGTCCATGGGAGAAGGTTGACCAAGAAGTAAATTCTAATTTGCCTCCCTTGGTCCAAGGGGCGCCCCCCTTTATATTTTTTTATTTTGGTCATTTTGACCAAATGAGAGATTAATATCCTATCCCCCATTTGCCCCTCCCTAACCCTAGATCTGAGGTTAGTTTAGGACTTTTAGTTAATCTTATAAAATCCTTGTATTTTGTGAATTCCATAGCAATTAATGAAGAAAACTTCTATTTTTTTGCTCAGGAAGGCCAAGGGCGCATCCATCTCTCTCTCTCCACCCCCTTGCAGCTGTGAAGGCTGATCTTCTGAGGTGTGAAGCCTCCCCATCAATCCCTCTCTGAGTGAGAAGCTCAGCACCGCCGCCGCTGCCGCCATCGAGCCGCCATCGCACCACCACCGCCTCGCCGTCGAAATTCTGTCCACCCCTGGATAGCAAGCTATTGCCTGATTTTTATCTCCTCATCAAGAGATCTGATCGAGCTCAAATTTTGAGGGTGAGTTTCCCACAAAATTCCCCCTCTCCAAATTTTTTTTCAGGTTATTCCTCCATCGTTTGATCCCTGTTCTACCATAGTCTTCCCTGGTCTACACAATCTGTCACTGTGCAGATCTGTGTTCTAGCAAGCCATATCTTCACCATTTCCCCCCTTTCCCAATTTCAGATCGATCTAAAATTTGGATTGGGGTTTCTGTACACCAAAGCCTTCTTCCACAATTTTTTTCATGATTTTATGAGTTTGTTTGCCTATCCAAAAATCCACTGCAAAATCTGAAATTTGTTCTTTCTCCTCCATTCCCGATCCGACCACCACTAGCCATAAAATATATTTCCCCTGTCAAACCACCTCAGAAAAATACACAAAAATTATTTTTATGTTCCTTACTTCCCCATCTATCATCCATAAAAATTTCAAGCCCTAGATCCATTATTTATGCCTCGATCAACGTGCATCATCAGGCAGATCTGAATCTGCCCAGTGAGATCGGAGCCGAGGAGTCAGCATGTTCATAAATACCCCACGAAAAACCCAGTACCAGAAAAATTCTTGCAATAGCCTATGTTCGTGGATCTCTCAAAGGGCTTCGCAACGGCGCTAGTTTTGCGTCAATCCGACGTCGGAGCTGACCGTAGCAATTTTTACCGCCGGGTCGCGTGGTTCTGAAACTGCAACCCATGCTCGGGACAGCAACCTGCAACACCCGACGAGCTGAGCCGCCCCGCCTTCCACAAGGCATTCCAGCCCGACCACCTTCCAGGGAGTGATCCTCTTGGAGTCCCCCTCGCAATAGGACCAACCCCGCCCCAGTCGGCCGTCCGAGCAGAACGTGGTCCCCACAACTGTCAGCCAGCGCCGTCCGGACAGCACCGACGGATCGGTCCACATTGCTGCCCGTCAACCCAAGTTCGCTATTCCCGGGTTATTGTTGTCGCCCTTTACCTCCCTGCGTGGAGTGGGCAATAAAATTCTTGTTGTAATTAAGATTTACTATTGTACCGGGAATACGAGTCTTGGCCGGGGTCGCCTTCCCTACGCCCGGTAGCGTGGAGGTATCGTTTCCGCCCCCCACTTGGCATTTTGCTTACATCGTATATATTCATATGCCGCTACTAGAGTGATAGGAAATTATCTTGATATATTTTTATCACTGCTGCGAGAGTGAGTGTGAGATCCATCCCGTGACTCGATCCGGGCATGGAAGAGTCAAATATCCTTGACTCATTGCCGGTTTCTCAACCGTGCACATCTGCACGCTTCCCTCGCTAGGGACGAGTCCCGAGTTTTCCTAGAGTCCAAGGTTCGCATCAAATTGGTATCGAGTCGCGTCCCGTCCGGCATCACCGAGTTACCTGAAAAATGTTAAAGTAGGGAGTGAGCAAGAAGCTCAGCAGGAACTAATCATTTCATGAATATGCGTGAATGATGCGTAAAAATACAAATAAGCGGACTAAATATATAGCATGATCACAAGATAACTGACATGATATAGGATTTGAGACATTGCACAATATTTAACGGCTAAGAGTTCCAAGGTCAAGCTATGTAGCAAAGACGATACATGTAGGAAATTGGATTTCTTGAAGGATTTCCAAGAATTAATAAGCTCTTCAACTAGAAGAACATACCTATAAGTCATTACAAGGAATGACCTTCAAGGAAAGGATTGCGATGTAGACCCATCAAAGGTCACATTCTCGAGATAGAATAGCTTGGAGAGGCTAAAGGGAATAACATGCAATAAAACCACGAAATTAACAAATCCGAAAAACTGGCTAAGAGGCGGTCAAGGTACAGCCGCAATAACATGAAAACGGTCTAGACTGGACCGCTATAATCGTTACTGGGCCAAAGGATGAAGCCCAATTAGACGGGAGAAAATGGTCGCTAATAGTGCCGCTAAACATAAGAGACAGTCCTTAATGGGCCGCTAACAAGAATTGCGGTCCAAGGAAGGCCGCAACTAAGTTGGGTACAACAATGACAAGCAGTCGACTTACCGGGCCCTAAGTTAGCCTGAGACATGGTGGGACCGAACCGGGGTCCAGCCCACACATCCCAGATCATACAAGGGGCTTTAGGTCGACTCTCACAGAGCTAGGTCAACTGGAAATCAAAGGAAATCGACCGGTAAACCTGGCACACAGGCCAGAACAGAAAGAAAGAAACGGTCACCATGTGGCCGCTAACATACAGTAGCGGTCCTAGAAGGGTCGTAATAAGCATAACAGTCCCGATTTTGGGATGTAGAAACACACAATTCGATCGAGTCGGTGGGTTCAGGTTTGGGGGTACAACCCGCCCGACGTCCTAGTGGGAATCCCATGCTCGCGTGGTCTTACGAAGGTCTCATAATAGAGGTCCTAGTCCGACGGAAGGAATATCCGGCGGAGAGTCCCAACTATTACAAGAATTAAGGTGTGAAAGGCGGTAATAATTGGTCCAGTCGACACCACCGGAGTGGCACAACCTTCCAGCAAACTCTAAACTGTACATAGCAGAAATAGAATTTGTGAACTAATTAATTAACCAATCATGTTATTCTACTCTCTTTCTAATCCTTTTTATAACAAATGGATGATGATCATGAAGGAACAAATATAAGGAAGAGAATTAGACTTAGATCAAATGTTTCATGAGCCTTAATTATTAGTGCGTTTATACAACATAATTAACCCTAATATCATGTTGTTAAATAAGGAATGACAGAACATAACACGCCGAAAAATGATCGACACTTTCACTGAAATAGGGATAAAAACTATCTCTAAGAGGACCGCCAGAAGCATAAGACGGTCAAGGGGAAGGCCGCTACCCTTGGTTAGCGGTCAACTTATGACTACTAGAGCAAAAATGCAAAACAAGAGCCTTGCGGTCTATCGGGCGGTCGCTAGGCCCAGCGGCAGTCTGTCGGGCGATCGCTAAGCCCAGCATAACCCTCAACAGGAAACCAAACGGTCTGTCGAGCGATCGCTAAGCCAAGCGGCGGTCACTGGTAGGGCCGCTACCAGGTCCTCGCCCTGGCCTCCGGCGAGTCCCGACACACCTTACTTATATCTCAAAATTCGTGCAGTATGGTGAACCAAAATTGGGCAAATCGGTGTCAATAGAAATATAAAATTTTTTTGAACATGATAGCAATGATTAATTAGAATTTTAGCCTGCCAATCCAAACATCATATCGATATAAGTGGAACTAACATGGACGGTGCCCTAACTTGACATGCCTCGGTTCAAAACTGAAATACGATCGCTATACTAAACTAAAATTAGGGCTTTTGGCATCAAAATGAAGAGGACACAAAGGCGATCAAGCTAGCATGCTTTAATTAAAGTTTGGCCCGAGAGAAACCTACCTGTTGAGTCCCGAACGGTGACAATCAAGAGGGGAGAGGTGAATTGATTGGCCAATTAAAAATTTCTTCCAAGTGGAAACTATGTTAATTAAGCACACAAGCACTTGGCCTCACTCGAACATGATCACACTTGTGAATGCGTGTGGATGTGGGTAGGTGTTTGATTATGGAAGTGGTGTATGCTCAACTCACCGTGAAGCCCACTTGACAAAGAATTTGGAAAATCAAACCACAAGTAACACACGGAGTTTTTAGGTGGTTCGGGTACACTGAAGTGTCCCCTACGTCCACCCCTCACAGTGAGGATTAAGACTTCACTATGAAGTGAGCCACACACACGCTGTGTAAAACAACAAACACACACACACACGTCACCCGATTTGGGCTGCCACACACAAATACACACACATTCATGTTTCCGAACACGAACACCACACACAAGAATCCGATTCAAGTTTTTACAACAAATGCTCAAGTTCAAACTAAATGATTCTGAGAATAAGGAGTGAAGAATGATTTATTGTAGTTGGAGCTCCCTCTTCTTCTTCTCCGAACGTAGTTTGGTGCTTCGGCAAGAGGAAGATCGATCCTTGAGGAAGAATGAAGCTATGTCGCACAAATAAGATTGCAGCTTTGATATCCCACGCAGCTTGCTGTTGGGGATGATGTGGAGGCTTGATTCAAGCTTCTTCCCTTCACTTTCAGGTTCAGAACAAGGTGGAAGAAGCCCCTGGAGCTGCTGCTGCGACCCTGCACTCACAAATGTTAGAGCAAAAACACACTCAGATTTCTCTCCGAATTCCCCTTAGGTTTACAACCCCAATGAGATGTTTTATATAATTTGGACGGTCAAGAGACAGCCTAGGGACCAGATCCACAAATCTTGGAGTGATTTGGGGCATTAGGACCGGACTTGGAAGACTTTTGGCACGCCTACACGAAGGTCGTAATTGACGGCGCCGCCCCGGACCGGAAAGGGTCGACCCTTGGGGTCGACCCTCGTGGGATTTTTAGAGAGCCAAGTTCAATGGGTCGACCCTTGGGGTCGACCCTCGTGCCCCTCTCGTGCGGGTAAAAATTATGACTCTCAGGGGTCGACCCTTGGGGTCGACCCTCGCGTGAATGGGTCGACCCTTGGGGTCGACCCTTGCAGTTATGGTGAAAGGACCCATCGGGAGTTAAATTCAAGCCAACAGGGGTCGACCCTTGTCCCTGGACTTCCAACAAATAGAACAAAGACACCCTAGGTTCAAGTATCAAGTTACGGGGTTCCAAGTTGGGTTTAAAACATCGAAGGGAATGTTGTTAAGACATGAATATGAAAGCCCAATGCATTTAAGCTTAGGTAAGACTCAAACCAATATAACCCTTGAGATCAAAAGTAATGAACTTCAAACCACAAGATCAAGGGCCAATAAGTTAAAGTTGATCTCAACGACCGTCCTTGAGCTCCTTAAGCGTTTAGGCACGTTCCTTGCCCTGCAAAGACATAATTGGTGAATTAGATGTAGCCTTGCTATTTGAGTTCAAGGGGCTTACCCGTTGAGGTTGTTCTTTAACCTTCTTAGCTCCAATACCTCAATAGGAAGTTAAGCTTTGCAAGACTTTATATGCTAGAACACATCAAAGACAGTGTATATATACATATAGTGTTTGGTCATCATCAAAAGCTATCAAATTAGACATTCACTCAAGGAGGGGGTTCAAAAATCTCCCCATTTTTGATAATGACAAAATACTATATGCCTTGCATAAACATATGCCTTCAAAAATAATTTAGCATTCATATGAAATTCAATCTTCAACCTCCATATTGAGAAAAAAACTTTCATCCTTCACATAGATCATTCAAGAAACATTTGTATATGAACCATACCGATCCAAACATATAAGATTGACCATAAAATGGCATGTTTGAAACATTTCTGCCGACCAAATAATTTAAAGGGAACAAGGTCTGAGGTCAAAGGCAAATTACAAGATGCAATGCATGAGATGGAACTGAAATGCAACACAAGTTAAATGCAACATTGCTAATAAACAGAAATATGATAAAATCACACATGCATGCAAGCACACAACACACATAAAGTATAGGTAGCCGATTGCCGGGCACACATTGAGTACAAAAGTTCTCCCCCTTTGGCATCATCAAAAAGGAGGGGGGAATGTGGGATAAGAAGTGTGCCATTCTGCGGGAGTGCAACCATTTAGTCATCATCCGGAGTGGGTGGAGACGGTGGACGTCGAACATAATCCAAAATCTCCTCAAACATGTGGGCTTGATGTGCCAAGGCATCAGCGAAGGACTGAGTGGATTCTTGGTGAGATAGCTTCAGATCAGACAATTCTTTTTCAATAGCCTCCATTGTCTCCCCATACCTGTTTAAACGATCATCAATTGTGTCCAAACGATCCATGAGCAGTTGAACCTCCTCGGAAGGCATCCCTTCATTAGGAACAGGTGGGTGTTGCTCTCCAGTCGGCTCTCCATCATCATCATCGTCATCCTCCTCAGAACTGACCACTTGGGCAGGACGTTTCAGTTGGTGAACCAAGTCTCCATCTCTCATTTCATAACCCATGTTATGACAAATGGTGTGAATTGAGTAAATGTCAGCAGTGCGTATTGTTTGGGAGGGCTCTTTTGAGAGATCAATGTCCATGTACTAAAAAACAACAGATAATGCTGCGGCATATGGTAATGTCATGTTCTTGTGCTTTATGCTTGAACAAATGTGGTCCAAAATAAGTGTGGGAAAGCTTATAGGAATGCCACCCAAGAAGCAATAGAAAAGAAACATATGAATCTCAGTAACCTTATCATGGCCTCCTCCTCTTGGTAGCAAAATAGTAGTGATCATTCTATGCAATATATGCTGTATGGGAGGAAAATGGTTGGCATTCAAACCAGCTAGTGATCTATCTCCTTTTTCTTCGGATGTCATGTATTGATACACTGTTTCATCTGGAACCACAATATCACCAAAATCATAACCTTTAGGAGATAAATCAAATGCTGCGCCTAAAAGCTGCGGTGAAAGTATAATCTGAACCCCATTTACCATAGTGATTGGTGTGTCACCCGACATGGACAAACTACTGTAGAATTGATGCACCAAGTTTGGATAACTGCGGTGATGTGCGGACATGAAAATGTCTAGATTTGGTTGACTGCAAATAAGATCCACAAGACTTGGGACATGGCGACTAAGATTACCGAAATCGACCGCCCATGGACGGAGCACTTTTCTGTCCAAAACCTTGCTTGATGCTGGGTTTCCTCGAAGAGCAGCGCTTTGTGCGGCCCGTTTAGATCGACGCTCTCTTGCCGAGCTCGATGCTTCTCCTCTTTGAGAAGGACTCCTCCTTGGGGCCATCTAGAACATAAATCGAAGGAACCGCTTGATGAGGTTGTAGATCTTGATGGTTCAACAAGAATGGAAGGCTAATACATGGAATAAAAGATCCTCCACACACCAAGAACGTACCTCAGACGGATTGGGAAGCAAGAACGATGCCTTGAACCGTTGCAAGGATGAATCCGCGGGATGCCACCGGAGGAACCCGCGGCTAGGGCTTGGAGCGCTTTGGGTGCCAAGAGGTGATTTGTGGGCTTGCAAGAGATGGTGGCTAGGGTTAGAAGGGGGCTTGAGGGGTTTTATGAGATGGGAAGGGGGAAACATAGGGTTTTCACCCACTTTTAGGGCGATTCAGACGCGGCTAGGGCCGCCAGACCATAACGGGTCGACCCAAACAGATTTCAGATCCGCGAGGGTCGACCCTTGGGGTCGACCCTTTAGTTCAGGTCCGCGTGGGTCGACCCTTCCGTTGTATATCAAAAAAAATGTGACTGAAGTGTAATGGAAGATCAAAAAGGTTCGGCTCTAGTCCCTAATGATAAATTCAAGTTGGAATCAAGGAAAATTGATTTGTTTAAGGGTTGAAATCGATTAGGGAGTTGTTTAAGAAAATTGAAGATCAAACTTGACGTTTCTCATCCAATACTCCGGATTTCAGATTTTGAACGATTGTTGCTCCCTTGTTGGCATTTGAGTGTATTCAAGGTAATATCGACCATAGAACTAACAATAAATGTGTGTGTAATTATAAATAAAAGTAATGCAATACACACCACAAGGTTTTTCACACAAAAATTTTCTTTTTGTTTTTCAGGCAACATAATGCACATGCATGTCAAAGAAAATCAATTATGCACCTTACTAATACAAATGCATGCAATGCAATGACATATACACACAGTTGTGCAGATGATCATGATTCAGACCCGTCTATCCTACAAACCCCTAATTCTCTCCTGAATGTTGTGAATTTATCTTCACTTAGAGGTTTGGTGAATATGTCGGTAATTTGTTGGTCTGTTTCAATGAACCTGATTTCCACACCACCCTTGCTCACATGATCCCTAAGAAAATGATGTCTAATTTCAATATGCTTCGTGCGAGCGTGATGGACATGGTTCTTTGACATATTTATGGCTGAAGTGTTATCACAAAGGATTGAGGTGTTTTTGAAGGAAATGTGATAAGTGTGTATTTTTACATATTAATTCATATTATACACATTTGTTATGAACTTTAATAATAATAAATATGTACGTATCACACTTACTTTTAAGTTAGAGTCAAATATTTAATTTTATGGAATTAAATAATTTTAATAACGATATTTACTTATTTATGTAGGCACTCGGTACGAGGGAAGTGACAAGAAATAAATATAAAAATAAAAAATAAAAAAATAAAATAATACATATATGTTGAAATGGGCCAAAAGCCCATAGATTTGTTCAAAAAGAAAAGAAAAAAAAGAGAAAAAAAGAGAAAAAAATAAAATAAATAGCTGTTATACGCTATATATATTATCAATATATATATATATCTGTGTGTGTGTGTGTTTTTTTTTCTGTGCAGGAAGGCGCGCCCGCGCCTTCGCCAGGCGGCACGGGCGACGAGGGGGCGTCAACGACCGACGCACCGCGGCGCACCCGCGGCGGCTCACGCGGGCGGCGCACGCGGCCAGAGGAGAGAGAAAGGGAGAGAAAGAGAGAGAAAGGAAGAGAAAGAAGGCTAGAAACAAATAGAAAAAATCAGAAAAAAATGTAAAAGTGTGCAACACATGGTGGCACACAATTCTGAGTCAAAAATGGCAGCAATGAGTTGTGTTTTTCAACAAAAGGGGTAAGAAATGTCAAGATGTTCACATAGGGAATGGGGTGGTGTTAACTCTATAAAAGGGGCTTCTATTGTGATGAAGCAAAAAAGGAGTTGCAAGAGAGTTGCAAGGGGTTACTTTGAGTTTTTGAAGTTTATTCTTGTTGGCCTTAGTAGAGCTACATAGGAGAGTTAGAGGGTGTTGTTTTGAGAGCTTTTGATGTAAACTTTGTAAGTTGATGTTATTTTAATGAATGTTCTTTTTAAGCATTTAGTCATTTCTTAGTCCCATTACTTGGTGTTCTGATCTCCATTTCATTTTCCTATCTTCACAAAAGTTGTTCATCTTTAAGTGTTCTCCAATTTTTCTTTCTATCATTTCCCTTAATTCCTTCTAGTTTAAAAGTTATTTCCCATTTTTCTAAGTTCTGTTCTATGTGATTACTGTTCATCCGAGGTGATACCTTCTAATATTCTTCCATTTTGAAGCCTTTCCAATCCTATGTTTACTCTGAGTTCTTCATGAAAGTTGTTCTTCTCTTGTAGATCTAGATTTTTGTCTTCTACCACTTCTTCTAATTCCTCTTCGTTTGTGAGTTATAATTAATATTTCACTGTTCTGTCTTTAACATTTTTATTATTCATCCGCACCGATAGATCTTGATTTTTCACGTTTTTCACTGTCTTCCTCTCGTTTTATATCTCTATGGTCTTCATCAAACTTCTTCCTCTTTTCATTCTCTACAACTTTCATTTCTTCCACCTCTTCTAATTCCCTCTAGATTTTAAATTATTCTCTTCCTTCCAATCCCCTATTTTCAATATAATTCTGTTGAGTTTTCAACTTATCTTTGTTCCTATTTCTATCCATCTCCATCTCTTCACAATTTCTTCACACAACCCAAGGTGGTTAGTCATCTTTCAGTCATCACACGGCGTCGACTTCCAAGGCGGATTGATCTTCATCCAAGGCTCGGCGAGGAAACGGCGGCGTTCTTCATCCATTGGCTAAAATTTCCTTCACTTTTCTCTTCTTATTCAAAGTTGCAATTTAGTTTCCTTTAGTGTTAATCGCACTCAAAAGATAAAAATTGGTTTTCAAAACATAAGGATATTTTCCAACTTGATCTATAAAAGATTTTGTTCTCCTCGTGGGATCGACCCGTATTTACCACTGTACTCGTATTTCCAAAATCATTTAATTGAGTGAGTGCGGTTTTATCAATTTTGAAATTTATGTGGCACGGTATTTTTAAACGACGGGTGCCGAGCGCATAAATTTTTGGTGCCGTTACCGGGGAGAGGAATTTTTAAATGTTGGGATATTCTTGTGTTTGATGTGTATATTTGTATAATAATTTTTCTATTTTTATTTTACAGGAAAAATAAAATAAATCAGAAAATCAAAGAAAGAGAAAAATCATACCTGAAATTCCAAGAAAATGAAGCGTCGCTGAAAGCCTAGTACTGTAGCAGTCAAGCGTCGCTAAAGCGCAGAAACGTAGGAACATGTTCTATTTTTCTAATTTCTAAAAAATCTTTAAAAAAAATCTGAAAAATTCTTGAAAAATCTATAAAAAAAATTAAAACAAAAGAAAATTTTGTGCTGGCTAGATAGGTTCATTAACTAAAAAAAAAAAACTTGTACCAAAATAAAAGACTTCATCCAAGAATAGAAACCACACCCATCATGTTCTATGTCATGCATCATTTAGCATAGAATTTTTCTTTGTTTAATTCTTGTCATTGCATTTTGAAGATTGCTAGGGGCAAGGTACGTTCTACTTATCCTATTCTGGCATGCATATTGCATAAGAACCCCTTGTTTGAAATTGTGGTGTGCATTTCATTTCAAAATATTGTAAGGGCACTACATTTAAATAACATAAGGTGGGGAATTCATCACCCTTCCTTAGCCCACAAACCACATTCCCCTTGCATATCTGCATGACCTACGCCATAAATAAAAGTCAGTAGACGTTGGCCCTAGGATCACATTGTGGTTCTTGTGTTATTTGGGTTTACCCTCTTATGAAAACCGGTGCCTAAGGCAAGACGGTCGGACGGCAAACGCCTTAAGCGGGCTAGTGGTTTGACATAATTAGGTCCCTACGAAAGTAAGGGGAGCCTCCCACTACCCCACCCCTTACCTGGCTGGTGGAAATACTGAGGGTGAACTTAAGTTTCACTTTAATCATTTTGTGAAACCCCATTTGTAGGTCTAGGACACATCTAGGTCATTAGGGTAATTTGTGTGATAACTTGTTTGTGTTTGCATAAAAAATAAAAAAAACATCATTCCCTTATCTCTCTTCATCTTAGTTGTGTCAAAATAAAAAAAATAAACAAACAAAGAAAATCATCATAAAAAAAAATCTCTCTCTCTCTTTTTGTCCTATTTTATGCAAGGTAGGAGATCCCTACACCCACCTTTGTTAGGACCCATAGGAGAGATTGAGAGGTTAGTGCATTCTAGAACTCACCATCAACCTAACCTCATGGCCGATCACAACCACAATCAACAGCAAGTTCAACAAGTCGCTCCCAAGCAAATGAAGGAATTTTTTTTGCCCGATCAATACCAACCTTCATTTTATACCCAAGCACCTCAAAATCAAGCAGCACAATATGAAATTAAATCAAGCACCATTCAAATGTTGCCATCCTTCTATGGCAATACCAATGAGGATCCCTACAGACATCTGGATGAGTTCCTCCAGATTTATTCAACTGTGAAAATCCCAAACTTCTCTGATGATGCTCTCAGGCTGACTCTCTTCCCATTCTCTCTCAAAGATAAAGCCAAATATTGGTTAGGAGCCTTGGGTTGATCAATTGACACTTGGGCAGAAATGCAAAAAGAATTTTTGAAAAAAATTATACCCCATAGGACGAACCAATATTATGAGGAGAGCGATAACTGGATTCACACAAAATCCTGGGGAACAAATCCATGAGGCATGTGATAGGTTGAAAGATTTGTTAAGAAAATATCCACATCATGGTTTGTCAAGATGGCAAATAGTTTAAGCATTCTATGAGGGATTGACTGATAGTTACAGGCGTATGAGTTATTTGAGATGTTGAGTGAAAATTTGATCAGTCATGCCTCGCTATCATCTTATGAAAGAACGATTGGGCGGGCTAAGAAGGGTGGGCTTTATGAAGTGAAGAGCCAAGTTGAGTGTGAGAATAGGATGGATATCAATGCCTTGACTCAGAAATTGAACAAAATAGAATTGTTGGCACAGAAGATAGATAATGTTGATCTCGTAGCTCAAAAGCTAGATCAATTTCTATCTAGGCAGGAACCTTCTTCTTCAGGTCCTCGACCTCAACCATTCTCAGCTCCCAGTCATGAAGAGATCTGTGCTCTTTGCTCTAGCCCCGATCATGTGATAACTGATTGCCCCACTGCAGCCCAGCTTCCCCCATTCATCCAAGAACAAATCTTCGCTGGTCAGGGTGTCTCTAAGCCTCCTTATGATCCTTATTCCAACACCTACAATCCAGACTGGAGAAACCACCCGAATTTTTCTTGAAAATCTCAGCAAGGTCCATCTATCCAATCCAATCCCTCTTTTCAAAAACAACCCTTTCATGCTCCAATTCAATCTCACCAACATTATCAATCTCATTTTCACCAAACCCAACACCCAACACACCAAGCTCATCATAATTTTTCTCAATCCAATGCACCTTTTCCACAACAATCTCAACACCCATCACATTATTCTCAGGCCCCGTATCAGCAAGCTCAACTTTCTCAGGGCCAATACCATCAATATCATTCTAACCGATTCAATCAAGTTCCCATCCAACCCCCTCCTCAACCTCCGCAGCCCAATTTTGATGAAAAATTTGACCAACTCCAACAGCTCATTCTTTCTCAGCAACAATCTATTGTTAAGTTGGAAGGTCAGATAGGGCAATTAGCAGCAAGTAATGTAAGGAGAGAGGTGAGTCAGCTTCCTAGCCAGCCTATGGCTAACCCAAGGAACCAACCTCCGGGTTTTCCCCAAAGAGTTCATATTCTTCCTCAACCAAACCAACCTCAGCCGCCTCCTCCTGCAGGTCCCCAATTTGAAAATGCTAAGGCAATCTCTTCTCTTAGGAGTGGGAATGCTTTAGATAATCCTGATAGGACAAAAGAAGTTGGCAGTAGTTCGGGCCAAAAGGCCCAAGAGGAGAGTGATGAGGAAGATGAGTCTGTAATTGTTAAAGAAATGAAGAAGTCGGAGGGTGGAGAGAAGAGGTTGGCTAAAGGAAAGGAAAAAGTTGATGAAGGACGCCAAGACTATGTGCCTAAGGTCCCTTTTCCCGATGCCCTAAAGCCGAAAGCTCACAAGAAATCACCGGTACAACAAGAAGAATTAGTGGAATTGTTCAAACAGGTGAATATCAATATTCCACTCTTGGATGCAATCAAGCATGTGCCGGCATATGCAAAGTTTTTGAAATAGCTTTGTACTCCAAGGAGGGAGCCAAGGGCGGCAAGTCAAAACGTCCGCTTGTCTGAGGATGTGAGTGCTGTGGTAATGAATCATTTGCCAAGAAAATTGAAGGACCCCGGAGCCCCATTAATCTCATGTGACATAGGTGGAGTCACTTTTGATCGAGCATTACTCGACCTAGGTGCTAGCGTGAATCTTTTGCCCACCTTCATCTATGAGTAATTTGATCTGGGGGAGTTAAAACCCACTTCAATCATCCTTCAGTTGGCAGATAGATCAGTGAAAACTCCAAGGGGACTGTTGAAGGATGTGATTGTGAAAGTGCATGATTGTTATTTTTCGGTGGATTTTCTCATTTTAGATATGGCCTCGACCCAAGATCTAAAATATACACCTATCATTTTAGGACGTCCATTTTTAGCTACGGCTAAAGCCAATATAAATTGTGCCACGGGAATGATGGATATATCATTTGAAGGTGAGAAAGTTACATTGAATGTTTTTAAGGCTTCTCAATACCCGGACCATGAAGAAGAATACAATATTATTGATATCTTTGAGGAAATGATTGATGAAAGTCCGGAGGACATCAAGGACACCCTAGAAGAGGGTAGCATGCTTCAGGATTCTCCTCTCTCTTTCACACCCTGGTCTAGGGAAGAGTCACTGCCTCCATTACAATCTGAACCTGCGCTTCCATCTCTGGATCATCCACCTACTCTTGAATTGAAACCTCTGCCGGATTCTCTTAAGTACGCTTATCTGGGTCCTAACCAAACTTTGCCTATCATCATAGCCTCCAACCTCACTTCTGCTCAGGAATCTCAACTCTTAAATGTCCTTAAGGAGCATAGGGGGGCAATAGGATGGTCGGTGGCAGATCTCAAGGGCATCAGTCTGGATGTCTGTATGCACCATATCTACTTAGAAGATAATGCCAAGCCGAGCAGGGAGATGCAGCGCCGGCTGAACCCGAACATGAAAGAGGTAGTCAAGCAAGAGGTGGTGAAGTGGTTGGATGCTGGGATTATATATCCCATCTCTGATAGTAAGTGGGTCAGCCCCACACAAGTTGTTCCAAAGAAATCTGGGCTGACCGTGACTCAAAATGAGAAAGATGAGGATGTGCCAATGAGACTACAAACGGGATGGAGAATCTGTATTGATTACAGAAAACTGAACTCCATGACAAAGAAGGATCATTTCCCTCTCCCGTTTTTGGATCAAATTTTGGAGAAATTGGCTGGGCAAAAATATTTTTGCGTTTTGGATGGATATTCCGGGTACAATCAAGTTGCAGTCTACCCGGAAGATCAAGAGAAAACTACATTCACGTGTCCTTATGGCACGTTTGCTTTCAGGAGAATGCCGTTTGGACTTTACAATACCCCTGCCACCTTTCAGCGGTGCATGATGTCAATCTTTTCTGAAATGGTGGGAGAATTTTTAGAAATTTTCATGGATGATTTCTCAGTTTTCGGTGACTCATTTGATAGTTGTTTGAGAAATTTGTAAAAAATGTTGGCACGATGCATTGAATCTAATCTGGTGCTTAGCTGGGAGAAAAGTCATTTTATGGTAAGAGAAGGCATTGTGTTAGGCCATGTTATTTCAGAGAGGGGAATAGAGGTAAACAAGGCTAAGGTCGATCTGATTTCCAATCTTCCTCTCCCTTCGTCTGTCAGGCAAATCTGATCTTTTCTTGGCCATGTGGGCTTTTACAGAAGATTCATTCAGAACTTCTCTTCCATTACTCGCCCGCTCACTAAGCTGCTAGCCAAGGACACTCCATTCCACTTAGACGAGTCTTGTCTGGAGGCTTTCCATTCTCTGAAGGCAGCTCTGACCCAAGCTCCGATTCTTCAATCACCAGATTGGTCACTGCCATTCGAAATCATGTGTGATGCCTCGGACTACGCCATTGGAGCTGTCTTGGGGCAGCGAATTGATAAGAAACTTGTGGTGATCTATTATGCGAGTCGCACTCTCGCTGATGCTCAATTAAATTATACCACCACAGAGAAAGAACTTCTAGCTGTTATTTTTGCCCTAGAGAAATTACGATCATATCTTTTAGGGGCCAAAGTTATTGTGTATTCTGATCACGCTGCTTTGAAATACCTGCTCACCAAGAAGGATGCTAAACCCCGTCTGATTCGATGGATTCTATTACTGCAAGAATTTGATCTAGAAATCAAAGACAAGAAGGGGTTAGAGAATGTGGTGGCTGATCATTTGTCCCGAATAGTGATACCCGAGAGTGCTCCCATGTCTGATTCTTTTCCAGATGAACAACTGTTATCTATCTCTTACATCTCAACCCCCTGGTACGCTCACATTGTCAACTTCTTGGCAGTCGGACAAATCCCGGGTGGGTGGTCTAAGCAGGAAAAGAATCACTTCTTTGCTAAAGTCAAGCACTATTTTTGGGAGGACCCGGAACTATTTCATATGGGTCCTGATCAGATCATCAGAAGATGTGTCCCCGAGGAAGAGCAACAATATGTACTGAATTTTTGTCACACTCTCGCTTGCGGAGGACACTTCTCAGGAAAGAAGACTGCGGCTAAGGTGTTACAAAGTGGATTTTATTGGCCCACTTTATTTAAGGATGCTTATGAATTTTCTAAAACATGTTTGAGGTGTCAAGCTGTGGGTAATATTTCTAAGAGAGATATGATGCCGCTAAACCCCATTCTTGTAGTGAAAATTTTTGATGTTCGGGGAATAGACTTCATGGGACCGTTTCCACCATCCTTTGGGAATGAATACATTTTTCTGACGATCGATTATGTTTCAAAATGGATTGAAACTGTAGCCACAGGGACTAATGATCACAAGGTAGTGATGAAATTTGTTCGAAAGAACATTTTTTCTAGATTTGGATGTCCCAGGGCTATGATTAGTGATGGGGGTTCACATTTCACTCACTCCCAATTTCAAGCTTTGCTCAAGAAATATGGAATCACTCACAAAATTGCCACCCCATATCATCCCCAAATCAGTGGTCAGGTGGAGGTATCCAATAGGGAGATTAAGAACATTCTGCATAAGACAGTTAGGCCAGATAGAAAAGACTGGTCTGAGAGATTGGATGATGCACTATGGGCCTATAGAATTGCGTTCAAAACTCCTATTAGAATGTCCCCCTATCGCCTTATCTTTGGTAAAGCCTGCCACTTACCTGTCGAGCTTGAACATAGAGCCTATTGGGCCATTAAGCATGTCAACTTTGACTTAACTCAAGCTGGAACAAAACGAGTCCTACAACTCAACGAACTGGAGGAGCTAAGAAATGAAGCATATGAAAATTCCAGGATTTATAAAGCTAAAACCAAGGCTTTCCATGATCAGCATATTCACAGGAAATTTTTCAGGGAAATCAAAAGGTTTGGCTTTTTAACTCACGGCTACGCTTGTTCCCCCATAAATTGAAATCAAGATAGGATGGACCGTTCATAGTTGTTAAGGCATTTGACCATGGAGCCGTCAAAATTTTGAATCCCCAAAATGGTCATATCTTTACTGTTAACGGTCAAAGATTGAAACCTTACTTGGAAAATGAGATGTTGTCACCAAAAGAATCCATAGCATTATGTGATCAGGAATGACTTCCTTTTGAGCTTTCATGCTCTGGCTGAAGACGGTAAACTTAGCACTTTTGGGAAGTAACCCACGATTTTTGTGATTTGATATCTAGTTTTAGTGTGTTTCTTTTTCAGTTGTCAGGCCAAGATGAAACGAAGCCCTCGTCATTTTGCCCCGACCATCAGGTTGTATCCTTCCATCCCAACCATATTATCTATTTACTTATTCTTTAATGCTTCTGCCATTGAGGACAATGTCATTTAAGTTGGGGGGGGGGCTCTTCAAATTTTTTTTTGATATCTTGTATTGTCACGCTAAACAAAAGTTTTCCCCATTTGGAGTTTCCTGATTCATGCTTCTATTGAAAATGATTCTAGAATAGAAAAGACTAGGGAAAAGGATGATGGACAATTTATTTAATCTAGCCATGGAAAACTGATTTAAAAATCTCTTTAAAAGTTCATGTGCACTTTAGAAAAATGAAAATCACTTTGCACGCTAATGAAACAAGTAGGACGAGCCTTCTGTTATTTTAGACATACTGTCTGATATTCTGCACTTCTTGAAGAAGAGATCTTTTATAAGCTTTCTGCCATGTTATCTATTGAAAAATCTTTTTTGAGAAAAACACCATGAAAAATGCTCCGATTCTGAGTAACCGGGCCTACTTCACCTAAGACGTGTTGAGATTCACGTCGAAAGGAAACGAGAACTTTGATCTGTGTAACCGGGCCTGCTTCACCTAAGACGTGTTGAGGTTCGCGTAAAACAGTGAAGGGTAGTGCATCATCATGTGTGTATAAAAAAAAGTAAAATAAAAATAAAAAGAAAGGAAAGAGATCCCAAAAGGGACATAGCAATAAGGCAGACAAACAAAGCTATTATGCTGAATGCTCTGTTCAGGAAGTGCAAGATTGAAAGGGGCTTCTATTGTGATGTTCACATAGGGAATGGGGTGGTGTTAACCCTATAAAAGGGGCTTCTATTGTGATGAAGCAAAAAAAGAGTTGTAAGGAGTTGCAAGAGAGTTGCAAGGGGTTGCTTTGAGTTTTTGAAGTTTATTCTTGTTGGCCTTAGTAGAGCTACATAGGAGAGTTAGAGGGTGTTGTTTTGAGAGCTTTTGATGTAAACTTTATAAGTTGATGTTATTTTAATGAATGTTCTTTTTAAGCATTTAGTCATTTCTTAGTCTCATTACTTGTTGTTCTGATCTCCATTTCATTTTCCTATCTTCACAAAAGTTGTTCCTCTTTAAGTGTTCTCCAATTTCTCTTTCTATCATTTCCCTTAATTCCTTATAGTTTAAAAGTTATTTCCCATTTTTCTAAGTTCTGTTCTATATGATTACTGTTCATCCGAGGTGATACCTTCTAGTATTCTTCCATTTTGAAACCTTTCCAATCCTATGTTTACTCTGAGTTCTTCATAAAAGTTGTTCTTCTCTTGTAGATCTAGATTTTCATATTCTACCACTTCTTCTAATTTTTCTTTGTTTGTGAGTTATAATTAATGTTTCACTGTTCTGTCTTTAACATTTTTACTGTTCATCCGCACCGATAGATCTTGATTTTTCACGTTTTTCACTGTCTTCCTCTCGTTTTCTATCTCTGTGGTCTTCATCAAACTTCTTCCTCTTTTCATTCTCTACAACTTTCATTTCTTCTACTTCTTCTAATTCCCTCTAGATTTTAAATTATTCTCTTCCTTCCAATCCCCTATTTTTAATATAATTCTGTTGAGTTTTCAACTTATCTTTGTTCCTATTTCTATCCATCTCCATCTCTTCACAATTTCTTCACACAACCCAAGGCGGTTAGTCATCTTCCAGTCATCTCATGGCGTCGACTTCCAAGGCGGAGTGATCTTCATCCAAGGCTCGACGAGGAAACGGCGGCGTTCTTCATCTATTGGCTAAAATTTCCTTCACTTTTCTCTTCTTATTCAAAGTTACAATTTAGTTTCCTTTAGTGTTAATCGCACTCAAAAGATAAAAATTAGTTTTCAAAACATAAAGATATTTTCTAACTTGATCTATAAAAGATTTTGTTCTCCTCGTGGGATCGACCCGTATTTACCACTGTACTCGTATTTTCAAAATCATTTAAGTGAGTGAGTGCGGTTTTATCAATTTTGAAATTTGTGTGGCACGACATTTTTAAACGACGGGTGCCGAGCGCATCAAAATGCCATAGTCAATCATTTGTTGTTGGATCTATAACACCTGGGC
This sequence comes from Amorphophallus konjac, assembly GCA_022559845.1. Classification (NCBI taxonomy): domain Eukaryota; kingdom Viridiplantae; phylum Streptophyta; class Magnoliopsida; order Alismatales; family Araceae; genus Amorphophallus; species Amorphophallus konjac. The sequence goes on from CM040125.1 coordinate 45,956,858, forward strand.
AACACAACTGCCTACAACCACATACTCGGCTTCGGCCGTTGATAATGCCACTGAGTTTTGTTTCTTGGAGGCCCAAGAGACCACGCATCCCCCAAGAAACTGGTAATACTCGCTGGTACTTTTTCGATCCACTTTATAGCTCGCATAATCGGCGTTGGAATAAGCTACCAAATTAAAACTCGAATTACGCAGAAACCATAGTCCCAAATTAACTGAACCAGCAATATATCTGAAAATCTGTTTCACGGCCGACATGTGTGATTCTTTCGGATTGGACTGAAATCTTGCACATAACCATACAACAAATTGTATGTGAGGCCGGCTAGCAGTTATGTACAACAATGAATCTATCATGCTTATGAAGAGTTTTTGATCGACGTATTTACCTTTTTCATCTTGATCAATCTTTATTGAAGTGGACATGGGAGTTGGTTGTGGTTTGGTTGATGTCAAATTGAATTTCTTCAGCAACTCCATATCATACTTCTTTTGGTGTATGAACATACTATCAATAGTCTGTGTGACCTGCAATCCCAAGAAGAATGTTAATTCTCCCATAAGACTTATTTCAAATTCACTTTGCATCAATTTAGCAAAGTCTTTGCTTAAGGCATCTTTAGTGGAGCCAAAAATGATATCATCTACATACACTTGAACAATTAGGATTTCCTTACCATCCAGTTTTGTAAAAAGAGTTTGATCAACATTACCTCGTTTGAATCCATTTTGAATAAGAAAATCACTTAACCGTTCATACCACGCTCGAGGTGCTTGTTTTAGACCGTAGAGTGCTTTGTCTAGCTTGTACACGTGGTCTGGATGTTTTGTGTCTTCAAATCCCGGTGGTTGCTCCACATACACGTCCTCCTGGATATAGCCATTCAAGAATGTACTCTTAACATCCATTTGAAACAGTTTAATATTGTTGCAACATGTAAATGCTAATAAAACTCTCACTGCCTCGAGTCTTGCTACAGGAGCAAAAGACTCATCAAAGTCAATCCCAAGCTCTTGGCTATAGCCTTTAGCTACTAGCCTGGCCTTGTTCCTAGTTACCACTCCTTGATCGTTTGTTTTGTTGCGAAAAACCCACTTTGTTCCGATCACTGAGTGGTTTCTAGGACATAGCACGAGGAATCACACTTTGTTCCTTTGGAACTGATGTAGTTCTTCTTGCATAGCCATGATCCATGACTCATCTTTCAAGGCCTCTTCTATGGAGTGAGGTTCAAATTGAGAAAGTAAGGCTATGTAATATGTATTTTCAACTTCCCTGAAGGAGGCTCGTATTCTTATTCCTTCATCAACATTGCCCATCACATTCTCCGACGGATGGTCCTTAGCAAATGTCCATTGCCTTGGTAACTGCTGTTCCAACTGATCGTTCGGATTTACATCATCTTCTTGTGGTTCCTTTACTTCTTGTTTTTCAGTTTTTTCTTCAATCTTCCTGATATCATCATCATTCAATTCATCGTCTATGGCACAGTTGACTATGTAGCAGGCAGTGTTCACTGCTTCAACCCAAAAGTACCTCGGCAAGTTGTTCTCATTTAGCATGATTCTTGCCATCTCAATTAGTGTCATGTTCTTCCTTTCAACAACTCCGTTCTATTCAGGGGTTCTTGGTGCGGAGAAGTCGTGCATATAGCCTTGAGTCCTGCAAAAATTGCTGAACTCATTGTTATCAAATTCCCTACCATGATCGCTCCACACGGCTTTGATGCAGCACCCCTTTTCATTTTAGACAACCCTACAAAATGCTTCAAACTCCATCAGGGCATCATTTTTATGGGAAAGGAAATATACCCAGTAAAATCTTGAGTAGTCATCCACAATTACAAATCCATACAGTTTACCACCCAAGCTATGTGTTCTGCTTGGTCCAAAGAGGTCAATGTAGATTAACTCAAGGGGCCTCGATGTGGTTACATCATTCTTGCACTTGAATGATGTCCTTGTTTGCTTACCCATGCTGCATGCCCCACAGACTCCTTCATCAATAACCTTCAGCTTAGGCAAACTAACTATCAAATCATTTCAAGATAATTTTAGAAAAACATTAAAACTAGCATGCCCAAGTCGGCGATGCCAAAGCCAAGCATCATCATTATTCCTTACAACCAAACACAAGTTCTCATGAGAGGCATCATCCAATTCTATCATATATACATTGTTATACCTAAAACTAATGAATTTTATCTCATGAGTATTTTTATTTACAACAGTGCAGTGGTTAGAATCAAAAATCACTTTGCATCCTTTGTCACACAATTGACTTATGCTTAGAAGATTGTGATGCAACCCTTTCACTAGCAGGACATTTTCAATGGCATGATTTTGATTCTTACCTATCTTACCTTCTCCGACAATTTTACCTTTGTCCTTACCACCAAATGCTACTGTCCCACCATTCTTTTCATGTAGGTCCGCAAACAAATCTTTGTTTCCCGTCATGTGCCGAAAGCATCCGCTGTCCAAGTATCATTTATTCCTTTGGGCTCTCAAGCAGACCTGCAAGCACAACACAAGTACTTATGTGGATTTTGGTACCCAAGCAAGCTTGGGTCCACGATGGTTAGAGACATGAGATGTGTATGATCTATTTCTCATTCTAGCAAAGCTTTCATCATCAAATTTTAGAATTCTGCAATCATACAAGTGGCGCCCCCTTCCCGCGATCCCGTATCGTGTCCGGGGACGTCACATCGGATGTACAGAAGTGTTGTGGGCCGAATATTTGTAAGACACTAAAGGCCAAACCATCACATATTCTAAAAGAAATATAACCATACCATTTCCATAAGATAAAACACTCATAATTTACATCGTATACACAGTACTACATATCTCTATCCAAAAGTCATATTTACATTTATTATTCAAAGGGAAACTAAATCTATTTATTCTGCGCGGCGGAATCCAAACTAAACTCGGGATCATCCTCCGACCTATCGCCCGTCGGAGTCAAAACGCACACTGGTCAATTTCCTGAAATGGTTAGGCAACGAAAGTGAGTCCAAAGACTCAGTAGGCATTAAAACCAATCACATGCTTATCATATACTAAACTGTGCAAATCCATGATATATATAAAGCTAATCACAATTTCACTGAATTGTACATATATTATGAATGCGAAGGAAATATAAAGAGTAAAGTAATTTTCAGGTTTATAAACAGATGGGTATAACAAATCTTATCTGACTTATATATATATGGCATAATACATATCTTAGCTAAATCAGAGCTTATACAGATGAACTTATTTTCAGATCATATCAAAGTCATATATCAAATCTGAACTTCATATTATTTGGCAGCATATATTGGACAGGCATCCCGTCACTAAAAGCAGTAGCAAACACATACCTAGGCATCCATACGTCGACATAAAGATAAAAGGTCTAAACGCTGGAGCCTGTCGGCCTTGATCAATCACGCAGGATCGGGAGTTAATACTCCACCATTCTCCAGATAATTTTCTTATTCTGGGTTCCGGATTTTTTAGAAGTCCGTTTGTCCTCGGAAATGGGCCTAATCCCGTAGCGAAAGCTAACTACGGTTTGTCGCCCCACACCTCAATAAAGTGACACAGTCCATATGCTTAATCAAATTTTTATTCTTATTATGATGCTTATTACATAATCGTCTCAATACTCAAAACTTGTCATTTGAACTTTACAAAATAAATGGATCGTATTTTAATATTATTAACTAAATATGTATAACATTCGAAGAGATTAGAGTAGAGAGAGAGTAGAGAGAGAGTAGGGAGAGAAAGTAGAGGGAGAAAGTAGAAAGAGATTAGAGAGAAATTAGAGAGAGATTAGAGAGGAAAATAATATTTTTACAGAATAGTAACTAAATAAATAACTGATTCTAAACATAGATCATTGGGTTAAATAAATCAATGACGTAAATCACATTTCAAATAAAATCAAATCAAATAAATGTAAATAACAAATAACATGCACTTGGTTTATCATGCCTACCTTTAGAAGGGACTTTCGAATTGACTTTAGTATCTAACTCGAGCTCCCGTAAAAGTCCTTGCGTAGGAAAAGATAATTTCCCAGTCCTAGATGCGTAAAGAAGGGCGAAATTGTCCAATTAAGTTTCAAATCCTCCGTCCAAGTGTTTATTAATTATTTATATTATTCTGATGTTGTATTATCTTCTCCGTTTATTAATAAGAGAATGAGAGTGGGAAGAGAGAAGAGAGAAGAGAGAGAAACTAGAGAGAGAAAATAGAGAGAGAAAGTAGACAGAGAGAGTAGAGAAAGAAAGTAGAGAGAGAAGTAGAGAGAAATTTAAAGAGAAAAACTAGAGAGAGAAAGTAGAGAGAGAAATTAGAGAGAGAAAGTTAGAGAGAGAAAGTAGAGAGAGAAAGTAGAGAGAGAGGAAATAGAGAGAGAAAGTAAAGAGAGAGTAGAGAAGGAAGGTAGAAGAGATATAAAAGAAAAAATTAGAGAGAGAATTTAGAGAGAGAATTTAGAGAGAGAAAGTAGATAGAGAAGATAGAGAGAGAAAGTGAAGAGAGAGTAGAGAAAGAAGTATAGAGAGATATTTAAAGAGAAAAAGTAGAGAGAGAAAATAAAAAAGAGTAGAGAGAGAAAGTGGAGATATTAGAGAGAGTAAAGAGATAATAGAGAGTAAAAAAAGAGAAAATAAAAATAGAAAGAGAGAGAGAGAGATGGGGAGAGAGAGAGAGAGAGTTGGAGGGGGAGAGGGGGGTGGACGGAGTGGAAGGGAAAGAGGGGGAGAGGGGGGGTATATATAGGGGGAGGGGAGGAGAAGATAAGAAGGAGGAGGGGATAAGGATGAGGGGAGGGGATGAGAAGAAGAGGATAAGAAGGAGGGGGGGAAGACTTACGTAAGATATTTTGGGATTTTGTATTTTTTTTTGGTTTGTTTTGGATTTTTATAAGAAAACCTCTCCAAAAAAATTAACAATGACATAATTTCTAAGAACTAGTTCACTCTATCTTATTTTTGGCCTTCCAAACGTCAAAATTTGAAAAAGTGTTCAACATGAAACTTGTAGATTTTTGGATTCTCTATCCAACGGGCCTAATATTGATTATATTCTGACATTCCTATAAAAAGTTATATATTATTAACGTAAGATGACTATTTAATTTACTTAATAAGGTTCGTTAAATAATATCGTTCAAGATATTAGACTTTAATTAAGGTAACATAAAATTTATATGAACTAACTATAATATATTTAACTATGTTTAAGTTTCGGACGAATTCGGGTGTTACAAATCTCTCCCCCTTAAACAAATTTCGTCCTCGAAATTTAGAGATTTACTCAATACGTACCGAATAGCTGTGGATATCTCTTCCGCATTTCATCTTCCATCTCCCAAGTAGCTTCTTCTGTTGAGGTACTATTCCACAATACCTTCACCAATGGAATTGTCTTCGTTCTCAGCACTTGTTCCTTTCGATCGAGAATGCGAACTGACTTTTCCTCATATGTAAGATCCGGCTGAATTTCCAACTGTTCATGATCTATAACGTGTGATGAGTCTGGCATGTATTTTCTTAACATGGACACATGGAATACATCATGAACTGCTGACAATGATGGTGGTAAAGCCAGCTGATATGCCACCTCTTCAATCCTTCTTAAGATTTCAAATGGTCCAACATACCTTGGACTGAGTTTACCTTTCTTGTCAAATCTCATTACTCCCCTAGTAGGCGAAACTTTCAGAAATACGTGATCCCCGACAGTAAATTGTAGATCTCTCCTTCTTTGATCAGCATAGCTTTTGTAGCACCCGTGTATAAAAAAAATAAATAAATAAATAAAGATATTAAATAAACAATATTTTTAAATACTAATAATAACAATAATGTTTATGATAAAAAACAATAATAATAATAACATTTATGATTAAGTTTATGATATATTAAACTTATAAAAGAAATTGGAACTCAGGGTTATTAAATGTAAAGGGAATCCACTTAACAAAATGACCTCCTAGTGTAGTGGTTAAGTGTCTTGCCTTCAACCCAAAGACTAGGGTTCTATACACCCCATCAACATTCTTTTGCCAAGTCTCAATTTAACCCAATTTAAGGGGGCGACGTGGCCATCTTAGACACCAAGAAAAAGGGAAAAAATTTAAAATTTCCCAAGCCACTTATCCTCCATTATCCCCAACACATGTCACTATCTCATATCCTAGATCCTGAAATTTCGGATCTTGCCCCCCTAAGCCTGTCTAGTAGAGGGGATTAAATCTAGGCCTAGCTCTCCCATTGTGTTAGTTAGAGCTTCGAGATACGAGCCTAGGCTGGGAGGTTCTGTGCTGCGTACTAGGAGGAGAGGAGGTTGCTGGGGAAGCTTCTTCCTTCGCTAATTACCATCCAAACAGGTAGGTGTTCTCAATTTTAACTAAACTACTAGTTAATTAGTGCCTAAGCAGTGCATCTCCATGCGATTTATTGTTGCATAGCATATGTCAGCCTAGTAAATAGCCTGTACCCACTTAAATCGAAAAAGATTAGTGAAAGGATTAACATATATTAGAAATAATTAGCAGGTATTAGCTATAATTAATATGTGTTAGTAGGTCTTCTCAATTTTTAACAAAACCCATAGTTAATTAAGGCATAACAGGATATAAGTTCTTAGTTAGTCTATCTCCATGCGACGTTCTAGCATCAATCAGTATTAAACCTTGCATGGTATACATTCTATAATAACTATTATCATAATCTGCAGTAGGATTTCAAGCAACCCATATCTTACTTTAATTTTCTATTATTTAAATGCATTAACTTGTTAAGTAACTGTTAGATGCCATGACATTAAACTTGTCAGATAATCAGTAGTTAATATGGGAGTATTCAACTTGTTAAACTATCACTTAGTACTTAGTATAGTGAAACCTGTTAAACTGAGTACCTGTGGAAACCGTAAACAGTTATGTCTTTATGTTAAGTTAAGAGTAATGATCTTTGAGGATTTTTATTTTTTTTATTTGGAGGGGTCTTGATGTGAAATTTGAGGGATATATATTTTTCATTTTCATCTATTTTTTATATAATTATTTTCATAAAATTCCTTTAAAATAAAACGTAACACTATTCACTTTTACTATTCATATGACAGTAATTGTCTGTTAAAATATCATTTAATATATTGGAGACTCATCTAACCCGTTAAACTTAGTGTAGCACCCTGAGTATAAAATGAATAAAGATTTCTGACGTTATAAGTCAAAATCTTAATCCCTATATTTATTGATGTATTTATTACTTAAGGAAGTAACATGGCCTAGTGGTTAAGTAGCACATCCCAAATCTGAGGTCCAGGGTTCAATTCCTAGCACCAACAAGTCCTTTTTGGCTGCCAGACATTCCTGCATCACAAATTACACAGATAGCTTGTGAAATCATGAAACTGCTGTAACAACACCTTGGGAACCCAAATTTTGTTAGAACAGTTTGTCTTTTCATTTCTGAACTTGTTCAGGTTGTGTCTATTCTGAGTCCACTCTCTTAAGTTCCAATTTCCATTCTGTTTCAGCTGAGAAAGTTTGTGGGTTCTGTTTGCGTGTCTGGTCATGGTCGACATCTGGTAAGTCTGTGGTCGACCATAGTTTCTCCAGATACCAGTATCTGTTCTGGTTGAGCCTCTGGTCGACAGAGGAGGGGTCTGTTGTCGACCAGCTTGTTTCCAGACACCTTGTTTTACAGGTTTGTGTTTATTAACATGATTTAATGCTTTGTTTGTCTGGTTACTTCTGTGAATTTGAACTTCTCGTCTGATATGACTGTTGTTTTTAAACTGATGTGGATTATCCATTTTCCCTTTAGAATTCCTCTCTTCCAAGGTGACATTAATCTGTTTAGAGGAGCTTTCAGCTATATCCTTTTGTTTGTTTTGATATAAGTTTATCAAGGGGCCTTTTCCTTTAGAGTCAGCTATTTTATTTAAAGTTTTTATTTGGAATTCCTTTTTAGCCGTTGGGTTGTACCCTAACCCCTCTTTCTGAAAATTTACTTTTATTCCCAACACAGCGTTCAAGTTTTCTTGACCCTTAGTCATTTTTTTCAATGTTTCCTGTTTGTTTTTCAGTTCACTTTGGATTCTTTCTATTTCTTTCAGAAGTTGACTGTTTTCTTCCTTGAGTGAGTTGTTTCTTTCTTGAGTTAGCTTAGTTTCCTGTTCATATTCTTGAGTCTTTAATTTTAACTCGTCAATTGTGTTTTTCAGTACTTCATTTTCTTCTAATAGCCCTTTGACGTTTTCTTCATCTATCTCGCGTTGATTCAGTTTATTTTGCAAGGTGGTGATCTCCAATTCTAGTTCAGTTCTGTTGGCAATTGAGTTGCTGTCATTATTGAACTGATTAACCTTCTTCTTCAAACTTTTATTTTCCCTTCTTATTCTTTCATATGTATCAAGTAAATCTGAATAGGCTTCTTCCCAATCTGAGCTAGAAAAGTCTTGAAAAGGGGAGGTTACCTCAAGATCGTTGCTGTCTCCTTTGGCCAAGTGAGGGGTATGAAAAACGACATGGAGTAGGAAAACAACATGGACTTAAACCTGTTATTTTTATTATTATTACATTTTGGGTAAAAATGGGGGAAAATACTTAAATCTGTTATTATTATTATTATTATATTTTTGGTAAAAATGGAGAAAATGCTTAAATTTGTTATTTTTATTCTAATGGAGAGAATGCTTTAAAAAAAAGTAGGAAAAATGAGATAAATTCAATAAAAGTGGAGGTACTAATCTCGCACAGTTGTCCGTGGATTACTCGTCATTATACACCTTGGACTCCGTTCCAACTCCACCTTATTTTCCTACTGGTCAAGCCTAGCCTTGAAATTCTTTATTGGCTATAAATGAAATGGATGTCAAAAATATGACTTAAATGCTGGCAAAAGGGCTCGGTCCGGTCCTGGGAGGAGCACCCGAAACCAAAGGGAAGAGATCTCTTGCTTGAGGGCGTCTAGCATTGCGTCCTAATACTTGCTAAATTGAGACATTCCATCAACACTTGCTTGGCCCGGACAGGGCAATACTTGCGTGGCCCCAAAAGGGGCAATACTGGACTTGAAATGTCATTGAGTGAATTGTTATATAAATAGCCAATTCCTACTGTACATGTTTCACCTTGCTTACTGATTTTAAATTACAGTCGTTCATTATTTGTTCAGTCTTGTATCACTTACTGTTAGATTGAATGTATATGCTTTCCTTGCTCTCATCCTGCGTTATCAATTTTTATAAATTCCTTGATCTCTACTGTCTGCATGCATGAATTGAAATATTAATCACTTAAAGCCTGTTAAGGTTTGAGATGTAATTCCTACTGAGCGATTCGCTCATCCAGTTGTTATCTAACCATTTCAGGTGATTTGGAGGACGACCCGATTCCAGGAGGGGATGAGTCTGAGTGATAAGTGTAGAATTAGAATTGCCCCCTATTATTGTAATTTCATTATGTTGGGTCAATGTTGTAATCTGAACTATGTCGGTATGTATGAGTTAGATCAATAAAGGGTATGAATTGATCCTTGTATTTGTAGAATCATCGGAATTATCAAATTAAAGGTTTAGCTTGCGCGCTCTTTTACTTGTCTAAGGTAGAAGCCCTTAGAATCTCTAGCTTGCTTTGGTTCTATATAAAGCACTGTCGCGCCGCGGGCAGGCTTCCGCGCTCGGGACGTGACAGTACTTTCTTGGTATCAGAGCCTAGGATTTAAATTTTCCTAGGTAAAACATGTATTTAGTTCAAGGAGTAGAAATGTCTATCTAGGTAAACCCTAGCTAGAAGATAAAACTAGAAATGTCTTATTAGGATTTACCCAAGGGTAAAAATACATGTTATTCAGTGGTTAGATCGTACCCGGTGAGATGGGTAGAGACGTGGGCTAGTGTTGTAAAACCGACTACGTAAGATCTTTACCGTATTTGAATCCCTTGCAGGATCATGGCTGGACACTGGCGCGAGATGCAGCGCACGGTGCAAGGACTCACTGAGGCGCTACAGCAGGTGGCGCAAGGCGGAGCTCGCGGTGCTCACCGTGGAGCCGGTGATCTTCATCGGGATTTCCGTAACATGAACCCACCCAAGTTTGCGGGTTCGGTGGACCCCGACGATGCCGAGCATTGGCTCAAGGAGACCGAGAGGATCTTCCGCGTGATGCAATGCACGGACGAAGAGAAGGTCCTACTAGCCACATTCCAACTAGAGAGGGATGCGCGAAGCTGGTGGGAGTCCGTGGAGGCCACATTACCTGACGATCATGTCACGTGGGCGGAGTTTGTCGAACACTTCAACGGCAAGTACTTCTCGGACCGAGTGCAAGAGAAGAAGGCCGCGGAATTTGCCGCGCTGAAGCAATGGACTCGGAAGGTGGCCGAATATGAGGCCCAGTTCTCCAGACTTTCCCGTTATGCACCTCACTTGGTGTGTACGGAAAAGATGAAGGCGAGGAGATTTCTCAACGGGCTACGGCCCCAATATATTACCCAGCTTGCGCCGATGGACATCCACGTCTACTCAGAAATGGTTCGTCGTGCTCAGCTATTGGAGGACGCCACCGAATTTTCTGACAGAATTCGGGGCAAGGACAAGAAGGAGCAGGTTACCAGTTCGGGAAGCTTCAAACCACCTTTTGGCAAGAAGCGAACCTTTAATGGAGGCGAGTCTTCCAAGGCAAAGAGGTTCCAGAAAAATCACAAGCCATACCTCGCTATCAGTAACAAGCCCTTCTCCGACGTTACTCCTTCTAAGGATAGCTGTACTTATTGTGATAAAGCTGGTCATAAGACCGAGGACTGCTGGAGGAAACTGGGAGCGTGCCTCCGATGTGGGAGTCGAGATCACCGAATTCCCGACTGCCCGTTGATGAAGGAGCAAGCCAGCAAGGACGAGAAGCGTCCATTTAAAAAGCAAGGCCGTCTGCAAGCTCTTCAAGGGACGGAATCTGTGGAAGGAGGAATTGTGGAAGGTACATTGATTATTTGTTCTAAGCCTGCTAGAGTTTTATTTGATACTGGAGCAACTCATTCATTTGTTTCCAAGAAGTTTCCTGCTTCATTTTCTAAAGAACCCGAATGGATAGATTTAATTATAACTACACCTCTTGGAAACAAATCAGATATCATGTACCATTATCCAAATTGTGAGATTATGGTTCAAGACCACAATTTACCGGCCGACCTGATATGCCTTGACATGGAATGTTACGATGTCATATTAGGAGCCGACTGGTTATCAACCTACCAAGCAACGGTAGATTGTCGGCATGGCAAAATAGCTTTTAAGAATTATCCCGAGTTAGTTTTTAACAAATCTCGGAATAAAACCCTGCTTATCTCAGCTCTCCGAGCCAGTAAACTGGTGAAAAAGGGATGCATGGCTTTTTTGGCTTTTGTAACCACCACTGAAGTTGAGAAGACAAAAATTGATGACATCCGAGTGATTCGGGACTTCTCCGATGTATTTCCAGACGACTTACCTGGTTTACCTCCGGAGAGGGAAGTGTCATTCACCATAGATATTGTTCCGGGTGCCGGACCTGTTTCTAAAGCACCCTACAGGATGTCTCCTATGGAATTGAAAGAGCTGAAAGAGCAGTTGATGGACTTACTAAAGAAAGGATTCATTAGGCCGAGCACTTCCCCATGGGGAGCGCCTGTGCTATTTGTTAAAAAGAAGGATGGTACATTGAGATTATGCATCGATTATCGGCAGTTAAACAATCTTACAATCAAGAACAAGTACCCACTACCGAGAATTGATGAGCTGTTCGACCAATTATCAGGAGCAATGTATTTCTCCAAAATAGATCTTCGATCTGGTTACCACCAATTGAGGATCAAGGAGGAGGAAATTTACAAAACTGCATTTCGAAGTAGGTATGGGCATTACGAATTTACTGTTATGCCTTTTGGACTAACAAATGCGCCTGCAGCTTTCATGCAGTTAATGAACAGCATTTATCGACCTTACTTAGATCAATTTATTGTGGTCTTCATTGATGATATATTGATTTATTCAAAGACTGAAGAAGAGCATGAGGAACATCTCAAGATGGCATTACAGATATTGCGAGACAACAAATTGTATGCTAAATTCAGTAAATGCCAGTTCTGGCTTGAGGAAGTGTCCTTCTTAGGACATGTCATCTCCAAGAATGGGATTTCTGTTGACCCTGCAAAGGTCGAAGCCGTGCAAAACTGGGAACGACCGACGAGTGCAACGGAGATTCGTAGCTTCTTGGGCTTAGCTGGTTATTACCGACGTTTCATCAAGGACTTCTCCAAGATTGCGGTTCCTCTTACCAGATTGACTCGCAAGGAAGTGCCTTATGAGTGGAATGAAGACTGTGGAAGGAGCTTCTTGACTCTGAAGGAACTCTTGACTACTGCACCGATCTTAGCTCTTCCAATTGAAGGAGAGAAATACGAGGTATATACCGATGCATCTGGTATCGGCCTCGGATGTGTATTAATGCAGAATGGGAGAGTTATTGCATACTCGTCCCGGCAATTGAAGAAACATGAAGAGAATTATCCTGTGCACGATCTAGAGCTAGCCGCAGTGGTATTGGCTTTGAAGATCTGGAGACACTATCTCTATGGAGAACAATTTACAGTCTACTCCGATCATAAAAGCCTTAAATATTTATTCTCTCAGAAGGAGTTGAACATGCGCCAACGGCGTTGGCTCGAATATCTCAAGGATTTCGACTTCACAATACAATATCATCCTGGTAAGGGTAATTCCGTAGCAGATGCCCTTAGTCGGAAGCCGAGAGCTCTATTAGCCAACTGTATGGTTCAGGAATGGAAATTATTAGAAAATTTTTCTGAACTTGACATCAACATGGGCGAGAATGATGGGAGTATTACTCTATCCCACTTAAGTATACATCCGGACTTGCTAACTGAAGTCAAGAGGTTGCAAGAAGAAGACCCGTTGTTGGTGGAAATAAAGGAAAAGCTGGATGAGAAGACCGATTTCAAGATGGCACCCGATCGAAGAATCTTATTCCATGAAAGGACATGTGTGCCCGACAGTCCTGAGCTGAAGAAGAAGATTCTTGAAGAAGCCCATCGATCGAGATACACGATACATCCGGGAGCCACTAAAATGTACCAAGACATAAAAAGGACCTTCTGGTGGCCCAACATGAAAAGGGAAATAGCAGAGTTCGTGTCTCGATGTTTGACTTGCCAGCAGGTGAAGGCCGAACATCAAAAGCCCGCAGGGAAACTGCATCCACTGGATATTCCCAAGTGGAAATGGGAGGATATCGGCATGGACTTCATCATGGGCTTGCCCAAGTCTAGGGGCGGATATGATAGCATATGGGTAATCATCGATCGTCTTACTAAATCGGCTCATTTCTTACCTATTAAGAGTCGATGGTCGGTTGATATCCTCGCTGCTCTGTACATTAAGGAAGTCACTAGACTCCATGGAATCCCTGTGTCTATAGTATCTGACCGAGACCCTCGCTTCACGTCTCACTTCTGGAAGAGTCTACAACGCTCTCTAGGAACGAAGCTTAATTTCAGCACAGCTTTCCATCCCCAGACAGATGGTCAGACGGAAAGGACTAATCAGGTTGTTGAAGATATGTTGCGAGCATGTATTATAGATTTCGGCGGGAGTTGGCATGACCACTTACCATTAGCCGAATTTGCCTACAATAACAGCTACCAAGCCAGCATTCAAATGGCACCTTTCGAAGCACTCTATGGTAGAAGCTGTAGATCTCCGGTATGCTGGGGGGAGGTCGGTGAAAGACAACTCCTAGGTCCTGATATTGTAAGAGATTCCACTGAGAAGATTCTCCTTATCAGAGAGAGACTCAAGGTGGCTCAATGCAGGCAAAAATCTTATGCTGATAATAGAAGAAGGGACTTGGAATTTCAAGACGGTGATCATGTATTTCTCAAGGTATCTCCCAGTCGAGGTATCCGAAGATTTGGTGTTAAAGGTAAACTTACACCAAGATTCATCGGTCCATTTGAAGTATTGGAAAGAGTGGGTGAGGTAGCCTACCGCATCGCCTTACCTCCTCAACTCTCGGAAGTGCACAACGTATTTCATGTTTCTATGCTGAAGAAATACGTGCATGATCCTTCTCACGTCATCGACCACGCCAGTTTGGTGATTCAAAAGGATCTGACCTATGAGCAAAAGCCGATGCGAATCCTCGATCGAGAAGCCCGAGTTCTAAGGAACAAGACGATCCCTATGGTTAAAGTTCAATGGAATCGATGCTCGGAGCAAGAAGCAACATGGGAAACCGAGGAATCTATGAAGAGAAGATACCCAGAACTGTTCTAGCTGGCAGGTATCTTATCCTTTACACAGTACTCTTATGTAGTTGAATTTATCCCTATACAGTTGAATTTGGGGACCAAATTACCCTATACAGTTGAATTTGGGGACCAAATTCTTTTAAGTAGGGGAGGGTGTAGCACCCGTGTACAAAATAAATAAATAAATAAATAAATAAAGACATTAAATAAATAATATTTTCAAATACTAATAATAACAATAATGTTTATGATAAAAATAATAATAATAATAACATTTATGATTAAGTTTATGATATATTAAACTTATGAAAGAAATAGGAACTCAGGGTTATCAAATGTAAAGGGAATCCACTTAACAAAATGACCTCCTAGTGTAGTGGTTAAGTGTCTTGCCTTCAACCCAAAGACTAGGGTTCTATACACCCCATCAACATTCTTTTGCCAAGTCTCAATTTAACCCAATTTAAGGGGGCGACGTGGCCATCTTAGACACCAAGAAAAAGGGGAAAAATTCAAAATTTCCCAAGCCACTTATCCTCCATTATCCCCAACACATGTCACTATCTCATATCCCAGATCCTGAAATTTCGGATCTTGCCCCCCTAAGCCTGTCTAGTAGAGGGGATTAAATCTAGGCCTAGCTCTCCCATTGTGTTAGTTAGAGCTTCGAGATACGAGCCTAGGCTGGGAGGTTCTGTGCTGCGTACTAGGAGGAGAGGAGGTTGCTGGGGAAGCTTCTTCCTTCGCTAATTACCATCCAAACAGGTAGGTGTTCTCAATTTTAACTAAACTACTAGTTAATTAGTGCCTAAGCAGTGCATCTCCATGCGATTTATTGTTGCATAGCATATGTCAGCCTAGTAAATAGCCTGTACCCACTTAAATCGAAAAAGATTAGTGAAAGGATTAACATATATTAGAAATAATTAGCAGGTATTAGCTATAATTAATATGTGTTAGTAGGTCTTCTCAATTTTTAACAAAACCCATAGTTAATTAAGGCATAACAGGATATAAGTTCTTAGTTAGTCTATCTCCATGCGACGTTCTAGCATCAATCAGTATTAAACCTTGCATGGTATACATTCTATAATAACTATTATCATAATCTGCAGTAGGATTTCAAGCAACCCATATCTTACTTTAATTTTCTATTATTTAAATGCATTAACTTGTTAAGTAACTGTTAGATGCCATGACATTAAACTTGTCAGATAATCAGTAGTTAATATGGGAGTATTCAACTTGTTAAACTATCACTTAGTACTTAGTATAGTGAAACCTGTTAAACTGAGTACCTGTGGAAACCGTAAACAGTTATGTCTTTATGTTAAGTTAAGAGTAATGATCTTTGAGGATTTTTATTTTTTTTATTTGGAGGGGTCTTGATGTGAAATTTGAGGGATATATATTTTTCATTTTCATCTATTTTTTTATATAATTATTTTCATAAAATTCCTTTAAAATAAAACGTAACACTATTCACTTTTACTATTCATATGACAGTAATTGTCTGTTAAAATATCATTTAATATATTGGAGACTCATCTAACCCGTTAAACTTAGTGTAGCACCCTGAGTATAAAATGAATAAAGATTTCTGACGTTATAAGTCAAAATCTTAATCCCTATATTTATTGATGTATTTATTACTTAAGGAAGTAACATGGCCTAGTGGTTAAGTAGCACATCCCAAATCTGAGGTCTAGGGTTCAATTCCTAGCACCAACAAGTCCTTTTTGGCTGCCAGACATTCCTGCATCACAAATTACACAGAAACTTTTGGACCCAAATGGTACCCGGGTCCAAGATAGCTTGTGAAATCATGAAACTGCTGTAACAACACCTTGGGAACCCAAATTTTGTTAGAACAGTTTGTCTTTTCATTTCTGAACTTGTTCAGGTTGTGTCTATTCTGAGTCCACTCTCTTAAGTTCCAATTTCATTCTGTTTCAGCTGAGAAAGTTTGTGGGTTCTGTTTGCGTGTCTGGTCATGGTCGACATCTGGTAAGTCTGTGGTCGACCATAGTTTCTCCAGATACCAGTATCTGTTCTGGTTGAGCCTCTGGTCGACAGAGGAGGGGTCTGTTGTCGACCAGCTTGTTTCCAGACACCTTGTTTTACAGGTTTGTGTTTATTAACATGATTTAATGCTTTGTTTGTCTGGTTACTTCTGTGAATTTGAACTTCTCGTCTGATATGACTGTTGTTTTTAAACTGATGTGGATTATCCATTTTCCCTTTAGAATTCCTCTCTTCCAAGGTGACATTAATCTGTTTAGAGGAGCTTTCAGCTATATCCTTTTGTTTGTTTTGATATAAGTTTATCAAGGGGCCTTTTCCTTTAGAGTCAGCTATTTTATTTAAAGTTTTTATTTGGAATTCCTTTTTAGCCGTTGGGTTGTACCCTAACCCCTCTTTCTGAAAATTTACTTTTATTCCCAACACAGCGTTCAAGTTTTCTTGACCCTTAGTCATTTTTTTCAATGTTTCCTGTTTGTTTTTCAGTTCACTTTGGATTCTTTCTATTTCTTTCAGAAGTTGACTGTTTTCTTCCTTGAGTGAGTTGTTTCTTTCTTGAGTTAGCTTAGTTTCCTGTTCATATTCTTGAGTCTTTAATTTTAACTCGTCAATTGTGTTTTTCAGTACTTCATTTTCTTCTAATAGCCCTTTGACGTTTTCTTCATCTATCTCGCGTTGATTCAGTTTATTTTGCAAGGTGGTGATCTCCAATTCTAGTTCAGTTCTGTTGGCAATTGAGTTGCTGTCATTATTGAACTGATTAACCTTCTTCTTCAAACTTTTATTTTCCCTTCTTATTCTTTCATATGTATCAAGTAAATCTGAATAGGCTTCTTCCCAATCTGAGCTAGAAAAGTCTTGAAAAGGGGAGGTTACCTCAAGATCGTTGCTGTCTCCTTTGGCCAAGTGAGGGGTATGAAAAACGACATGGAGTAGGAAAACAACATGGACTTAAACCTGTTATTTTTATTATTATTACATTTTGGGTAAAAATGGGGGAAAATACTTAAATCTGTTATTATTATTATTATTATATTTTTGGTAAAAATGGAGAAAATGCTTAAATTTGTTATTTTTATTCTAATGGAGAGAATGCTTTAAAAAAAAGTAGGAAAAATGAGATAAATTCAATAAAAGTGGAGGTACTAATCTCGCACAGTTGTCCGTGGATTACTCGTCATTATACACCTTGGACTCCGTTCCAACTCCACCTTATTTTCCTACTGGTCAAGCCTAGCCTTGAAATTCTTTATTGGCTATAAATGAAATGGATGTCAAAAATATGACTTAAATGCTGGCAAAAGGGCTCGGTCCGGTCCTGGGAGGAGCACCCGAAACCAAAGGGAAGAGATCTCTTGCTTGAGGGCGTCTAGCATTGCGTCCTAATACTTGCTAAATTGAGACATTCCATCAACACTTGCTTGGCCCGGACAGGGCAATACTTGCGTGGCCCCAAAAGGGGCAATACTGGACTTGAAATGTCATTGAGTGAATTGTTATATAAATAGCCAATTCCTACTGTACATGTTTCACCTTGCTTACTGATTTTAAATTACAGTCGTTCATTATTTGTTCAGTCTTGTATCACTTACTGTTAGATTGAATGTATATGCTTTCCTTGCTCTCATCCTGCGTTATCAATTTTTATAAATTCCTTGATCTCTACTGTCTGCATGCATGAATTGAAATATTAATCACTTAAAGCCTGTTAAGGTTTGAGATGTAATTCCTACTGAGCGATTCGCTCATCCAGTTGTTATCTAACCATTTCAGGTGATTTGGAGGACGACCCGATTCCAGGAGGGGATGAGTCTGAGTGATAAGTGTAGAATTAGAATTGCCCCCTATTATTGTAATTTCATTATGTTGGGTCAATGTTGTAATCTGAACTATGTCGGTATGTACGAGTTAGATCAATAAAGGGTATGAATTGATCCTTGTATTTGTAGAATCATCGGAATTATCAAATTAAAGGTTTAGCTTGCGCGCTCTTTTACTTGTCTAAGGTAGAAGCCCTTAGAATCTCTAGCTTGCTTTGGTTCTATATAAAGCACTGTCGCGCCGCGGGCAGGCTTCCGCGCTCGGGACGTGACAGCTTTTCTGCCTACTCTGAGCTGTAAGTAATCTTTTTCTAATCAACTCAACCTTTTCTACACAATCATGTACAATCTGTGGCCCAATCAATCTCCGCTCACCAACCTCATCCCAACAAATAGGTGACCTACACGGTCTACCATATAACGCTTCATATGGTGTCATTCCTATGCTTGCATGATGATTGTTGTTATATGCAAACTCAATTAACTGCAAATGTTCATCCCAACTGCCTTTCCAGTCTAAACTGCACGCCCTCAACATATCTTCTAGTGTTTGAATGGTTCTCTCTGATTGTCCATCTGTTTGAGGGTGAAAAGCTGAGCTAAATTTCAATTGTGTACCCAATGCTATCTGTACACTCCTCCAAAATTTTACTGTAAACCTGGCATCCCTATCTGAAATAATAGACACAGACACACCATGAAGTCTCACAATCTCTTTAATATACAAATTGGCTAAATCCTCTAATGATTGTGTCTTTGTGATTGCCAGAAAATGGGCTGACTTAGTAAGCATGTCAACAATTACCCAAATAGAATCATGTTTTCTCTTAGTCATTGATAATCCCATCACAAAATCCATAGTGATATGCTCCCATTTCCACTGTGGAATTTCCATCAATTGTAATGGTCCCGCTGGCCTTTGATGCTCTGCCTTTATTTGTTGACAAGTAAGACACTTACTGACAAATTCTGCTATATCTTTTTTCATACCAATCCACCAAAATTATCTTCTCATGTTTTTGTACATTTTTGTACTGCCTGGGTGAATGGAATATTATGATTTATGTGTCTCCGTCAATAGATCTTTCTTTATTTCTTCATTCCGAGGTACACATAATCTTCCCTGAAATCTGATTGCCCCGTCTGCACTTTGAGTAAATCTCGGTGTGTCAATCAATTTTTGTAATTGCTGATCGTTCAGTTGTGCTTGCACAATTCACTCAACCATTGTAGACTGAATAGTTAGTTGGGCCAGAAATGAGTTTCTCCCTTTGCATATCAGAGAATATTCCACTACATCAGTTGTCATTCTCCAAGTTTGGCGCAACTGGATTGCCATTAGCCTCTTCCTGCTGAGTGCATCTGCTACCACATTTACTTTTCCTGGGTGATAATTCAAGGTGAAATCATAATCCTTCAAAAATTCAATCCACCGTCTTTCCCTTAAATTTAATTCTTTCTGAGAGAAAATATATTTTAAACTCTGATGGTCTGTAAATACTTCAAACTGCTCACCATACAAATAATGGCGTCAAATCTTCAGAGCATGTACCACCGCTGCCAACTCCAAATCATGTGTTGGATAATTCATCTCATGAGTCTTTAATTGTCTGGATGCATAAGCTACTACTTTACCATTCTGCATCAGGACACATCCTAGTCCTTTTCTAGAGGCATCTGTATATATCACAAATCCTCCTGACCCACAAGGTAAAGTAAGCACTGGGGCTGTTGTTAACCTTATTTTTAATTCCTGAAAACTCATTTCACATTTATCTGACCATTCAAAAGGAACTCCTTTCCTAGTCAATTTGGTCATAGGAGCTGCAATAGAAGAAAAACCTTTAATAAACCTGCGATAGTAACCTGCAAGACCCAAAAAGCTCCTAATCTCACTGACATTCTTCGGTCTTTCCCAATGTAAAACTGCGTCAACCTTAGCTGGATCAACAGACACTCCATCACCAGAAATGATATGTCCTAGGAATTGGACCTTATCCAACCAGAATTCACATTTACTGAATTTCGCATAGAGTTGATGTTTCCTTAAAGTTTTCAACACAATTCTCAAATGTTCTTGATGAGTTTCAACAGTAGGAGAGTAGATCAATACATCATCAATAAACACCACTACAAATGTATCCAGATATGGTTGGAAAACTCTATTCATCAAATCCATAAATACTGCTGGTGCATTAGTTAACCCAAATGGCATAACCAAAAATTCATAATGTCCATATCGTGTTCTGAAAGCAGTTTTTGAGAAATCTTCTTCTCTTATCTTTAGTTGGTACTATCCAGATCTGAGATCAATCTTTGAAAATACCGTGGCAGTTCGTAGCTGATCAAATAAATCATCAATTCTTGGCAAAGGGTACTTATTCTTAATGGTCACTTGATTCAATTTCCTATAGTCAATACATAATCTAAGTGACCCATCTTTCTTTCTAACAAACAGAACAGGTGCACCCCAAGGTGATACACTTGGTCGAATAAACCCCTTATCTAGTAATTCTTGCAATTGTTTCTTCAATTCTGCCAATTCGGCTGGTGCCATTCTGTAGGGAGGAATGGAAATGGGTAAAGTACCCGGTGAGAGTTCAATAGTGAACTCCACCTCTCGGTGTGGTGGCAAACCCGGAAGTTCATCGGGAATACATCTGGAAATTCTCTGACCACATCGATATCCAAGGGATTTTCTGATTTTCATTAGAAGGAATAGCCATTACACTAGCCAAATAACCTTGACATCCACTTCTAAGTACTTTCAAAACTTTAAGTGCTGAAACTAGTGTTTTACTAGAACGGTACCTTGGACATTGATAGTGAAATGTCTGCTCCCTAGGTTTTTGAAAAATTACTTTCTTTCCATGACAATCTAGAAGGACAAAATTTGTATCTAACCAATCCATTCCCAAGACGACATCAAAATCAGTCATTTCCAGCAGATATACACATACTGGCATAATCCTCCCCTGAATCACCACATCAATACTAGGAATAATAGAAGTCGTTCTAGCTATCTCCCCAGTTGGTGTGTTAATGGACATCTCATCAGTGTTCACAATTTGTTTATCTTTCAATGATTCAGCAAATCTCAGAGAAATAAATGAATGTGTAGCACCCGGATCAAATAAAACTTTTGCATGCATATCATCGATAAGAAGAATACCTTCAGCTACTGCATTGGCATCTCGGGTGTCTTCCCTTATTAGTGCATATACTCTGGCTTGAACTCTCCGCTGCTGTTGTGGTTGCTGATCTTGTCTTGACCTTGTGGGACAATCCCTTATCATATGCCCTGTCTGACCACATGAAAAATATTTACCTGCAGCCCGCCAACATTCATTACCTCTATGCTGCATCCCGCACTGTTGACAAGCTGACATATTATCTCTCCTAACTGGTTGAACTCTCTCTGGAAAAGTCATCTTTGGCTTCTTATCTTTCCTCACAATTGAACCAAGATTACCCCTTTTTGCAATATCCCTTTGTCTTTCTACTAAGAATTCCTCATATTCAGTTTCTGCAATAAAAGCAGTCCTCAAAGCTGCTGCCATAGTCTGAGGCTCAAGGATTGCAACTCTACTTCTAATATTGCTTCTCAAACCTCTGATAAATTTCTTCACCCTTCTAAGCTCATCAGAACAAATATGAGGGGCATACTTTTCTAATTCAGTAAATTTTACTTCATAATCGGCAACTGACATACCTCCTTGAGTCAAATTTAAAAATTCAACTTCTTTCCTATCTTTCAAAAGTTGAGGGAGAAATTTTACATGGAAGATATCAAGAAATTCATTCCAGCCAATCTCCGTCTCTCTATTTCTGAAAGTGGTTCTAAGTGCAGACCTCCACCATTCGTCCGCACGGTCCTTTAGCATAAATGTAGTTAATATCACCTTATCCTGCTCTGCACATCTAATGGCCGTAAAAATCTTCTCAATCTCTCTCACCCAGTTTTCCACAATCTCCGGGTGACTCTCCCCCTTAAAAGGAGGAGGACTCATATGTCTGAATTTCTCCATTAGGGTAGCGCCTGCTGCCCTATTCGGTTGTTCTTACACACGGGTTTGTAACTGGGCTTGCATCATTGCATGAGTTTGGGCTTGTAACTGCATAATCTGCACTAACGCTTGAAAAGCTTGTGTGAAGCCTCCTAAATCTGGCACACCCTGAATAGGTAACGCGCCTTGCCCACCGGGAGCAAGCTCGCCATGAATTATTTCCCCGACAACTCCTTGTGATGTCCCATTTGAGGGCGCAGACTCCTCGGGAGAAGTATTAACCTCAACCCTATCACTCCCAGCCATCTCCTGCGAGGGAGAACTAATCCGAATGAGTATGATTCTAGGTTTGATATAAAATTCTAAAATAAATTCTTACGATCTTATGGTATGGTATATAAATTCAGATGGCTACAAATAATTTCAAGCCTCACAACTTTGCTCTGATACCACTCTCTGTGGCGCCCCCTTCTCGCGATCCCGTATCGTGTCCGGGGACGTCACAGCGGATGTACGGAAGTGTTGTGGGCCGAATATTTGCAAGGCACTAAAGGCCAAACCATCACATATTCCAAAAGAAATATAACCATACCATTTCCATAAGATAAAACACTCATAATTTACATCGTATACAGAGTACTACATATCTCTATCCAAAAGTCATATTTACATTCATTATTCAAAGGGAAACTAAATCTATTTATTCTGCGCGGCGGAATCCAAACTAAACTCGGGATCATCCTCCGACCTATCGTCCGTCGGAGTCAAAACGCACACTAGTCAATTTCCTGAAATGGTTAGGCAACGAAAGTGAGTCCAAAGACTCAGTAGGCATTAAAACCAATTATATGCTTATCATATACTAAACTGTGTAAATCCATGATATATATAAAGCTAATCACAATTTCACTGAATTGTACATATATTATGAATGCGAAGGAAATATAAAGAGTAAAGTAATTTTCAGGTTTATAAACAGATGTGTATAACAAATCTTATCTGACTTATATATATATGGCATAATACATATCTTAGCTAAATCAGAGCTTATACAGATGAACTTATTTTCAGATCATATCAAAGTCATATATCAAATCTGAACTTCATATTATTTGGCAGCATATATTGGACAGGCATCCCGTCACTAAAAGCAGTAGCAAACACATATTGGCATCCATACGTCGACATAAAGATAAAATGTCTAAACGCTGGAGCCTGTCGGCCTTGATCAATCACGCAGGATCGGGAGTTAATACTCCACCATTCTCCAGATAATTTTCTTATCTGGGTTCCGGATTTTTCAGAAGTCCGTTTGTCCTCGGAAATGGGCCTAATCCCGTAGCGGAAGCTAACTACGGTTTGTCGCCCCACACCTCCTTAAAGTGACACAGTCCATATACTTAATCAAATTTTTATTCTTATTATGATGCTTATTACATAATCGTCTCAATACTCAAAACTTGTCATTTGAACTTTACAAAATAAATGGATCGTATTTTAATATTATTAACTAAATATGTATAACATTCGAAGAGATTAGAGTAGAGAGAGAGTAGAGAGAGAGTAGGGAGAGAAAGTAGAGGGAGAAAGTAGAAAGAGATTAGAGAGAAATTAGAGAGAGATTAGAGAGGAAAATAATATTTTTACAGAATGATAACTAAATAAATAACTGATTCTAAACATAGATCATTGGGTTAAATAAATCAATGACGTAAATCACATTTCAAATAAAATCAAATCAAATAAATGTAAATAACAAATAACATGCACTTGGTTTATCATGCCTACCTTTAGAAGGGACTTCCGAATTGACTTTAGTAT
The DNA here is from genome assembly GCA_022559845.1 of Amorphophallus konjac. Lineage (NCBI taxonomy): Eukaryota > Viridiplantae > Streptophyta > Magnoliopsida > Alismatales > Araceae > Amorphophallus > Amorphophallus konjac. Next base: position 45,980,850 of record CM040125.1, read on the forward strand.
CTAACTCGAGCTCCCGTAAAAGTCCTTGCGTAGGAAAAGATAATTTCCCAGTCCCAGATGCGTAAAGAAGGGCAAAATTGTCTAATTAAGTTTCAAATCCTCCGTCCAAGTGTTTATTAATTATTTATATTATTCTGATGTTGTATTATCTTCTCTGTTTATTAATAAGAGAATGAGAGTGGAAAGAGAGAAGAGAGAAGAGAGAGAAAATAGAGAGAGAAAGTAGACAGAGAGAGTAGAGAAAGAAAGTAGAGAGATAAAGTAGAGAGAGAAGTAGAGAGAAAAATTTAAAGAGAAAAATTAGAGAGAAAGTAGAGAGAGAAATTAGAGAGAGAAAGTTAGAGAGAGAAAGTAGAGAGAGAAAATAGAGAGAGAGGAAATAGAGAGAGAAAGTAAAGAGAGAGTAGAGAAGGAAGGTAGAAGAGATATAAAAGAGAAAATTAGAGAGAGAAATTTAGAGAGAGAAAGTAGAGAGAGAAAGTGAAGAGAGAGTAGAGAAAGAAGTATAGAGAGATATTTAAAGAGAAAAAGTAGAGAGAGAAAATAGAGAGAGAAAGTAAAAAATAGTAGAGAGAGAAAGTGGAGAGAGATTAGAGAGAGTAAAGAGATAATAGATAGTAAAAAAAGAGAAAATAAAAATAGAAAGAGAGAGAGAGAGAGAGAGAGAGAGAGAGAGAGAGAGAGAGAGAGAGAGGGGGGAGAGGGGGGTGGATGGAGTGGAAGGGAAAGAGGGGGAGAGGGGGGGTATATATAGGGGGAGGGGAGGAGAAGATAAGAAGAAGGAGGAGGGGATAAGGATGAGGGGAGGGGATGAGAAGAAGAGGATAAGAAGGAAGGGGGGAAGGCTTACGTGAGATATTTTGGGATTTTGTATTTTTTTTTTTGGTTTGTTTTAGATTTTTATAAGAAAACTCCAAAAAAAATTAACAATGACATAATTTCTAAGAACTAGTTCACTCTATCTTATTTTTGGCCTTCCAAACGTCAAAATTTGAAAAAGTGTACAACATGAAACTTGTAGATTTTTGGATTCTCTATCCAACGGACCTAATATTGATCATATTTTGACATTCGTATAAAACGTTATACATTATTAACGTAAGATGACTATTTAATTTACTTAATAAGGTTCGTTAAATAATATCATTCAAGATATTAGACTTTAATTAAGGTAACATAAAATTTATATGAACTAACTATAAGATATTTAACTATGTTTAAATTTTGGACGAATTCGGGTGTTACAATACATGTCATGGCCTGACCTCCCACAATAAAAGCATGTAATGGCTCAATCCCTGTTTCTTCTCCTGCCTTCATTCAAGAATGAATTATGCACATATGTTTTTGACGAGGATGGGGATGAACTTCTGGGAGACAAATGAGTTGAATGTGTTTCAGATTGTAATGTTTTTCCTTTTTCAAGAATGGTAATGGCATCCTTCAACTTATTGATTTCATGCTTTAATGAATGAACCTTATTTTCAGCCATTTCTTTGGCTTGAATGCATGCATTTCTTTCCAACTTTTGTTGTTCTAAATCTCTTTTTAAGTCTTCATGCATTTTTGGTAAAGGTGGCTTGGTCCTCTCGCATGCATGAACTCTCATCTTCAAATAACTCAATCTTATACACAAGAATTTCATTTTCATGTTTCAACTTTTCAGATTCAGATTTTAAAGCATGACAATTCTCACAAGACTTTGCAGCATGCACAAAATGATCAATTTTATTTTTCAGATTTCTATTTTCAGATTTGAATTTTTTACATTTTTCATACAAAGACTCATAAGCAATCTGTCATTGTTCACATGTAAGAGATTCAGTTTCAGAATTTACCTCATTGGCGTCGTCTTCATTTGCCATGAAATACAAATTCTGAACCAACTCATCCAGTTCATCTTCATTCTCGGATTTAGCCTCGTCTTCATCACTCCATGTGGCCACCATGGCCTTTGACTTCTTGAATTTTCCTTTCTTGAATTTTTTCATGAGATCGGGGCACTCACCCCGCATATGACCAGATTTTTTACATTCGTAGCAAATAACTTCTTCCTTCTTGCTACTTTCACCTCTGTTAGGACCTTGCTTCCTTGGTCCTTTTCAGTATTGACCTCCGAACTTTCTTGTTCCTTTGACGAATCTCCTCGCTCTTCTTGTGATCATGGCAACCAGCTCCTCATCTTCGGTGTTACCGGTGGAGCCATCGTCACTGTCCTCTGAGTCTTGTTGGTCGACCTTCAGCACCAATGGTGTGACAACTTTCTTCTTCTTGTGCTCCTCCTCGCTCCTCTTGATGTTGATTTCGTAAGTCATCAAGGAGCCAATTAACTCGTCCAGTTTCAAGGTGCTGAGATCCTTTGAGTCCTCGATTACAGTGGCCTTTGTGTGCCACTGTGATGACAAGGATCTTAGAACTTTTCTGACGAGCTCCTTATCTGAATTTTCCTTACCTAGACCCTTTAGTCCATTTCTTATTTCTATCAATCTTGCGAATATGTCAGAAATGGACTCGTCTGGTTTCATCATGAACAACTCGTAATCCCGAATCAGCAGGTTCGCCTTGGTTTCCCCCACTTCTGATGTTCCTTTGTAGATTAGCCGTAGCTTGTTCCACATCTCCTGCGCAGAAGAACACATGAAAATACGTGAGTATTCATTTGGATGAATGGCACACTGTATTATATTCATGGCTTTAAAGTTTGCTGAACACTTCTTTATATCCTCATCATCCCACTCATCCTCGTTTTAAGATAAAGTATACGGACCCTTGCTAATGACGCGCCACACGTCATAGTCTTGGGCTCGTAGAAAAATATACATTCGGTTTTTCCAATAAGGGTAATTTGATCCATCAAAGAACGTCCTTCGGGCATTATCCCCTTGTTTGCCATATAAAGGGATCTGCTCTACGACCGTGTGATCGAGTGAAACAGAGACCAAGGCTCTGATACCAATTGTTGAGTCCTGAACGGTGACAATCAAGAGGGGAGAGGTGAATTGATTGGCCAATTAAAAATTTCTTCCAAGTGAAAACTATGTTAATTAAGCACACAAGCACTTGGCCTCACTCGAACATGATCAAATGCGTGTGGATGTGGGTAGGTGTTTGATTAAGGAAGTGGTGTATGCTCAACTCACCGTGAAGCCCACTCGACAAAGAATCCGAAAAATCAAACCACAAGTAACACACGGAGTTTTTAGGTGGTTCGGGTACACTGAAGTGTCCCCTACGTCCACCCCTCATAGTGAGGATTAAGACTTCACTATGAAGTGAGCCACAAATACACGCTGTGTAAAACAGCAAACACACACACACGGCACCCGATTTGGGCTGCCACACACAAATACACACACGTTCGTGTTTCTGAACACGAACACCACACACAAGAATCTGATTCAAGTTTTTACAACAAATGCTCAAGTTCAAACAAAATGATTCTGAGAATAAGGAGTGAAGAATGATTTATCGTAGTTGGAGCTCCCCCTTCTTCTTCTCCAAACGTAGTTTGGTGCTTCGGCAGGAGGAAGATCGATCCTTGAGGAAGAATGAAGCTATGTCGCATAAATAAGATTGCAACTTTGATATCCCACGCAGCTTGCTGTTGGGGATGATGTGGAGGCTTGATTCAAGCTTCTTCCCTTCACTTTCAGGTTCAGAACAAGGTGGAAGAAGCCCCTGGAGCTGCTGCTGCGACCCTGCACTCACAAATGTTAGAGCAAAAACACACTCAGATTTCTCTCCGAATTCCCCTTAGGTTTACAACCCCAATGAGATGTTTTATATGATTTGGACGGTCAAGAGATAGCCTAGGGACCAAATCAACAAATCCTGGAGTGATTTGGGGCATTAGGACCGGACTTGGAAGACTTTTGGCATGCCTACACGAAGGTCGCAATTGACGGCGCCGCCCCGGACCGGAAAGGGTCGACCCTCGTGGGATTTTTAGAGAGCCAAGTTCAATGGGTCGGGTCGACCCTCGTGCCCCTCCCGTGCGGTTAAAAATTATGACTCTCAGGGGTCGACCCTTGGGGTCGACCCTCGCGTGAATGGGTCGACCCTTGCAGTTATGATGAAAGGACCCGTCGAGAGTTAAATTCAAGCCAACAGGGGTCGACCCTTGTCCCTGGACTTCCAACAAATAGAACAAAGACACCCTAGGTTCAAGTATCAAGTTACGGGGTTCCAAGTTGAGTTTAAAACATCAAAGTGAATGTTGTTAAGACATGAATATGAAAGCCCAATGCATTTAAGCTTAGATAAGACTCAAACCAATATAACCCTTGAGATCAAAAGTAATGAACTTCAAACCACAAGATCAAGGGCCAATAAGTTAAAGTTGATCTCACCGACCGTCCTTGAGCTCCTTAAGCGTTTAGGCTCGTTCCTTGCCCTGCAAAGACATAATTGGTGAATTAGATGTAGCCTTGCTATTTGAGTTCAAGAGGCTTACCCGTTGAGGTTGTTCTTTAACCTTCTTAGCTCCAATATCTCAATAGGAAGTTAAGCTTTGCAAGACTTTATATGTTAGAACACATCAAAGACAGTGTATATATACATATAGTGTTTGGTCATCATCAAAAGCTATCAAATTAGATATTCACTCAAGGAGGGGGTTCAACACTACCTTAATTGGATCGAAAGAAAGACGACGCGCCAAACCCTAATTCGAACCCTCGATGTTCTTCACCGTCCCACGCCCTTGATCGCTCACGTCGGCGGCTGCAGCGGCCAAATAGGGTTTATGTGAGTATTAGACGTTGATTTATAGAGGTGGGGTCGAAGGAAGAGGCGTGAAGGATCAAGGAGATCGACTAGAAGAGTCCGCCGCACGGAACTCGCGGTTGACCGAGTCCATGGGTTATCCACCTAAATTCGGCGGCTAGGGTTGAGGTTTTCGCTGGATTCGGGAGGAGAAATGGGCTTCAAGGATGGGCCTATCAATTGGATCTGGTTTGGGCTCGAATGGTCTAGAATTGTGCTCGAATTAGATCGAATTAGGTTGGACTATCAAAAACTCTGAGTTTTACTTCAAAACCTTAATTCTGGCATAATTTGATTTTATTTGAGGTCGTCCCAGTTGTCAATGTTGTTAAGCATACCATTTTCTACAATAATATATTTTTTTCATATTTTAATAAATTGATCGAGATTTGTCCTAAGGGTGAAAAACCGATTAATCTAATTAATTATGCTAGTTTGGTATTACCGTGAAAATTCGATTGAGCTCAAAATATGAAATTTCTTTTATGATCTTTGTAGGAAAATAATTATCCATTTTCATTTATATAGTTTGGTCATTTTCAAAACAAATTAATTATTATAACATCATTTAATTTAAGAAACATTATTAAAATCATTAATTAAGAAAATAATTATTTTACCCCTTCGGTAAATCGACATCACTCTTACGTCGATTACAATTCAACCATTCGTTCCATTCTTAAAAAATCTACTTTTGTTTTCTTTTATTTATTTTTAATTATTCGCAAGAGATTAAAGAATTGAGGCGATTTCGTAACTTAATTCATAATATATTTTTCATATATTTTTTTCTCATTTTTATTTTAATATATATTTTAAAATTTAATTTTTTATCTTTTATTATTAGACTGAGATGTTATTAAAAAAAAACTCACTTGACCAGCGGCATACTTAGACTGTTGACCATTCGGAGGATCCACTTTTGCCCGTTCCCATTTAATTCCTCATCCACCTATTTAATTCTACCCGTTGTGGCCTGTTTAGCACTTATTGATGAAGCGGGAGGTCCCTCACGTACCAACAGCCCTTTAAAGCACTCTCCCGTCTCTCAAGCTGGGGGAACCGAGTTCAACGTAACCAGGCAGGCGCCTCCCCCCCAACTCCCACCATTTATGTCGCCCTTGCGTCCCCTCCTATGCAAACTTCCGTCGGATTCGAACCAGAGCCTGCCCATCTGACGGACAGATATAACAGGTTTCGTACGGCCCCAATTCTCCCGACGGTCGAGATTTGGGGTTCTTACTTCTTGAGTTCGGTATCCTGGGATTTGGGGCTCTTACTTCTTAGGTTTTGCTGATCTCTTCACGCTAGTCGTCACCACCTAGGCGACTCTTGTGGCGATCTTCTTGTTCTTCCTGACGCTGGTGGGCCCTTGCGGCCCCGCCACGTCTGGCGGGCCCATTTGACGGGCCCACTTGGTTTCTTCCCCTCCCCCGCCAGATCTATAAGAAGGCCGTTCTATTTTCCCTCTGATTTCAGTTCCAAGGTCACGCAGCAGGGAAGAGAGAGAGAGAGAGAGAGAGAGAGAGAGAGCAGTGGGAGGGGGCAGGGAGGGAGAGGAGGGGCAGACGAGACCCCTCCCCCATCATCTCCTTCCTCCAATAGGTAAATCCCAAGACCCATGGCGTGCAACACAGCTATCCTGCTCAGAGTACCAGCGTCCGCGGCTAGGGACGTCAATGCCTGCGACCAGCACCCCCGCGTCGTCGGCGGCGGCATGCGAAGGTCGTGCTCCGCCAGGGATGCCCTCTGTAACCGGCGTGGGATGGTGCGGCGGTCTCGATCGGAACCGTTTCTGCTACGGTGCGCCCTGAAGCCCCCGCCTGCCGGGTCCTCTACCCCCGAGCCCAAGCTTCAGCACGGTGGGTCAGTCGGCATCTTCCCTTATGAATACGGGGAGGCGAAGATGGTGGTGTTGGAGGAGGGGAACGACGTCGAAGGGCCTCATCTGCCTCTGCATGAGCTGGGGAAGGGGGAGAGAGCCAACTGGGTGGACAGGCTGCTGGAGCTGAGGCGGCAGTGGAAGGGACGCCAGCTGATCGAGGAGGCGGCAGGTGAAGGGGCGGGAAGCGAAGAAGAAGCAGAGTGCTGTACCGTCGTCTACGAATCAGAGGAGGAGGAAGAGGAGGGTGAGGGAAGGGAAGGGAAGCCGACGGACTTCGACAGGGAGGCGTTCTCTGGGCTCCTGGCTGCTGTGCCTTTGGGGGAGATCAAGCTCTTCTCTCAGTTAGCCTTCCTGTGCAATGCGGCGTATGTGATCCCCCAGCTCAAGGTAACTTTTTGCTCTCTCCTTCACCATGGATCCTCTTCGTACTGTGGTATTTTTTTATTGGTGGTCACAGTACACTTTTGGTTGATTTATTACTTTAATCAAACCCCAACTAATAAGCTTTTGATTTCTCGTTCACATCAAAACGTGCCCTTGTGCCCTCCACTAAACCCTCACATGATACCACATGGCACCAGCTGTTCGATCGTTTCGCTGTGTGTTTGGCCTGGCCTGCCAACGCATGGCTACACTACACTATTTATTCTCGCACCCACCTGACCTGACCACGCCGCACTGGCTCTCGTCCGGTTATCGACCACCTACCCCTCCATGTTAACGATGGGTTAATAAGTCAGAAAAAATGGTGAACAATGCGGCAGGCGGAAGACCTGAGGAGTTATTACGACCTCCGGTGGGTGACGTCCTCGCTGGAGAAGAAATCCGTGGCCGCCGCGGTCAAAGAGGAGCTCGAGACCGATTCCACCTCCGCAGCGGTGCCGGGACTCGCCGCGGAGCCTCCCCAGAGCCGCCCTGACAGGACGGCCGCCGCTTATGAGATCGCGGTCTCCGCCGCCTCCTACGTCCACTCCCGCACCTCCTGGGAGACTCCACACGTCTCCGGGTCCCGCGGCGGCTTCTGCCCGAGCGGCGCTCGCGTCGACGCTGGGGGAGGAGACGGAAGGGTGCACGAGTCCGAGGTGGCCGCGTACGTGGCGACGTCGACGATGACAGCGGTGGTCGCGGCCGAGGAGGCGGCGAGGCTGGAGGCCGCGCGGGAGCTGCGGTCGCTGCGGTCGTCCCCATGCGAGTGGCTGGTCTGCGACGAGCCCGACACCTGCACGCGCTGCTTTGTCATCCAGGTTCGGTACCGTACGCGACCCACCGCCACCTCCACCTAGCCCACCCAAGCCAGTTCATACGGATCCATTCTTTTATTAATACGCCTGCAACAACGTGATGGGCAGGGTTCGGATTCCTTGGCCTCGTGGCAGGCCAACCTCTTCTTCGAGCCCACCAAGTTTGAGGTGAGAAATATGGCAGTATCTGTCACGGTCAGCGATCGTCCTATCACGGCGTAGACCATCTGATCGAGTTGCGAGTGATATGGTGTAACGCAGTGCGATGGGTGTTACTGCAGGGAACCGAGGCGCTGGTGCACAGGGGAATTTACGAGGCCGCCAAGGGGATATACGAGCAGTTTATGCCGGAGATACTGAACTACCTAAGCAGGCACGGGGAGAGGGCCAGGCTTCGGTTCACGGGCCACTCGCTCGGGGGCAGCCTCTCCTGCTGGTCCACCTGATGCTCTTGGCACGCGGGGTCGTCCCGTCCTCCGCGCTGCTCCCCGTCGTCACCTTCGGGTCACCGTTCGTGTTCTGCGGCGGCCGGCGCGTGCTGGACGTTCTGGGTCTGGACGAGGGCCAGGTGCGCTGCGTGATGATGCACCGGGACATCGTGCCCAGGGCCTTCTCGTGCAGCTACCCGGACTACATCGCGCAGCTGCTGAAGCGCGTCAACCGGTCCTTCCGCACTCACCCCTGCCTCAACAAAGATGTGAGTACATTGATTGGGGTGGATGTAGGGGGCATATTCCCTAGCTGCCTTCTTCCTTTTGGGTAATGAGATGTACTCCCAAGCACGCAACTGGAACTGTATCCAGTATTCTTACATACGACGTCTGGGTGGTTTGTGCATGTGTGGGTGTGCAGAAGCTGCTGTACTCCCCGCTCGGCAAGCTCTACATCGTCCAACCCGACGGGAAATCTTCGCCGCCGCACCCGCTGCTCCCACCTGGATGCGCCCTGTACGCCCTGGACGGCGGCGGGGCGAGCAAGGCAAAGGTGGCGAGCGCGGTGAGGGCCTTCCTCAACTCCCCCCACCCGCTGGAGACGCTGAGCCAGCCCGCGGCCTACGGCTCAGAGGGCACGATCCTTCGAGACCACGAATCGGGCAACTATCTCAAGGCCGTGAACGCGGTCCTGCGACAGCACACCAAGTGGGTGGTGAGGAGGTCGAGAGCGCAGCGGCTGCAGCACTGGTGGCCGCTGCTCACGGTGACGGTGCGAGAACACCCATGCAGGCCTAGTGTTGGCGGCTGACGACGTCGTCGCCTGGGTGTGAAGATCCTTGGTGGGGTGCATGGGAAGCTTTATACGCTTCATATGTGCCCTTCACATCGGACCCCAATTTAAGCTTCCACGGGTCTTCTCTGTATTATTCGCATCTGCTCTTGAAGTCTTGTAAATGCAAACACCGCGCGCCCACATGCATATGCAGGGGGGAAAAGTCTCTCAAGTGGGTTGAACGCCTTCTTCTGTGTCTCCTTCCGCCGGATCTTGCAAGTTGGTTCTGTATAAACACCTCCCAACCGCGTACTTCTACCTTGTACGTACGTGGAAAAAAGACTATCAATTCGTGCTTGAAAAGCGATTCAAATGTTTGATAATTTATCCCATGCCTATCTTTCTTTCGTCAGTGGGCATTCCAGGTTCCTCGTTTTGAACGACTGGAGTCTTAAAAGTTCGGCTAAATAGAAAGATTCTGTGCCTACACGGCAAAAGGGCAAACCTATATATATTGACGTGGGTCCAGCCCATTTGGCCCGACAAAGCTTGCGTAACTGATTGGCCCGGCCCGGCCCGGCCGAGAGGTCGAACCAGGCCATTCGCAAGAAGAAGGCCAACCCAGAGCCAGCAATCAGTTGTTCACTGGAGGGATCCGGGATTTCAGAGTCAACCAGCCCAACAGCGGTTTCCTCGGAGACGCCGAACGTGGAACGGCCCAGAGGTTCGCAGGGCCCAAACTCAGGATCAGGCCGCATGCGCCGTTGGCCCAATCTGACGGGACAATGCCCGCCACCATGGCTTGTGCACGTAATACTTGTTGCTGCTGCCATGGTTTGTTGACCCGCATTATTCTCGTGCAAGTCTGTCGACTCATACGATATCATAGAAAACTCGAGACGGTAGATTACTGATATGAAATGATTCCTCTTTTGAAAGGAGATACCTAAAAAAAAAAAAAATCAAAGGCAATCAGTCGGAAAAAAAAACCCTCAAAGGCAATCAGTCGGACGGGCATGGTGGACCTGTGAGATGCCATATCACACACCGTACCGCCAGGGAATTGGGGCACCCTGATCCGACAGTACGGTGATCCTTCGTTATTCTACAGTACGGTGTGTCAAACCCATGTGTAATTGGTTCACATGCATGTGACAATGGTTAGAACAAAACGATATGAGTTTTGATAGGTCCAGGCGAGACAGGATAAAAAAAAATTCAAACATATTTTATAAGAAATAAATATATCTATTTAATACGACGAATAAGCTTTAAAAGTGGCGTATATTTGTTTGGAACTATATATTTGTCTGTTAGGCTGGGCCGGAATATTATATATAGAGAGAGGTAGATTCGTAACCCAAAAAATATGTAGCTTAATACGGCCTAATAAGACCTGCATAGTCCAACGAGTGACAGCCCCCTATTGGGCTCACTCATTAGGAGGCCCAACTCATTCGGACCAACACAGTCCATTTGATTTTTTAGCTCAGGAGTCCGAATAACGGTACCTCTTACGCGCGGAGAAAGCCCAAAGGGTGACCGAGCGTAACCGGCCGCATGAAGTTCAGGGGATAAGAGAAGGGCAAGACTCCTCGAACGGTGAAGAGCCCTCACCCAGGAGGTAACGTCCCCTAGGCTCTTCCGCTTACCCTACCCCAGAAAGGGAACGAGCCGCAATATAAATCCAGGAAAAACTCTCCGGAAAGATAAGCCAACTCTAACCACTTCACTGGTGAGGAGTAATCTCGTGCCTATCACACCCCTTTGTCTCCTTCTCACTCTTGGCTCTTACCATTGATGACTTAAGCATCGAAAGATTTTTCTCGAGATCTCAACCTCGGACCCCTTGATCGCTTTTTTCCCATTGTTTGTAGAATTCTCTCTTGAGGTGACTGTCCCTCCGCGATAATCTCAGATCCGACGATACACGACTTGACACGAGATTTTCCCTCTTCAATATACATGTCCCAAGAAGGTATATTTCATTAGATTTTTTTTGAACATATATATTTTATTGTAAACAGATATATGCCATTCCTAACACTTACTTTGCTCCCAGAAAATATACTTTATTCTCACAAAAATGTGTCACAAATCTTCCCACCATCTAGTGCATCACGAGCAGCTACGTGGGTTTGCCCAGCTGTCCTATTGAATGCACACACATGAATCAGGTGAATATAGAAGATGACCATTAGACCGTTTGAGAACCCTTGTTCGGGAGATATCATCCCAGTTATATCCCCCATGACTGAGAAAAGGCAAAAAGAAAAGAAAAAAAGAGAACCCTTGTTTGTGGGATTCCGAGCTGCTTTTCGAGCGGGGATGACTAACGAGCCATCTTTCCAACCCTCAAATGCACATGAACATCAGGCGCTGCTCAAATGAATTTTTTTTGGATTGTACCAACACTGCCAAAATTAGTTCTGCCAAGTATAAATAATTACACACCGGTGTGTAACAGGTGTTACTCCCTTGACAAGGAGGAGACCGGGGCCCAATGTGGTCGAGACTTCTTGGTCCGGACCCAGCTTTGCCGGCTAGTTGGGCTGGGGCCTTCCAGCATCTGTAGATGGGCCTCAGTGGGCCGCATTGTGACCGGACTTGATGAGATTAGGTTTAAACTCAATGCGCAGAGCAGCCCATGTCTGGTGAATTCACCTCATTTTCTCACAACCACGTTTAGGCCTTTGCCTACCCTCGATTTCCACTCGACATCTGCTTAGCTCTGACTTAGTAGAGGCGAATTTGACATCAACCAGAACACTTACAACCCTTGAGTGATCTTGAGTGTTCCTCCTATAACAGTACATGCATGACTTACGTTATCTTTATTTACATAATATAAATACCGACTCTATGGAGTGAGTACTGTTTCGCCTGCTACGTGCCGTGGTAACCCATACTTCCATGAGAAACTCAAGCCACGTTAGATGATGTATCTCAGGTTGGACAAGGATGACAGAGGCTGCTGGCCAAAGCATCCTTACGTTAAACCATAATTTGAAAGGTATTAGGCTGATTCTGGAGTGGTTTATGCAAATCTCGTAAGGTAAGGTGTAAGCTTTAAGATATAATGACGCGTAAGCCTCAAATAGTGTGAGAAACTAATTTTAAATCTATTAAAAGAATTAAAAATAATATTAATTTACATGAGTTAATGTTATCTCAACTCAACGATAGATCGATGTCATTTCAAAAGTATTGAATCATGTAAATTTCAACGACAACAAGAGATACATATATTCCGAGGAAGATGATGAAGACAACTTCCAAGAAGACATCATGTGTGACTAAGCTCTACTCACCAGACAGTTTAAGAAGTTCCTAAGAAATCGAGGTAAATTCTAGAAGAAGAAGAGGACGCCACAAGTAAACAAAATCTCCAATCTCAAACCTGATCAAATTAAAAGATCCGACAAAGTCATCTACTATCAATGCAAGAAATCAGGGCATATGCGAGGAGAATGTCCTGAGCTGCTCAAGAAGATGACCAAGGCCAAGGGAAGGAAGCCCAAGACAATGGTCTGCACTTAGAGTGACGACGAGGAGGAAGATGAAAACTCCTCTGCAAAAGAAGAAGAAGATGACCTCTACTTGATGGCGAATGAGAGTGAAGGCCAGGTAAACACTCCCTTTGTGAACTTTTCAATTGAAGAATGGGAGGATGCGTATACTGATCTGTTTGAAAAATATGAGATCTATAAGAAAGAAAATAAACAGTTGAAGAAGAAAATCAATGCCTTAACTCATGATAATTCAGTTAGCAAAAAGCTGGAGATCCTAAAAGTTGAGAATGAAAAATGAAGAAACCAAATCGAGGAATCTGGATCCAAGTGCTCAGAACTGAAAATCACAAAAGAAGAAGATGATAATCTTAGAAAATAGAGAGACCAAGTTAAATTGAGATGCTGGGAATGTGAAAGACAAAACCAACTCAGCTTTGAAAAATATGAAGCCATAAAAGCCGTCAATAATGAAATGTAGAAAAATTTTGAGAAGGCTGAAAATGAGTTGAAGGACAAACAGTCTGTCTTAGAAAAAATGGCTCAGGGTAAGTCCAACTTAGATGCCATCCAAGGCACCCGGGTAAATTTCAGAAAGGAGGGGCTGGGGTTCAACCCCACTAAGAAAAATACATTTGAACTGAAGACTATTTCGTTTTGCCCTAAAAAAGGAAAAGGAAAATTAATCATAGAGGAACCAGCAAGGCAGGATGTCCCTGAGCTAAGAACAATTAAAACTCAGAACCTTAAAGACAAAGGACAAAACTTCAAGAATCAAAGAAGCAACCAACAGTATGGCTACTGGAAACATGTTGAACAACTAGGTCGACACATCAGGCCACTGAGTCGACGCGGTTCAGCCTTTGAATCCAGGAAGAACCCTGGCCAACCCATCTATAGAAGACACAACAAAACAAAACAAACATGAATCAAAAATATCAATCAAACTTTATCCAAAATGCTCAGTTTGCCTTTGCCCATAGCAGGCCAAAATGGAACCAGTACGGGCCCAGATTGAACATCAACCACAATCTCCACTCTAATCAGAGAAGGAACAACCGTCAATCCAACATGAATGTTCACCAAACCAAATTCAACAAACTCAGAAATCAGAACACACGACTACAATTTGATCCATGTGCTATAAAACCCGTCTGTCATACTTGTAACCGATTAGGACACACAAGCAACCAATGTTGGTCTAGCCAGAACATCAAATCATTCAAGCAAGTATAGATTCCAAAAAATTTACTGCATGTTTTCAACAATGACTGTGGACCCAAATTTGCTTGGGTTCCAAAAGTTTCTACTTGATCTGTTCTATGCAGGAATGCCTAGCAGCCCATTACAATCGATGGTACTTGGACAGCGGCTGCTCAAGGCACATGACAGGAGATAAGAAGAAATTCAGTCATCTGATAAAGAAAGGAGGGCAAGTAAAGTTTAGAGGCAAAGATAAAGGCAAAATCATCGGCACATGAACAATTGGTAAGAACTCGTCCAATCTCATTGAAAATGTCATGCTTGTTGAAGGCCTTGAGCATAATCTGCTCAACATAAGTCAGCTGTGTGATAAAGGCCACAAGGTATTGTTCGATGCCAATGAATGTAAGATATTTGAACAAAACTCTGATTCTGTGAAGTTTGTAGGTCATAGGTTGAATAATGTTTACATGGTGGATCTTGATAGCCATTTTTTTGAAAATCTCTGATTGTCTGCCAGTCAGCCCAATGACGCATGGCTGTGGCATAGAAGGCTAGGGCATGTCAGTTACAATGTTCTGCACAAACTGGCCAAGCATGAAATGGTAAGGTGTAAGACCCCAAATTCTTTAGAAATTTATTTAGAAAGTTATTTGTAATTATTTGGAATTTATTTGAAGTTATTCGAATTAATGAGAATTATCCAAATTAATTAGATTAATTAATTAATTAATAGAATAAGTCATTTTTCTTCTATTTTCTAAAAATCCCCAAAAATCACATCTTGTAGAATTAATTTTGTTTATCAACTTTGTCTTCTACAATTGAGCCTAATAAAATCGTTTATTAAGCCGAATTAGCGAACTAAGTCTTCCGAACTTAATATTTAATTAATTACGGAATAGTAGAAGTGAATTTTATCTACCATATAAAAATTCATAAAAATAGTAATTAAATAATAGATGCTTCGACTAACACTTTTATCTTCTTGGAGTAAGCCTAATTAAATCATTATCTAGGCCTAATCAGTGGATTAAGCCTGACTTACAACCCACCTAACCCAAATTCGTATTTACTATTCACCCAAACTTTGAACATCAAATTCGAGCTTGTTTCTCAACCAAATGGGGTGATTCCAGAGGCAAATGAAAGGTATTACATAGAGGAACATTTCCCCTCTCATAATGCCACAAAATCATTACCATATGGTAAGTATTGGGCGCGCAAGAGCTAGGTCAACGTTGGCGGCGGTGTTTGGAACACGCAACTTGTTTGGTCGAATTCTCCCTTCCTGGAAGGATCCAGAAGGAGTATGACCTATTAAAAGAAAGCTCTACGTGTCTAGATTCATTTGGTAGCTGTGGTGTTCGCAGAGAATTCAGATCTGAAGAGATCTCTTGTGATTATTGGAGGAGGGTCCAAGTTCGTGGGTTTTTCTTAGGCCTTTCTACTTCCTTCGATTGAGGTAGGTTTCCTTAACCAAAATCAGCTTATGAATATAGAAAATTGTACCTCTCATCGAGATCTTTCCATTGGTGGCAAAAGCCCCAATTTTCATTAGGTATCCGTGGAGATATCGAGGTTTTAGTGAGGTGCTGTCAAGTTGTTCTTTATTCTAAGTTTCGAGTTCCCTCTTCAATTTGAGGTAGGTTATAACAGTCCAACTTCTAATTAACATACATGAATGTAATCAATAGCATGTTAGCTTTCTTTTGACATTAAAATCCCCAATTTTATAGATCATGCCTAGAGTATTTCGTGTGTTATTAAAAGCATGCTAGCAAGCTAGACTTTTCTTGTGTTCTTCATAGAATAGGTTGTATTTCATTGGATTCCTATCGAAATTCGTGATTTAAAATTATGTTTCATGACCCTAGGATGCATATTAATAACCCTAGAGTATATGGTTAAGATCCCAATACATTTAGACCCAAATTCTTGGAGTTTTTCATGTTTTTTTTTTGAAGCCTTTTGGGTTTGGAAACCCAGGGGTCGACCCACGGGTCGACCCATTTCAACCCTGCAAGCAGCAATGCTGCCTTGCATGGGTCGACCCAATGGGTCGACCCACACCCTGCAGGGGTCGACCCATGGGTTGACCCATGCAGCCAGGATGGCTCCTGGAAGCCAGGGGTCGACCCAGGGGTCGACCCATACCTGGAGTTTTTCCAGGGGTCGACCCAAAGGGTCGACCCATGCCCCGTATGACCCGTTTTAATGATGTTTTGACCCGGGGATCAATCCGGATCATCGGGGGATCAATCCATTCAACCTAATCACATTGAAAACTACATTTTTGAGGAACTAATGACCTATTCATGTACCCTTTTAGTTTCAATTAACATAGGTCCATACATGCAAACTTAGTGTAAAAACACACCGTTTATCATCTTCATTTTCAATGCATACAAGGTTAAATAGAAACCCACATAATTAGTGGTTAATGGTGTAACTAAATCTCTGTTAATGCATTCTATTTCACTCCTGTGGGAGTTGTTCTTTGCCTTATCATCTTGAATCAGCTTCTTGGCATTTGTCTTAATGTAAATGATAATGGATAATCTTTGATATGCTAACTTGGTAATTAGGATTAAGTTGATCGTTAAGTTGCTGTTTTAGTCTTGCTTACTCCAGTTGAATTGATTGCTTACACACCTGAACGGTATACTGTCGGCCGTTCCTTCTTGACCCCGTGGACCGAGTTTGGTCCAGTTCTTGTATTACGGCACCGAGGTGACCGTATAAACCGAGTTTTTGTTTTGAATCCAAGGACATGTTAGTCCTTAAATCTCATACTCTTGACAGAAATTCATCTGATTGATTGGCCATTAAAATTGACTGAATGTCTAGACGGATGGGACGTTGGGCCCAGTAAATCAATGCCATCGCATCATAAGGGCCCGGTCTGGTCCTGGGGAGAGCGCCCGAAAGTTAGTGAGCCCATGGGATGTTAATGACATGGTGGGACATTGCACCGAAGTACTTGCCTCAGTGTTGGCGTCTATGACAAAAGTATCTTGTTACTTGTCACTTGATCATGTTTGGTTAAATGTTTAAAATACTTGCTTGTTGGCCAATTCCTTACTTATATCTCATTGTTATATCTCTTGTTATATCTCCTGTAGTAAATTCTTGTATCTGTTATCCTTGATAATCATTATCAATTATATATTTCTTGACCTTGCAAGATCTTGTTATTACCGTTGTTTATTGTATTATCGTTTGTAGCATGACATTTTGAAAATGTAATTAAACTGTTAATCACTTATACATGTCTGTTATTTCCTACTGAGCGTTAGCTCACACCCCGTTGTTTCCCCCTTTCCAGGCTTCTCAGGTGACGCGCTTACCGACAGGGAAGGGCAGGAGTGATGTCTTGAGTGTATCAGTTCTAGTGTGTTAGCAGTGTGTTTATTGTTAGTTGTGTTTGGAGATCGTTTTGTTTCAGTTTGTTGTTGAGTCTTAGTGGTTGTTATTCCATGTAGTATTAAGTTACCTTTGAGATCATTGCATCAGTTTGGTTGTTTAATGATCATTTAGCATTTCCTTTCCATCTTGTAGTACTTGTGTATCATTTTAGATTTAGTTCCCTCTCTTGCCAGCGTGTCCCTAACTGTACGTCCCGATATTTCCGCCTTGTTCGGGGCGTGACAGTTTAGTTGGTATCAGAGCTATACCCCATCCGGAAGTGTGGGAACTAAGTGCCATGCAGGGCAAAGTGCTACACTATGGGAGCCACCTCTTGAGTCCATAATGGAGCAAAGTGCTACATAGTGGGAGCCACCTCTTGAGCCTGTAGGGGCCACCTCTAGAGTCCTACCTGCCTGGGGGCTTGATTGCGTGCTATATGTGCCCAGCGACGAGGACGTCGCCTATATAAGAGGGGTAGATTGTAACACCCTCAAATATAGCTAAGTTGTACTCTATATCACCGAGGCGCCTTTTGAAGTATCGGCTCAGTTCTTGTAAAGAACTCCGAAGTTAAGCGTGCTTAATGGGGAGTAGTACTGGGATGGGTGACCTACCCGAGAAGTCCTCCATTCTGGAGCCGATCACCCTTAGAAAGGGATAAAACCGTGAGGTCGGTAGGCCAAAGCGGACAATATCTCGACGGTATAGAGTACGGGGCGTGACAAAATGGTATCAGAGCCCCAGGTTTCACATTCCTAGGTTTCCTAAGTTTAAGTTTTCTTGCATTGCATCCTAATAATCGGTATATCAAAAGGTGTTGTCCGAACGTTAGGCTACGCCTATCGGGAAGGTCGCACACTTGCGCGAGTGGTCTTCGGACCGATTACCTCCGCCAGGTACCGAGTTTTTGGTCGTGTCTAGGTGCATTAGATCCCTAACCTTGTAAAAGTCTAGGACCTGACCTGGTAAGAATGGGTAGAACTTGGGTTAAGTTCGTTCCTTAATCGTGCTTTATCTATCTTATTGAACCTAGGTAACCTATTTCTCGTGTAGATGGCAGCTGATCGTGCTGAATGGAGGAACCTGCAGCGTACGGTTCAAGGCCTTACTCAGGCCCTTCAGCAAGTAGCTCAGGCAGGAGCGGCACAGCATGGCACCGGTGATCTATACCGGAACTTCCGCGGAATGAACCCGCCTAGATTCGCTGGTTCGACTGACCCCGACCAAGCCGAGCACTGGCTAGATGAGATGGGGAGAATCTTTGAAGTTATGCAATGCACCAACTAGGAGCGTGTCCTTTTGTCCACATTTCAATTGGAACATGATGCACGTACTTGGTGGGATTCTATCAAGGCAACTCTCGGTGATCGGCAAGTTATGTGGGAAGAGTTCGAAGAATTCTTCAACAGCAAGTATTTTTCTGATAGAGTGCAAGAGAAGAAAGCGGCAGAGTTCGCGGCCTTGAAACAGCGAGGTTTGTCCGTGGCAGAGTATGAGGCTCAATTTGCACGGCTTTCTCGATATGCTACACATCTCATTTCCACCGAGAAGATGAAGGCGAAGCGCTTTCTCAATGGTTTGAAGCTTCATTATATCAACCAATTGGCACCGATGGAGATTTCCACTTATTCCGAGATGGTAAAGAAAGCGCAAGTTCTGGAGGATACTCTTGAGATGACGGAGAGAATCAGTGGGAAAGGCACCAAGAAAGAATTACCTACGGGTTCCGGGAGTGTCAAACCCGGGTATGCCAAGAAGAGGCCTGTTAGTGGACCTGGTTCGTGGAGCGGGTCCGGATCGTGGAAGGGCAAGATGCCGAGGCATGAAGACAAGAAGCCTGGCCCTATTGTTCCATTCAAGGGCGTGTGCAACTATTGTGATCGTCCGGGTCACAAGATAGAGGAGTGCTGGCGCAAGCTAGGCGCCTGTTTGCGATGTGGAAGCAAGGAGCACCGTATCCCCAATTGTCCTCTCATATCGGAACAAGCTACACCGGCAAAACCTCTAGTCTTCAAGAAACCACAAGGCAAGCTTCAAGCTTTACATGCAGAGGAAACTGGGATTTCTGATGATGGCGGACTCGTCGAAGGTACCCTTACTATAATCGATAAGCCCGCATTTGCTCTATTTGATACTGGTGCAACACATTCTTTTATTTCACGGAGATTTGCTAAGTCATTAGCTGTGGAACCTGTTTTGATGAATACTCCGTTAGAGATTTCAACCCCTATTGGCACTAGATCAACAATCCAGTATTTCTATCCTTCTAGTAAGGTTATGATTGGTGAACAGAACTTTCCAGCAGATTTGGTCTGCGTGGATATGAAGGATTATGATGTAATCCTAGGAGCAGATTGGTTGGCCAAGTATGAGGCCAATGTTCACTGTAGTTCTAGCTCAGTGACTTTTACTGGACATTATGGTTTATCTTTTACGGGAGTCAAGCACCATAACTCCGTACCGCTCATCTCGGCTCTTCGAGCTGATAAGCTTTTGAGGCATGGGTGTGAGGCTTTTCTAGCATTTGTTTGTGCAACCCCTGAGCAGCAGATTGAGATCAAGGACATTCCTGTTGTCCAAGATTTTTCTGATGTCTTTCCAGAGGAACTACCAGGACTTCCGCCTGAGCGGGAAGTTATCTTTTCTATTGATCTTATTCCTGGCACAGCTCCTATTTCTAAGGCTCCTTATCGTATGTCTCCTGCGGAACTGAGGGAACTGAAGCAGCAACTGATGGAATTACTCGAGAAGGGTTTTATTCGTCCTAGTACTTCTCCGTGGGGAGCCCCTGTGTTGTTCGTCAGGAAGAAAGATGGTTCGATGAGGTTGTGCATTGATTATCGGCAAATAAACCAGCAGACTGTCAAGAACAAATATCCCTTGCCGAGGATTGACGAGTTATTTGACCAGATAGCGGGAGCTCAATATTTCTCTAAGATCGATCTTCGATCTGGATATCACCAGTTGCGGATTAAGGAAGAGGATATTTATAAAACGACTTTCCGCAGCAGGTATGGTCATTTTGAGTTTGTCGTTATGCCTTTTGGTCTAACGAATGCACTAGCGGCTTTCATGCAGTTGATGAACGATGCATTTCGGCCCTATCTTGATCAATGGGTCGTGGTCTTTATTGATGACATCCTGATTTATTCTAAGAATGAGGAGGAACATGCTGAGCATCTGAGAATGGCATTGCAACTGTTGAGAGATCATCAACTATATGCTAAGTTCAGTAAGTGTGAATTCTAGCTGCAAGAGGTGTCCTTTCTAGGACATATCATTACGAAGAACGGTATTTCTGTTGATCCTTCGAAGGTTGAGGCAGTAAAGAATGGGGAACAGCCTACCAGTGTGACAGAAGTTAGAAGTTTTCTAGGCCTGGCAGGTTATTATCAAAGATTTATTCAAGACTTCTCTAAGATTGCGGTACCTCTTACAAGATTAACCCGCAAGGAAAATAAGTTTGATTGGTCAGATGATTGTCAGCGAAGCTTTCAGACTCTGAAGGAGTGTTTGACTACTGCACCTGTTTTGGCTTTACCTCCTGGTGAAGGAGGATTTATTGTTTATACTGATGCTTCAGGTATTGGCTTAGGCTGTGTACTCATGCAGCATGGGAAGGTGATTGCCTATTCCTCTAGGCAGTTGAGGAAGCACGAAGATAATTATCCTGTTCATGATTTGGAACTTGCTGCAGTCGTGTTTGCTTTGAAGATATGGAGGCATTATTTATATGGAGAAACCTTTACAATGTTTTCAGATCATAAGAGTTTGAAGTATTTTTTCTCTCAAAAGGAACTCAACATGAGGCAGCGGAGATGGTTGGAGTACTTGAAAGACTTCGACTTCTCGATTGAGTATCATCCTGGCAAAGGTAATGTTGTGGCAGATGCATTAAGCCGGAAGCCGGTAGCTAGATTGTCAAGTCTCATGTTACAAGAATGGAGATTGTTGGAATAATTATCTAGTCTGGATCTCAATATTGACAATGATCGGATCTTGATTGCTCAGATTCAACTTAAACCTGAATTATTGATAGAGATCAAGTCCTTGCAAGATAATGATCCCGAGTTGGTAGAGATCAAGGGAAGCTTGAGTAGCAGACCTGACTTCATGTTGGCCGATGATGGTAGATTATTATTTAAAGGCAGAACTTGTGTTCCGGATGAGGCTACAATAAAGAACAAAATTCTTGAGGAAGCTCATAGATCCAGATATACCATTCATCCTGGAGGCACTAAGATGTACCGAGATTTGAAAAGGTCCTTTTGGTGGCCGAATATGAAAAGAGAAGTTGCAGATTTTGTGAGCAGATGTTTGGTATGTCAGCAAGTTAAGGCCGAACATTTCAGACCAGCAGGGAAATTGAAACCACTCGACATACCCCAATGGAAGTGGGAAAGTATTGGCATGGATTTCATTATGGGTCTACCTAGGACTCGTGGTGGATTTGATGCGATATGGGTGATTGTTGATCGTTTGACAAAGTCGGCTCATTTCTTACCAATTAAGTCCAAGTGGACGATTGATGTATTGGCTGCTTTGTATATAAAGGAAGTGGTGAGATTGCATGGTATCCCAGTGAATATAGTATCTGATCGAGACCCCAGATTTACTTCACATTTCTGGAAGGGACTGCAAGAGTCTTTGGGTACTCGTCTGAATTTCAGTACTGCTTTTCATCCACAGACAGATGGACAGACTGAAAGAACCAATCAGATAGTGGAAGATATGCTGCGAGCTTGCATGATTGATTTCGGTGGTAATTGGAGTGAGCATTTGGCATTAATTGAATTCGCCTACAATAACAGCTATCAGTCTAGTATTCAGATGACTCCTTTTGAAGCACTATATGGTAGAAGTTGTCGTTCCCCGTTGTGTTGGGACGAGGTAGGTGTGAAACAGTGGCTTGGACCAGATCTTGTTTCGGAATCATCACAGAACATCCGTGTTATCCGAGACCGGTTACAGGTAGCCCAGTCAAGACAGAAGAGTTATGCCGACAACAGGAGAAGGGCATTAGAATTTCAGGTTGGCGAGCATGTGTTCTTAAAGGTCTCTCCGACGAGAGGGATCCGAAGATTTGGCATTCATGGCAAGCTGAGTCCGAGGTACATTGCTCCATTCGAGATTCTAGATAGAGTGGGAGACGTGGCATACAGACTGGCTTTACCACCGCAATTGTCTGGCGTACACAACGTTTTTCATGTGTCTATGTTACGGAAATATGTGTACGATCCCACTCATATCATTCAGCAGGTGGATTTTGAACTGAAGGAAGATTTGACCTATGAGGAAAGACCTGTCAAGATTCTGGATCGGAAGCAACAGCAACTCCGTAATCGTTCGATACCGATGGTCAAAATTCAGTGGAGTCGGCGTGGGACCGAAGAAGCTACATGGGAGTCTGAAGAGACTATGCGAAAGCGATATCCCGATCTATTCTAGGTGAGTGATCTTTTTCTACTCTCAGTTTTAGTGCAGTGAATTTGGAGGACCAAATTCCTTTAAGTAGGGGAGGGTGTAAGACCCCAAATTCTTTAGAAATTTATTTAGAAAGTTATTTACAATTATTTGGAATTTATTTGAAGTTATTCGAATTAATGAGAATTATCCAAATTAATTAGATTAATTAATTAATTAATAGAATAAGTCATTTTTCTTCTATTTTCTTAAAATCCCCAAAAATCATATCTTGTAGAATTAATTTTGTTTATCAACTTTGTCTTCTACAATTAAGTCTAATAAAATCGTTTATTAAGCCGAATTAGCGAACTAAGTCTTCCGAACTTAATATTTAATTAATTACGGAAGAGTAGAAGTGGAATTTTATCTACCATATAAAAATTCATAAAAATAGTAATTAAATAATAGATACTTCGACTAACACTTTTGTCTTCTTGGAGTAAGCCTAATTAAATCATTATCTAGGCCTAATCAGTGGATTAAGCCTGACTTACAACCCACCTAACCCAAATTCATATTTACTATTCACCAAAACTTTGAACATCAAATTTGAGCTTGTTTCTCAACCAAATGGGGTGATTCCAGAGGTAAATGAAAGGTATTACATAGAGGAACATTTCTCCTCTCATAATGCCACAAAATCATTACCATATGGTAAGTATTGGGCGCGCAAGAGCTAGGTCAACGTTGGCGGCGGTGTTTGGAACACGCAACTTGTTTGGTCGAATTCTCCCTTCCTGGAAGGATCCAGAAGGAGTATGACCTATTAAAAGAAAGCTCTACGTGTCTAGATTCATTTGGTAGCTGTGGTGTTCGCAGAGAATTCAGATCTGAAGAGATCTCTTGTGATTATTGGAGGAGGGTCCAAGTTCGTGGGTTTTTCTAAGGCCTTTCTACTTCCTTCGATTAAGGTAGGTTTCCTTAACCAAAATCAGCTTATGAATATAGCAAATTGTACCTCTCATCGAGCTCTTTCCATTGGTGGCAAAAGCCCCAATTTCATTAGGTATCCGTGGAGATATCGAGGTTTTAGTGAGGTGCTGTCAAGTTGTTCTTTATTCTAAGTTTCGAGTTCCCTCTTCAATTTGAGGTAGGTTATAACAGCCCAACTTCTAATTAACATACATGAATGTAATCAATAGCATGTTAGCTTTCTTTTGACATCAAAATCCCCAATTTTTATAGATCATGCCTAGAGTATTTCGTGTGTTATTAAAAGCATGCTAGCAAGCTAGACTTTTCTTGTGTTCTTCATAGAATAGGTTGTATTTCATTGGATTCCTATCGAAATTCGTGATTTAAAATTGTGTTTCATGACCCTAGGATGCATATTAATAACCCTAGAGTATATGGTTAAGATCCCAATACATTTAGACCCCAATTCTTGGAGTTTTTCATGTTTTTTTTTGAAGCCTTTTGGGTCTGGAAACCCAGGGGTCGACCCACGGGTCGACCCATTTCAACCCTGCAAGCAGCAATGCTGCCTTGCATGGGTCGACCCAATGGGTCGACCCACTGCAGGGTCGACCCATGGGTCGACCCATGCAGCCAGGATGGCTCCTGGAAGCCAGGGGTCGACCCAGGGGTCGACCCATACCTGGAGTTTTTCGAGTGGTCGACCCAAAGGGTCGACCCATGCCCCGTATGACCCGTTTTAATGATGTTTTGACCCGGGAATCAATCCGGATCATCGGGGGATCAATCCATTCAACCTAATCACATTGAAAACTACATTTTTGAGGAACTAATGACCTATTCATGTACCCTTTTTAGTTTCAATTAACATAGGTCCATACATGCAAACTTAGTGTAAAAACACACCGTTTATCATCTTCATTTTCAATGCATACAAGGTTAAATAGAAACCCACATAATTAGTGGTTAATGGTGTAACTAAATCTCTGTTAATGCATTCTATTTCACTCCTGTGGGAGTTGTTCTTTGCCTTATCATCTTGAATCAGCTTCTTGGCATTTGTCTTAATGTAAATGATAATGGATAATCTTTGATATGCTAACTTGGTAATTAGGATTAAGTTGATCGTTAAGTTACTGTTTTAGTCTTGCTTACTCCAGTTGAATCGATTGCTTACACACCTGAACGGTATACTGTCGGTCGTTCCTTCTTGACCCCGTGGACCGAGTTTGGTCCAGTTCTTATATTACGGCACCGAGGTGACCGTGTAAACCGAGTTTTTGTTTTGAATCGAAGGACATGTTAGTCCTTAAATCTCATACTCTTGACAGAAATTCATCTGATTGATTGGCCATTAAAATTGACTGAATGTCTAGACGGATGGGACGTTGGGCCCAGTAAATCAATGCCATCGCATCATAAGGGCCCGGTCTGGTCCTGGGGAGAGCGCCCGAAAGTTAGTGAGCCCATGGGATGTTAATGACATGGTGGGGCATTGCACCGAAGTACTTGCCTGAGTGTTGGCGTCTATGACAAAAGTATCTTGTTACTTGTCACTTGATCATGCTTGGTTAAATGTTTAAAATACTTGCTTGTTGGCCAATTCCTTACTTATATCTCATTGTTATATCTCTTGTTATATCTCCTGTAGTAAATTCTTGTATCTGTTATCCTTGATAATCATTATCAATTGTATATTTCTTGACCTTGCAAGATCTTGTTATTACCGTTGTTTATTGCATTATCGTTTGTAGCATGCCATTTTGAAAATGTAATTAAACTGTTAATCACTTATACATGTTTGTTATTTCCTACTGAGCGTTAGCTCACACCCCGTTGTTTCCCCCTTTCCAGGCTTCTCAGGTGACGCGCTTACCGACGGGGAAGGGCAGGAGTGATGTCTTGAGTGTATCAGTTCTAGTGTGTTAGCAGTGTGTTTATTGTTAGTTGTGTTTAGAGATCGTTTAGTTTCAGTTTGTTGTTGAGTCTTAGTGGTTGTTATTCCATGTAGTATTAAGTTACCTTTGAGATCATTGCATCAGTTTGGTTGTTTAATGATCATTTAGCATTTCCTTTCCATCTTGTAGTACTTGTGTATCATTTTAGATTTAGTTCCCTCTCTTGCCAGCGTGTCCCTAACTGTACGTCCCGATATTTCCGCCTTGTTCGGGGCGTGACATAAGGGGTATGCCTAATTTATCCTTTAAAAAGAACACCAAAGTTTGTGAAGCATGCTCCCTAGGAAAGCAAACTCTCGAAAATCCTTTAAACCTAGAAGTGAGCCATTGTCGTCCATGCCATTTGAATTTCTGCACATGGACTTGTTCGAACCAACTAGAACTGTCACGCCCCGAGATTATGCAGCGGAAATAATCGGGAACGTGAACAGTCGGCTAGTACTTCTCGAGCAAGTAATATAATCAGAGTGTAAAATAATCACATAAAAATAATTGCACAAGTAATTCATTCAAACCTTTAACTTTATTTCATAAAATATCAAAGTACATAAGATCTTTGACTCTTAACATCCTTTACATCATAGACTCAAGAAAAATCAAAATTCATCTTGACTAGACACTAAATTCACTAAGGCTTCTCTCGAACCATCAATCACTCTCGGATCCATCACTTGAGTAATCCGAATCCGACCCGCTAGAATTTTATGAAATCATTGAGAAAGTAGGTAATGAGCACACTTTCCCAGTAGGTATCTTCATATCAATATGAAGGCAAATTTAAGTGATTAGCATTTTACCTCTAGAGAACAAGATAAATCATGCAGATATGATGAAACACGTATATAACCAAAGTAACAAGATACGCTCAAGTACTAGACATGAGAACATGATTGATCAAGTATATAACAAGAATGTAAATTTTGACCTTTCCATAAACAAGAATGTAACAAGAATATACTTTTCATAACCATGAAGGCTATGCACTAGAAAGTCATGTAACAAGCAAGAAAGTACTCTTCACTTAGTAGCAAGTACTTTGTGAATTTACGTGGATCTTTACTCATGTCTCATGGATTTTTACTTATTTATAAAAAAAGTACTCCTAGCGCAATGCGACGCCAGTAGCATCATACCCCATGGTTTACAGTATGTTTCCAACAATCAGTCGAGAGGACTAGCATAGAGCCCTTGAACACAATTAGTGCTCGAACTACATCTTCAAGTATCAATCAAGCTACTTCCATGATTATAACAATAATGGGGCCAATAATGTGCAAATTCAGCAATAATTTCATGATAAAGTAATCAAGGTAAGAATGCTTCAATTAAGAGTAAGAGATTTCAAGGATGACTTAAAATGGACATCATGCTACGGAAGAAATTCGGCAGCACACTAGTACTTTTATTACGTTCCATAACTTAGCATTAACATTTAACTATGAGTTTATCTTCCAGATAATCCTAAGATCATCTAGGAATTCAAGAAAACCAACCCCAAAGGTCAAACCTTGGGTTAGAATAAATCAGGAACCAAGCGGTCTATAATTGGACCGTTTAGCACGCCTGGCAGTCTAGTGCAGGACCGTTTGACAGAATAAAATCATCGATGTATAGAAACTGCTCTGAGTCCCATATGGTCTAATGGATGGCCGCCTGTCAATCGTTAGCGGTCTAGCAAAGGGCCGCTTGCAGAACCAGACGGTCATCCAAATGGCCGCTAAGGTCCAGAGTTCATAAAACACCGGTAAGTGCTTTTCTAGACAATGGGTTTTAACGGTACAACTAACTCAACGTCCTAGTGGGAATCCCAGGCTTCCAGAGTCTTATGGAGGCCTTGAAACAAGATTTCATAGTCCGTTGGAAGGAATATCCAATGGAGAGGTTATCAAGTCCAAGATTGTTTACTTAATGTGTAAAAGTGTAACTAATGATAATCATACCGGGATATGTGCCATATACTTAAGAAAATGACTCTTAGAAGAGAGAGAAAGTAGTAACAACGATCAAGTTAAATCATGAATCCTTTATCATTTGAAACATGTATTTATTACAAGAGTATACGATTTTTGGTCATAAATTAACATAGGTTAAAAATAACACCAATGTGCATAAAACATGAAATCTACTATGATGACCAAGAAAATTAACTAAGCATAGGAAACCAGTACTCAAACCAGGAATAAAACTTAGTTAACTAGGCTTATCATACAATAATTGTGGCTAATCTGCAATATGTTTCGGGTTAACAATATTACAGAAATCAGAAAACTAAAACGGTCTAGCGCAGGACCGTTTCACTGGGCCAAGCGGTCTATCGTACGACCGCTAGGATTTTTTGGCGGTCCACAGGAAGACCGTTTCCTCCCGTATTACAGAAACTCAATAATAAAAAGGTGAGATATTAATCTAAGACACATCATGCCTGGAAATCAACATAGACAAACTTCTACAGCATGATAGAACGAGTATAGGCCAACAATATGCATGGGTTTGTGTAGTAAATAAGAAAATTTCCTTCTTAACTTCATTAGGGCTAAGAATTTTGGATGTGGAGTATACTAGATGCATAGTCCCAATAAATCATAAAATTCACGATGTACAATACATGAAATCCATTGAAATCAGAGGACTTTTATTCCTGACCTCGAGTTTAAGCCTTTCATGAGATAACCTACTTTAATTAGTGCTCCTAGGCTGCCAATTTTCGGACTGGAAGTAAGCCCTAGTTCTGTACGTCCTATGCTAAACCAGCAACTTCACGCTCTTGTATCTCCTGGTTCCCCTAACCTAAAGACGTGAAATTTTGAGGGTAAGAAGAAGGTACTTAAAGCAATAATTTGGTCTAAAGAACCTCTATCTAATTATCTTGTTTAGGGCTTCTAATTCCCTGACCTGAGTTGTTTGCACCAAACCAGCGTCTTTGCAGGCTTCTATCTCCCTGTAGACTTGATCTCCTAGAACAAAATTTTGAGGAGAGTTAGACCTAAGTATAATAAACAAATTCCTAGAAGAAACTTACCTCTAATTCTTCCTCTTTACCTTAGTTCCACGCGAGCCAAAAGTAAGGGTCGCATAGGTGAAATATGGGGTCTATTTATAAGTTTAGCTAGGGTTTTGAGGATTAGAACGAACTTAGAGTCTCAATTAGGCTTTCAATTCGATCTCGGAGCCTTCTAGACTTATCTAATTAGTAGATAGCATCGATCATAGGTGATTTGGATGTCAAAATTTCAAGCTTTTCACATTCTCTTCCTTCCACAGAATCTGCAGAGCTTAGCGGTCTAATGCTAGACCGCTTTCCTTGGCTATGCGATCTCGCGATAGACCGTTTTCTATCCTGAGTGCCGAATTTGAACCAGTTCAAACTCTTTTGATCTTATCCGTCCATTTATCCTATTTATCTCCTAAATTCCGTGATTACACCCACTTTAGGCTTCTAATATGGGCTAAGGTCCAAAACAATATTTTTGGGCCAACTAGGTCTATGAAAATGGGCCTAATCCTCTTGGATTAGTGTAGGGCCACAATAATTGGATTTAGTTAACCATAAT
Organism: Amorphophallus konjac; assembly: GCA_022559845.1. Lineage (NCBI taxonomy): Eukaryota > Viridiplantae > Streptophyta > Magnoliopsida > Alismatales > Araceae > Amorphophallus > Amorphophallus konjac. Next base: position 46,009,959 of record CM040125.1, read on the forward strand.
TCTTTTAAATAGCCCTTTTAAATGCTCAATAATTATATTTTTTTCTAAAAATTCTTAAAAAATCCTCGGGCGTTACACCCTCCCCCACTTAAAAAGAATTTGGTCCCCAAATTCAATACATGGATTTATGGAGAGTGTACTTACATTCAAATATCTCTGGAAATCTTTTACGCATGACTTCTTCAGTTTCCCATGTTGCTTCATGTGGACATGTCTTGGTCCATTGGATGTTGACCATAGGAATAGTTTTATTCCGAAGTTGACGTACTTCTCGTTCAATGATCCTGATTGGCTTTTGCTCGTATGTCAAATCCCTTTTAATTTCCTTGTTGTCGTAAGTAATGACATGAAAAGGATCAGGTACATACTTCTTGAGCAATGAGACGTGAAATACATCATGAGCTCCTGCTAATTGAGGGGGCAATGCTAGTCGATATGCCACCTCGCCAACCCTTTCAAGAATTTCAAAAGGGCCAATGAATCTTGAAGTAAGCTTGCCTTGGATACCGAGTCTTCGAATACCTTGACCTGGAGAAACTTTAAGGAATACATTGTCTCCTACTTAAAATTCTAGGTCGCGTCTTCGATTATCAGCATATGATTTTTGCCTGTCTTGTGCCATCTGAAGTCTTTCCCGAATAAGCTTTATCTTCTCGGTAGTATCCCTGACGAAGTTGGGGTCGAGAAATTACCTTTCTCCTACTTCACTCCAACAAATAGGTGAACGGCAGTTTCTACCATACAGAGCCTCGAATGGTGCCATTTGAATGCTAGCTTGGTAGCTATTGTTGTATGAAAATTCCACTAGAGGTAAATGGTCGTGCCAACTTCCTCCAAAGTCAATAGCACAAGCCCTAAGCATATCTTCCACCACTTGATTTATCCTTTCAGTTTGACCATCAGTTTATGGATGAAACGCAGTGCTAAAGTTGAGTCGAGTCCCTAATGAATGTTGAAGACCCTTCCAGAACTGTGATGTGAATCGAGGATCTCTGTTGGATATAATGGTAACAGGGATACCATGTAATTTGATAATTTCCCTAATATATAATGCTGCTAGTACATCTACAGACCATCGACTTTGTATTGGTAGAAAATGTACAGATTTAGTCAATCGGTCTATGATCACCCATATACCATCATGTTCTCCTCTTGTCTTAGGTAAACCCATGATAAAATCCATCCCTATACTTTCTCACTTCCACTCGAGAATATTCAAGGGGTGTAATTTACGAGCGGGTTTTAAATGTTCTGCCTTTACTTGTTGATAAGTGAGACAACGGGACACGAAATCTACTACCTCTCTTTTCATGTTGGGCCACCAAAAATTTCTTTTTAAATCTTGATACATCTTGGTAGCACCAGGGTGAATAGTATACTTTGACTTGTGAGCTTCTTCCATGATCAATTTCTTAGTATCATAATGATTCGGCACACAGATTTGATCCTTAAACAATAGTCTTCCATCTTTTGAGATAGAAAATTCCGGTCTCTGATCAATATTATCTTTAATCTCCATCAATGTAGGGTCATTTTCTTGCAATTGGACTATATCCTTGATCAATGTAGGTTGAGACCTTATATTGGCAATCATACGCCAATATCAAGATTTAAATGAGAAAAATCTTCAATAAGACAAGTTATACCTTTCCTGAGGCTTGCTAGAGTTGCCATTGGTTTCTTGCTAAGAGCATCGACTACAGCATTAGCTTTCCCCGGATGATATTAGATAGTAAAGTCAAAGTCCTTGAGATACTCCACCCATCTGTGTTGTCGCATATTTAATTCCTTATGGGTGAAGAGGTATTTCAGACTTTTATGATATGAAAATATGATGAATTTCTCCCTATAAAGGTAATGTCGCCAAATCTTCAATGCGAATATAACCGCAGCTAGTTCCAGATCATGCACAGGGTAATTTTCTTCGTGACGTTTTAACTGTCTTGACAAATAACATACCACCTTTCCATTTTGCATAAGAACGCATCCTAGGCCAATGTCAGACGCATCCGTATAGACTTCAAAGCCACCACCTTCTGTCGGTAGCGTTAATATAGGTGCAATGGTAAGGTGTTCTTTAAGGGTTTGAAAACTCTCTTCGTAATCCTTCGACCATATAAAAGGGTTGTCCTTTCTTGTGAGTCTAGTCAAAGGAACGGCGTTCTTTGAGAAATCTTTAATAAATCTCCTGTAATAACCAGCTAGACCTAGAAAACTTCTGACTTCAGATACGGTCGTCGGCCGGCTCTAGTTCTTAACAGCCTCCATTTTAGACGGATCGACATGTTGTGACTCCTATGTGTTGATGATGTTGACAATTGCTTTATTTCATTGGCAACACCTTGTTTTGATTGATTGGCAACTGTTTATGTTTTGATGAAATTGTTTTATCAGATTGTCTGTGTGTTCTATGCATTTTCACAAGTCTACACACTGCACACACACACAAGTCTTCACACTCAGCATAGTCTATACATAGTGTTGTGTTTGTGTTGTGTTTGTGCATCGTTGAGAACGTAAGTCTATACATCCATGCATCATCACTCTCAGCATAGTCTGGACAGAAGTAGGTCGACCCCCTTCTTAGATGCGTCGACTCACCCAAAACACAAGTCTATACACTGTCCGTCTCACTTAGCGTCTTATGCATTGGGCAAAGTCCATACACTGCAGCTCACATAACTAGCAAGTCTATACATTGCATTGTGGTGTCTGTGCTCAAAGTTTATACAGTGCTTGCACTGTCATTCAAAGTCTATACATTGGAATGTAGCATGCATAAGCTAAGTCCATACATTAGTAAAGTCTGTACATCGTCATGCATCATTCATTCAAAGCCCATACACTGCACTGTAGCTTACTCGAGGTGAAGTCTGTACATCCATTAGTGAACTTCGAAGTCTATACATTGGGATCTTTACCTACGTTCAGTTCTGCAAGTTTGTACATTGGGCTTTCACATAAAGTCTATACATCCTAGAACTGTGCAACTCTGTACATCGCTACTTTGTCAAAGTCTGTACATCGCCGCTGAGTTGAAGTCTGTACAGCCATTCCCTTGCCAAAGTCTATACATTGTGATCTTTCAAGTATGTACAGACTTTGCTTCGCTCAAGTCTGTACATCGTCCAGTTGTCTTTGGCAAGTCTACACATCGTGAAGTCTATACATTCAACCGCTTTGCTTTGCTCAAGTCTGTACAGTCTTTCTCTTGGCAAAGTCTGTACATCGCTCATGATGTCTGAACAACGAGCAAGTATGTACATCAGACTAGTCTGCATCGGCTAAGTCCATACATCGTTCAGTGCATTGCATGCATCATTCATGAAGTCTGTACATCGAGCTGAAGGCTGGCTAAGTCTATACATCATCTATCTTCTTAGAGTCTCATGCATAACATGAAGTCTGTACATCGCACAACATTCAAGTCTGTACATTGTGCATCATTTGAGTTGAAGTCTGTACATCGTGCATCTAGTGTTTCAAGTCTATACATTGTTGCACGTTGTGTCTGTCAAAGTCTACACATTGCTTCTTCATGTATTGAAGTCTGCACATTGCTGAATGCTCATCAAGTTCATACAATGGCAAGTCTTTACATTGCCTAAGTCTATACATTGGATGCTGAATGTTCTTCAAAGTCTGCACATTGCATTACACTTCAGCAAGTCTGTAACAGCGGTTGCCTTCATATAGGAAGTCTGTACATCACACAGCATTGCATATATGAAGTCTATACATTGCAGAGTATGTACATTGCATTCACAAAGTCTACACATAGTGAAGTCTATACAATGCATTGCATCCTACAAAGTCTGTACAGGGTTTATACTTAAACTGATAATTCTAATTCGACTGTCTGACAGGGATTCTTTACTGAGATTGATGACTTGGCTCATGATCCAAGAAGGACGAGGTGCTATGATGGTGACACGTGGAAGCAGCCCATCCAGGATGCTGCCATGTGGATGAAATTTCCTCGGATCTGGAGAATTCTTTGGGCGGGAAATGTGGAAGCCATACGCCCTTATCCAATCTGCTGCTGGTATATATATGAGTCTTCTTCTTCGGATGAAGGCAGATCGAACAGTGGAAAAGTATATACAGAGAGAGTAAAAGTCTGAAGCAGCAGAGAGCCACCAATCCACAGAGAGAAGAAAAAGAGAGAAGAAGAAAAAGAGAGAAGAGAAGATTGAGAGAGATGTGTTGAGAGAGTGAGATTGAGAGAGTTTTGTTTGAGAGCTTTTCTGATTGTTACTCAGACTCTTAGTTCAGATACCAGAGCTGAGCTTTGCTCATTCCGAGCTACATTCCCAGTTGGGTTTTCTATTTTCGTTTGCTTCTGTCTTTTATTTTCGAAATTGTTTCTTCAAGCTGTGAGTCAGCTGTTAGCAGAGGTGCTGTCTCTGGACGGGTAAGCTGTAAACCCCAGCAATTGCAGTGGAGGTTTCCACTGGACAGGTGAAGCTGTAATCCTCAGCATGCGAGACTTGTCTCGGACAGCAAGCTGTGTTGCTCAGCGATTTGAAGGCCAAGCTATATTGCCCAGCGGACGCAAGCTGTACTGCGCAGCAGTAAGCCATACTCGGTTGAGTGTGGGGTGGACGTAGGTCTCCTGATCGAACCACCTAAAAATCTTGTGTGCCTTGTGTTTGCTTGTTTGTCTATGAACTGTGTGCGATTGGATTTCCTATTCATCTTCACAGTTTGATTCGCCTCTGTTCAAATCTAGTACTCGAGATAGTGATTCAGTAGATTTGCCTATATTCCGCTTTAGAGCCTTATACTGGTTTTAAATTAGGCAGTAGATCTATTCACCCCCCTCTAGATCCACACTTCGTGGAGATAGACTGGGTCCATCTAACATAACACTTGGTATCAGAGCCATACTCTTCTACAGGGACTCATCGCCCGAAGAGGAAAGGCCAAGATGGATGCTCGAGGGATGATAGTTGAAGGACACTCAACCACAAAGCCCCCATTCTTCGATGGATCTAACTATGCATACTGGAAGAATCGTATGCAAGTATTTTTGAGGGCTAAGGATTACGAGATCTGGAAGGTAGTCGGCAATGGACCTTATGAGCTGTCCCCTAATGAGGAAGTCTGGACCAAGGAGGAGATCAGGAGGTCTACACTAAATTGGAGTGCAATAAACGCCATTCAATGCTCTCTGCACCCTACAGAATTCTCCCGCGTATCAGCCTGCAGTTCAGCTAAGGAGATGTGGGATACACTGGAAGTCATTCATGAAGGGACTTCTCAAGTTAGAGAGACGAAGGCCAATTTCCTTGTGTCCGAATATGAAGCCTTCAAGATGAAGCCCAACGAGACCATCAAGGAGATGTATGCTCGATTGACAACCATTACTAATGGTCTTAGAGGTCTCTTGGAAGGCTCAGACAGAATATGATGTAGTGAGGAAGATATTGCGCTCCCTGACTCATGCTTGGCATACTAAAGTTACAGTGATGGAGGAGTCAAGGGATTTGCGAAATACGAGGGTTGATGAGCTAATTGGCTCGCTGATGGCATATGAGATTAATATGCCAAGGATAGAAGAAGCTGAGAGGAAGAAGAAGCCAATCGCTCTGAAAGCTGGTGCCAGCAAATCCAGCAAGTCCAGCAGATCAAGCTCTAGCAGTTCATCATCCGAGGAGAGCCTGAATGAAGAAGATATAACTCGTACTGAGATGGCAATGATGACCAGAGAGTTCAGGCGGTTCCTCAGGAAAGGAGCAGGACGATTCAGCCAAAAGAAATACAGTGGCGGCCGAAGGGATAAAAGGTATAAACATAACCCTGCAAAGAAAACTGAAACTAATACTTGTTATCAATGCAGGAAAACAGGCCATATGAAAGCTGACTGTCTAGAGAATCAGAAATACATGGACAAGTCAAAGAAGAAGAACACGAAAGGGAGAGCTATGGTTAGCACCTGGAGTGATGAAGATGAAGGCTCCTTGAGCAATACCTCTGACAGTGAAGCCGAATCTGAGAAGCCCATTTACCTTATGACAACAAGTTCTGAAGACAGAGAGGAGGACTTAGATGAGGTAATCACTAGATTCAAAAGTTTTACTATTGCTGATTGGGTAGATGCCTACCATGACATAGCTGATAGAGCTGATGATATTAGGAAGGAAAACATGCATTTAAGAAGGAAGATTAACTCCATGCAAAATGATACAACTCTAACTGATAAAATTGCATGTCTAGAATCTGAGAATAAAAATTTGAAACTCACATGTTCTGAATTAGATGAAATCAAGAATGAGTTAAAAGCCTCTAAAGAAGATAATGAGAGGTTAGAAAAAGAAGCTGATGAATGGAAGCTGAAAATCCAGAAATATGAAAGTGAGATAAAAATTGTGAATGAAAAATATCAAGCTGTCTTAAGTGTGAATACAGAACTGAAAAAATCCATTGAAGACATTCAAAAGGATAATGAGGACAAGCTTAAAACCATTGAGAAAATGACCCAAGGTACAGATAATCTAAATGCTTTGTTAGGGTCAAAGGTCAACTTCAGAAAAGAGGGCCTTGGATTTAATTCTAGTGCAACAAAAACCTTTGGAATGAAAACTATTTCATTTGTTGCACAAAAAGAAAAAGGACCTCTAATTAGCCTGAATTCAAACATGTCAATGAACAAAACTGCTAATCTGAAAAAGCCCAGTGCTGAGGAGAAGGGCAAACAAAAACTGAGTGAGCCTAGTAGAGCTAGCACATCCATGCAAAATCCCAAAGCTCAGTCTCAGGTTAGGGGTCAACCTAAACAGTCTTATAAATCCCATGTTAAGGTCACCAAGTCTCCACCATCACCACCACCTCTGAAGAAGACCCAATACACACCTATGAATAGGTCAGCAGGGTCCAAGGTGCAGGGGAGGCAGAATGCTGTTAGAGCTCAACCCAAACATTTCTACAACCTAGAGCCCAGTCCCACTTCTTTGCACAGTCAACCTATCCAAATAGGTCAGGATGGACTAGGACTCAAGGAAGGTTTACAGGTCTTGCATATCAGGGTACACAGTCTTATAGACCTTACACTAGAAATTGGGTTGATGGGTATGACAATTTGACACCTAGGAATCTGAATTTTTTTAGCCAACCCAGGAACTACTATGGCCATAATTTCATGAATGCACCCTGGCCAAGGCACTGGCACAGAAGTAACAACACTGTCAACAATCATGCTGGTGCAAACAACAAGAAGAAAAGGAACAATAACAGAAAGAAATTTGAAAAATCCACTGAACAGAATTCATTTAAACAAATGTGGATTCTGAAAAGTCTGCTTTCTTGCTTTGCTTCTACTTCATCTGTTCTGGAGCCCAATCAGTCTTGGGTTCCAAACTTCTCTACCAAATTGTGTATGCAGGTATGCCTGGCAGCCAAGAACAACTTGTGGTACTTGGATAGCGGCTGCTCCAGGCATATGACAGGAGATAAGGCCAAGTTCTGCATGCTGACAGAGAAGCTTGGAGGCCTTGTCACCTTTGGTAGCAATACAAAAGGTAGAATTGTCGGATCCGGTAAGGTAGGTAAGTGTACCACCTACTGCATTGAAGATGTCATGTTGGTTGAATGATTAGCTTATAACTTACTTAGCATCAGCCAACTATGTGATAAAGGATGCAAAGTGCTTTTTGATTCTCAATGTTGCAAAGTTTTTGAACCTGATTCCGAAACTGTTAAATTTTCTGGTAAGAGGATAAATAACGCTTACATGATAGATTTAGATGATATTCAACATTCTAACCTATGCCTTACTGCTAGTAGAGAGGACTTAGCATTTTTATGGCATCGTAGGTTAGGCCATGCTAGTTACACTATTTTGCATAAACTAAATAAGCATAGCATGGTTAGAGGACTTCCTGAAGTTTCCTTTAAGAAAGAAAATAAAATCTGTGATGCATGCACTCAATCAAAGTTAACTAGAAAGTCATTTAAATCTAGAACAGAAAATCTATCTTCTAAACCCTATGAGCTGATACACATGGACCTTTTTGGGCCAACCAGGTCTGTCAACTTATCAGGGAGGAAGTATGGGTTTGTCATGGTAGATGACTTCTCTAGGTATACTTGGGTATATTTCTTATCACATAAAAGTGATGCATTCTCAGAATTTCAGGAGTTCCATGTTAAAATAAATCAGAAAATTGAAAATATTTTGACTGATCATGGAGGTGAGTTTGAAAACTCACAGTTTGATGAATTCTGCAGGTCAAATGGAATTAATCACAGGTTCTCCTCACCTAGGACACCTGAGCAGAATGGAGTTGTGGAGAGAAGGAACAGAACCCTAGTGGAGATGGGTCGTACACTCTTGGTTGAAGGTGGTCTACCAAGGAAGTTTTGGGCTGAAGCAGTAAATACTGCCTGTTATGTAATTAACAGAGCCATGGTAAGACCTTCTACTCAGAAAACACCATATGAGATCTTAAAGGGTAAGAAATCGTCTATTGCTCATTTCAAGGTTTTTTGTTGCAAATGTTTCATTCATATAAATGATAAAAGAGACCTTGATAAATTTGAACCTAAAGGTGAACCAGGAATATTTCTTGGTTATTCTGCAAACACCCGAGCATATAGAGTGTATAATCTGAATTCCAAAACTGTTGAAGAATCTCCACATATAGTTTTTGATGAATCCTTATTAAAGACTAATGTTGGTCAATGCAGGAATGAAGACAATGGTGATATTTTGAAGGAAGGAAATCCTGCAGACAAATCCGAGGATGAGGAAGGAAATGAAGAGCTTAATGAAGAAGAGCCTACAGTTCAGGGGGAGGTAAATGAAACTCATGGTGATGAAATTTTCAACATTAGATATCTAAAAGATCATCCTGTAGATAATGTAATTGGCAATCTGCATGACCCCCCTAGGACTAGAGGTCACTTAAGAATTCAAAATGAATTGAATGCATATGCGTTTGTTTCAAATGTAGAACCCAAGTCCATTGACTGTGCTCTCAAAGATGTGCATTGGATTAATGCCATGCATGAGGAGCTCAATCAATTTGACAGGAATAAGGTGTGGCATTTGGTTCCACCTCCTGATCATGAAACAGTCATAGGGACTAAATGGGTGTTCAGAAATAAAACTGATGAATCAGGGAATGTCATTAAAGATAAGGCCAGACTTGTAGCTCAAGGGTATAATCAGGAATTTGGAATAGACTTTGAAGAGTCTTTTACCCCTGTAGCCAGGTTAGAAGCAATCAGAATATTATTGGCTTATGCATGTTCCCTAGGAATGAATCTTCAGCATATGGATGTAAAATCTACATTTCTGAATGGGGAAATCAGTGAGGATGTCTATGTGAGACAGCCTCCTGGATTTGAATGTTTAGATTTCCCTAATCATGTCTATAAACTCAAAAAGGCTCTCTATGGTTTAAAGCAAGCTCCTAGAGCTTGGTATGACAGGTTGAGCAAATTCCTCACTGAAAAGAACTTCACAAGAGGTGTAGTTGATCAAACATTGTTCACCAAGGTGAGTCATTCAGATATTCTTATCATTCAAATTTATGTGGATGACATTATCTTTGGGTCAACTAACCCCAAATTGTGTGAGGAATTCTCTCAAATTATGACTAATGAGTTTAAAATGAGCTCAATGGGTGAGCTCAAACTATTTCTTGGACTGCAGGTTACACAATCAAAGGATGGTACTTTCATCTCTCAGTCCAAGTACATAAGGGATCTATTGAAGAAGTACAAAATGGACAACCTCAAGGAAATAGCTGCTCCAATGGGTACCTCAACCAGTTTGGATGAAGATCCTCAAGGTAAACCAGTGGACCAAAGGCTATATAGAGGTATGATCGGATCCCTTCTATATCTTACAGCATCTAGGCCTGACATTCAATTTTCAATGTGTTTATGCTCTTGATTTCAGGCTAGTCCTAAAGAAACACATCTTAAGGCTGTAAAAAGGATTTTTAGGTATTTACTAGGCACCCAAGAGATAGGTCTATGGTATCCTGCTAAGTGTGAGTTAGAACTTCTAGCCTACACTGATGCAGACTATGTTGGGTGTCGAGTAGATAGAAAAAGCACTAGTGGCTATTGTCAATTCCTTGGTGGCTGTCTAGTATCTTGGGCATCTAAGAAACAACACACTGTAGCCTTATCTACAGCTGAGGCTGAATATGTTGCAGCAGGTAATTGTGCTGCCCAAGTACTTTAGATCGAACACCAACTAGATGATTATCATATAAAATTGGAATGTATTCCAATCTTGTGTGATAATACTAGTGCTATATGCCTTGCTAAAAATCCTGTTCATCATTCTAGGACTAAGCATATAGAGATAAAACACCATTTTCTTAAAGATGTTGTAAATAAAAAGGAAATTGAAATGAACTTCATTGAAACTGAAAAACAAATTGCTGATATCTTTACTAAGCCTCTTGGGAATGAAAGGTTTAAATTTCTTAGAAGAGAACTTGGCTTGTGTAAATTTTAGCATAATGAATAAATTCTCTGATGGCTTGAATAAAATATGTGAATGTTGAATGTAGCAACAGACTCATGATCATGCATGTCACTCATATTTTTTTACACTCATGATCATCACTGCATATCATTTAGTCATGAATGTGTCTAAAACCACATGCATATCATTCATAATTTTTTTTATGACATAGTTTTCATTGCATATCATTCATCCATGACCTATGTCAAAGCTCTCTCTCATTTAATTCTTGCCATTCATTTGCAAAACTGCATGCATATAGACAGGGGGAGTCTTGTCAAAAATTCAGGGTGAACTGCTGCGTCGACGCTATCACGCTATAGCGTTGACGCACTGGGGTATTCCAGTGAACCATTAACTCTACCTTTTTAATTGCTACGTCGACGCTGCTCTACTGTGGCGTTGACGCAGTGAACTAGATATGTGAATGCCTCTGCTCCTTATTCTGATGAGTTGACGCTGCAATAGCGTGGAGTCGACGCACTGATATTATCTCAGTGTTTTATATTGTTACCTCTTCAACTGATGCGTGGACGCCTTGAACTCCCAGCGTCGACCCTGTTCATTCATCCTTTGACTCTGAATGATTGAGTCTGACAATATGGCAATCTGTTAGTCAGTTCTGATTCCTAAGCAATAGAAAACAGACTTCTTCTCTTATAAGAATTTTAATTGCTTATAGACTGACTTAATGGTTTGAATTTTATAATTTTTGGAGTTTAAAGATTACAATCAGTACATAAGAGAGCTGAAAATTGATAAAGCTCTCAACCCTTATCTTATTTCATGTCAGACAAAGCTACTCATATCTGAAATCTAAAAAACTCATCTGAAATCATGTTAGAGAAGCTAAGTATGTGTATTGTCCTTAATCAAATCATTCTGAAATATATAAAGGACAGCTAGGAAAGATATTGAAAAATATTAAAAATCTTTGAAAAATAATGTTGGCAGAGCAATGACTGGTAAATCACTGAGAAACTAAGTGATCCATCAAAGAAATGGATAATACTTAAGTCATATGGTGTATCAGTTATCTCTGCATAAAATGATCAAAACAGTAAGGTGGTTTCACTGAGTACCTGGGGGTAACTGGCGTCTGATAAACGTGTACCCTCACACAAAAAGGTGTAAATCAGTTCTATTGAATTTGATCATGGCATAATGGTCCATCATGTTGAGTATCTAGGGGTATTGGCGTCTGATAAACGTATACCCTTACGTAAAAAGATAAATGGCACCTGAATGCCCTTAATGAACTAATATTGAAAATGCTGTTCCTTCAAAAGAAATTTCAATACATGACATGATAACTCTTAACATTTTTTTCTGAGTCTATGAAAGTAAGATATTTTGAAACTGAATCTCTCATGCAAATGTGATTCTGGTTTATTGTTTTATCATGCACAAAAAACGTATCCATTGATTGTAGTGCATGAACTCAAAATTTTATAGTCTTTAAACCAGAATTCTATTTGAAAGTAGTTTCTAAATTCATATGACTGAAGACTCTGTGCTTTAGAATGCTTATTCCTGAACTACTTATTCAGAATGCCAGTCAGATGATCTCTCTTGTTCCTTCCCTTGTAATCACTTTCCCTCCTCTTTGTTGATGGCAAAGGGGGAGAATATTGTCTGTTTGATGAATTCTGAATTCATTCCAGGGGGAGTGTATGAATCATGTTATGGCAAAGGGGGAGATCTTGTGAGCAGGGAGTTAGTCCTTATTTCGTAGCATGCATTCATAGCATCTGCATGACAATCTGAATAACAAATCATGTCTTTCAACAAAAATTCATCTGAATGATAGGTTGTTACTCTTTTACATGATAGGGGGTTGCCATCATCAAAAAGGGGGAGATTGTTGTGACTCCTTTGTGTTGATGATGTTGACAATTGCTTTATTTCATTGGCAACACCTTGTTTTGATTGATTGGCAACTGTTTATGTTTTGATGAAATTGTTTTATCAAATTGTCTGTGTGTTCTATGCATTTTCACAAGTTTACGCACTGCACACACACACAAGTCTTCACACTCAGCATAGTCTATACATAGTGTTGTGTTTGTGTTGTGTTTGTGCATCGTTGAGAACGTAAGTCTATACATTCATGCATCATCACTCTCAGCATAGTCTGGACAGAAGTGGGTCGACCCCCTTCTTAGATGCGTCGACTCACCCAGAACACAAGTCTATACACTGTCCGTCTCACTTAGCATCTTATGCATTGGGCAAAGTCCATACACTGCAGCTCACATAACTAGCAAGTCTATACATTGCATTGTGGTGTCTGTGCTCAAAGTCTATACAGTGCTTGCACTGTCATTCAAAGTCCATACATTGGACTGTGGCATGCATAAGCTAAGTCCATACATTAGTAAAGTCTGTACAGCGTCATGCATCATTCATTCAAAGCCCATACACTGCACTGTACCTTGCTCGAGGTGAAGTCTGTACATCCATTAGTGAACTTCAAAGTCTATACATTGGGATATTTACCTACGTTCAGTTCTGCAAGTCTTTACATTGGGCTTTCACATAAAGTCTATACATCCTAGAACTGTGCAAGTCTGTACATCGCTGCTTTGTCAAAGTCTATACATCGCAGCTGAGTTGAAGTCTGTACAGCCATTCCCTTGCCAAAGTCTATACATTGTGATCTTTCAAGTCTGTACAGACTTTGCTTCGCTCAAGTCTGTACATCGTCCAGTTGTCTTTGGCAAGTCTACACATCGTGAAGTCTATACATTCAACTGCTTTGCTTTGCTCAAGTCTGTACAGTCTTTCTCTTGGCAAAGTCTGTACATCGCTCATGATGTTTGAACAACGAGCAAGTATGTACATCGGACTAGTCTGCATCGGTTAAGTCCATACATCGTTCAGTGCATTGCATGCATCATTCATGAAGTCTGTACATCGAGCTGAAGGCTGGCTAAGTCTATACATCGTCTGTCTTCTTAAAGTCTCATGCATAACATGAAGTCTGTACATCGCACAACATTCAAGTCTGTACATTGTGCATCATTTGAGTTGAAGTCTGTACATCGTGCATCTAGTGTTTCAAGTCTATACATTGTTGCACGTTATGTCTGTCTGTCACGCCCCGAGCGCAGAAGGTACCCGGAGATGCGCGACGAGTTTATATCAATCATGTCAATCAGAGTAGTAGTGTATTTGACACAAAGACAGAGTGCGCAAATATAAAGATAACTCAATCCATTAATTCCTTTAATAAGAATATGTCTATTACAAACCCTTGCAAATACTAGACTCAATAAAATAAAAATACAACGCTTGACTCAAGAAAAATAGAGAAAAGACAGGACTAATTGACACTTGAGGAGCTCTAACTCTTTCACTCTTGACTTTCCCGATCAGATTGAATTCCCTCATCGTCGGACTTACCTGAAAAGTAGGGAAACACTGAGTGAGCGAACGCTCAGTAGGAAATTATATCTCAAGAACTAGCAATGGGTTTAAGTAATTACATTTTTCCATGAATGCACTATAGCTATGCATGCTCGCAAAACGACAAGATAGAGAGAGAGGATAACAATAAGATAGCAGGAAGAACTAGTCACGAACTTTTAAGAACTTATCAGGTAGATATCAAGACTTTCAAGCAAGTGTATTCATCATGTCATGTTGGAATTTGGCTATTATGTTTCAAGCAAGCGAGTATACAATTACCCTTTCTCGGGCCACGCAAGTCACGTAATATCAAGTCAAGTACAAGTACAAGATTTGTGGAATGTTCAATCAAGCTAGTCATGCACTTCGGTATAATGCCAATACCGTGATCAATCAACTCCCATGGGCACAAGTACTTTCGGGTGCTCCTCCCAGGACTAGATCGGGCCCTATATGCGCAGGCATTAATCATGTATTTTTAACATCCACTTTTGTATATAGCCAATATGGAATTTCAAGGATAAAGCTTGTAGACACGTAGGATAGACTTTGATAGAATAGAGTCCAAAATATGACACTTGACATAGATATGTGATAATAACGGTATAATCACGATTATCGATAAAAACTAGGTGGAATTGGTTCCCTAACTTGGGTACCATGACAAACAAGTATGGACATTCTTTATATAGAATTGAGGTCCACAAGAACATCAAGTTTAATATAGAATTGGGGTCTACAAGAACATCATAATAATGTTGTTATAGAATTGGGGTTTACAAGAACATCATAACAATGTCATGCTTTACCCCGTTCATTAAGATAATTCTCATATCATACACATGGCATGACATGAGGGCCGGTATACCATGTTTCTATAGAATGACATGGCAAAGATTGTGTAATGGGTTTTTATGGTACAACCAGCTCAGTCGGCCTTGAGGGAATCCAATGCTCGAGGAGTCTTACGGAGGTCTCTATGACTAACTCGCTAGCCCAAAGGAGCGGAGAGTCCAATGGAGAGCTTGTATGTCAATGAGAGTTAGTAGGTAAACGATAAAACATCATGAAACATGGGACTATATTCACGGACTGGAATATAGTGCCGATACATATATATATATATATATATATATATATACATATGAAACCCTCGGTTAACAGTAACAGTGAAAAATAGTGTCACAGGAAAATAGCGACTTAATCTAAGTCATTACTTATCAAATTAACGCCTTCTATAGGGGCGTTTATTTATAAATTTGACGACTTGTACATCAGTCGTCCCTTCAATATTTCTATTCTGCAGAAAATCAATATTCTGGAATTTTAACACAAACGCGCCCTGGATAGGGGCGTTACTTTTCAATTAGCGCCCTAGTTTGGGGCGTCAGTTCAGTAGGAGACGACCTAGACAAGGTCGTGAATTCAAGAATTTACCGATTTTCAGACAATAAAATTTCAGGAAAAAGGATACATGATCATGACAGGAAAAATAGCTGGATTTCACAGGTATACTCATGCAATATATTAGATTCATGGTTACATAGATATTAAATTTTAAACGTGGGTATTTATTAATTACATGCAATTGACGACTTCTGGGCAGGGCGTCAAAACAATAATTAGCGCCCTAGTGTGGGTCGCTTCTTTAAATTAGCGCCCTTGTCAAGGGCGTTTCTTTTTGAAATTACATAGAAACCATCTGAAACCACAATAAAACTATATGCATGCACGACCGATGATATTATTAAGATCTTAAGCTAGTTTGGGCTACGATCTTGAGAAAACCTACCTTTCGTTGAAGATTAACCGGATGAAGAAACTGTACTCTGTTACGAACAGAGTATGATGTCTTGTAGGAGATAAAGGAGAGGCAGAAGATGAAGATGGACGAAGAATACCCGATCTTCAGTCAAAAGGGGTGATCGTCTTCACACCACAGGCAACCTGTAGAGGAAGAGGAAAGACGAACGATCATTATCTTCCTTAAACCATGACTGAAGGAAAAGAAGAACACTACCTGTTCTTCGTGCACGGCAGCAGCAGACGAACGCCAAAATAGCGATCAGGGCTTGATTAGGGAGTATTTATAGAGTTTTTAGGATCGTACTGGAGTTATAGTTTGATTAAGGGTAGTATTGCCATGATAGAGTCCCTACTATATTCAACTTTCGACGTAGTTATCCAGAACTTACTCTGGATAGACTCCTGAGTTGAACGAAACTCGAACTGAATTAACGTCCTAAGTGAGGGCGTTAATTTAAATTGACGCCTTGTCAAGCGTCATTTCTTATGTGAAACGCGTCCATGTAGAGGGCGTCACTTATACTTGCCCCTTTTTATTTATGTTGGCCGCTGAGAATTGACGACCTCATCTGTTGGCGTCCTTTCTGGAATTCGCACCTTGTATAAGGGCGTTTCTTCTTGAAGTAGCGCCTTGACCCAAGGCGTTATTTTCCTTCTGGCTGATTCTTATGCGTTTAGACTTTCATCATCTATTTACTTATCTTTTATTTTAATTTGATTCATTATCCAAAATCTTTATTTTTCCAGGGTTGCTACACCCTCCCCCACTTAAAAGAATTTGGTCCCCAAATTCCATAGTATATATATGTGGAGAGTGTAGAGTATATACCTTAAAATAATTCTGGAAATTGCTTCCTCATGAATTCCTCGGTCTCCCATGTGGCTTCATGATCGGAGCTCTTATTCCATTATACTTTTAGCATGGGAATAACCTTATTCCTTAGAGTACGTACTTCACGATCTAGTATCTTTATGGGCTTCTGTTCATATGTGAGATCCTTCTGGATAACTAAGTCTCCATGTTCAATAATATGTGATGGATCGTGTACATACTTCTTCAACATAGATATGTGGAACACATTATGTACTCCGGACAATTGAGGAGGTAATGCGATGCGATAAGCAACCTCGCCAACTCTTTCCAGTATCTCAAAAGGTCCAATGAATCTTGGTGTAAGCTTGCCCTTAACACCAAATCTCCGTATGCCACGTCCAGGCGATATCTTGAGAAATACGTGATCTCCCACTTGGAATTCGAGATCTCTCCTTCTTGTGTCAGCATAAGTCTTTTGTCTAGACTGAGCTACTTGCAGTCTTTCTCTAATCAATTGTATCTTCTCGGTGATATCCCTTACTATATCTGGACCTAATAATTATTTTTCTCCAACTTCGTCCCAGCATAAGGGTGATCTGTAACTCCTTCCGTATAAAGCTTCGAAAGGTGCCATTTGTATACTTGCCTGGTAGCTATTATTGTATGCAAATTCCACCAACGACAAGTGATCATGCCAGCTTCCATCGAAATCAATGATGCAAGCTCTGAGCATATCTTCAACCACCTGATTAGTTCTCTCGGTCTGACCATCCGTTTGAGGATGAAAAGCTGTACTAAAGTTAAGCCTTGTTCCCAACGAATGTTGTAGTCCCTTCCAAAAATGAGAAGTAAAACGGAGATCTCTGTCAGACACGATTGAAACAGGAATACCATGTAATCTGACTATTTCCTTGATGTATAATGCAGCCAAAACATCAACTGACCATCGGCTCTTTATTGGCAAGAAATGCGCCGATTTAGTCAATCGGTCAATAATAACCCATATTCCATCATGTCCTCCTTTTGATTTAGTTAGACCCATGATGAAATCCATACCAATATCCTCTCACTTCCATTTAGGGATATCTAGAGGATGTAGTTTTTCAGCAGGCTTTTGGTGTTCGCCTTGACCTGTTGGCATGTGAGACAGTGCGACACGTAGTCCGCTATTTCCCTTTTCATGTTGGGCCACCAAAAATTTCTTTTCACATCTTGGTAGATCCAGGATGAATCGTGTACCTTGATCTATGAGCTTCATCTAAGATCTTCTTCTTTAACTCGGGACAATCCGGTATGCAAGTTCTATTCCTGAACATTAATCTCCCTTCACAAGTTATTTGGAAATCAGATTGTCCTTCCAGTTTGCCTTTGATCTCTACTAATATTGGGTCATTATCTTGAAGCGCTCATATTTCAGATAATAGGTCTGGATGAATGCTTATATGAGATAATGTGACACATTGAAAGTCTGTGTCCATGCTTATATTGAGTTCAGAGAATTGCTCCAGCAATTTCTATTCTTGAATCATACAATTGGCTAACAGTGCTCTCGGCTTTCGACTAAGGGCATCTGCTACATGGTTACCCTTTCCGGGATGATATTGTATATTGAAGTCGAAGTCCTTGAGATATTCTAGCCAACGTCTTTGCCTCATATTTAGTTCCTTTTGTGAAAAGAGATACTTGAGACTCTTATGATCAGAGTATACAGTAAACTATACTCCATAAAGATAATGTCTCCATATTTTGAGTGCAAATACCACCGCGGCCAATTCTAAGTCATGGACGGGGTAGTTCTCTTCATGCTTCTTCAATTGATGAGAAGAATAAGCTATAACCTTTCCTTGTTGCATTAGAACACATCCGAGGCCAATGCCAGAAGCATCAGTGTATACCTCGAATTTCTCTCCTTCCATTGGTAGTGCTAAGACCGGAGCTGTAGTTAGATGATCCTTGAGATTTTGGAAGCTTCTTTCACATTCCTCACTCCATTCATAACGGATCTCCTTGCGAGTTAACCTCGTAAGTGGTACGGCGATTTTAGAGAAATCTTTGATGAATCGCCTGTAATAGCCAGCAAGACCTAAGAAACTTCGGATCTCGCTAGCATTGGTCGGTCTTTCCCAATTTCTTACAGCTTCAACTTTTGATGGATCTACTGACAAGCCATCCTTTGATATAACATGTCCGAGAAAAGTCACTTCCTCAAGCCAGAATTCACACTTGCTGAGTTTTGCATATAATTGGTTTGTCCTCAATATTTGTAATGCAATCCTCAAATGCTCCTCATGCTCTTCCTTAGTCTTGGAATAAATTAATATATCATCAATAAAGACCACCACGAATTGATCCAAATAAGGCCTGAATATACTATTCATTAACTGCATAAAGGCAGCAGGGGCATTTGTTAGTTCGAAAGGCATAACAACAAATTCATAATGGCCATACCTGCTTCTGAATGCGGTCTTATGAATATCATCGTCCTTGATTCTTAGTTGGTGATATCCTGACCTGAGATCAATTTTGGAAAAATACTTGGATCCTGAAATTTGATCAAATAATTCATCGATTCTCGACAGTGGATACTTGTTCTTGATAGTGAGATGATTCAACTATCGATAGTCGATACATAACCTCATGGATCCATCCTTCTTCTTCACAAATAGTACAGGCGCTCCCCACGGGGAAGTACTCGGTCTAATGAATCCTTTCTTAAGAAGTTCCATCAATTGCTCCTTTAACTCCTTGAGTTCGGCAGGGGACATCCTATAAGGTACCTTAGAAACAGGTCCAGCACCAGGGACCAAGTCGATGGTGAAGGCCACTTCTCTTTGTGGGGGTAATCCAGGCAAATCTTCCGGAAACACATCCGTAAATTCTTGCACAACTGGGATATCTTCTATCTTAGTTTCCTTAGCCTCCTTAATCGTGACAAATGCAAGGAAAGATACACATCCTTTCCTTATTAGCTTGCTAGCTCGGAGAGCCAAAATAAGAGGTGACTCGCTCCGACTCTTAGGGCTAGAATAGACTAGTTCTGGAAAGTCCTTGAAAGTAACCTTGCTATTGCGGCAATCGACTGTTGCCTGGTATTTGGATAACCAATCCGCTCCCAGTATGACATCATACTCCTTTAGATCTAAACATATGAGATCGATAGGAAGATTTCTTCCTTTTACCAAGACTTCACAGTTTTGATAATGGTGAGTAATATCAGTTTCGTTTCCGAGAGGAGTAGATAAAATTATTTTCATCCATTCCGGTTCCATAGGTAGTGGGTTAGCAAACTTCTTGGAAATAAAAGAATGTGATGCACCCGTATCAATTAAGACATGTGCATACTTGGAACAAACTTTTAGTGTACCTTCTACTAGTCCGCCTTCTTCTTCTTCGGTCTCCTTAATTGCGTGAAGACGAGCGTTCTTGGTTACCGGGCGCTTTCCGTCACCGGTTTGATCATTAAGTAATGGGTAATCGGGAATCCGGTGCTCACGGCTCCCGCAACGGAGACATGCTCCAAGTTTCCTCCAGCACTCTTCGGCTTTATGACCAGCTTGTCACAATGCTTGCATATTATATTCGAAGGTGTAGTAGTGATAGAGAAGGGCTTGGTCTTCTTAAATTTTTGGTCTTGAGAAGAAGTACCTCCAATGCTAGGCCTCTTCTTGAAGTTGGGTTTAAAGGAACCCGAACTTGTAACTTGTTCCTTCTTATCCTTCCCACGGATTCTATCTGATAGCTCCGTGGCATCTTCTAACAATTGAGCTCGGCGTACTATCTCTGAGTAGACCTGAATATCCATTGGCGCCAGCTGGGTAATATATTGGGGCCTGAGCCCATTAAGGAACCTCCTAGCTTTCATCTTCTCGGTGCTAACTAAGTGCTTAGCATACCGAGACAATCTAGAGAATTGTGCCTCGTACTCCGCCACCGATAATGACCGTTGCTTGAGTGCGGCAAATTCGGTAGCTTTCTTTTCTTGGACTCGGTCTGAAAAATATTTATTGTTAAAATGTTCAACAAATTCTTCCCAAGTAATTTGGTCTTGATTTATAGTAGCTTCGACTGACTCCCACCAACATCGGGCATCCCTTTCTAGTTGGAAAGTAGCTAATAAGACTTTATCTTGATCCGTGCATTGCATAACACGGAATATACGCTCCGTCTCCCTGATCCAGTGCTCTGCGTCATCCGGATCAGTAGAACCCATGAATTTGGGAGGGTTCATGTTCTTGAAGACTTGGTGGAGACTTCCGGCCCGTTGTGCACCTCCCTGTGCTACTTGTTGCAGCACTTGGGTCATGCCTTGGAGTGTACGCTACATGTTGCGCCACTAGGCACGTTCGGCAGCCATTATCCTACAATTACAATAACTATGTTAGTATATACTCGCGTTAAGGGCTTTTAAGTTTTTTATGTTAACTCAACCCTTGGTTCTACCCAATCTCACTGGTTAAAGGTTTGAACCTATCCTTGGACTTGGGTTTTCCTAGGAATTGAATACCCTAGGCTCTGATACCACAAAAACTGTCACACCCCGAGCGCGGAAGGTACCCGGAGATGCGCGACGAGTTTATATCAATCATGTCAATCAGAGTAGTAGTGTATTCGACACAAAGATAGAGTGCGCAAATATAAAGATAACCCAATCCATTAATTCCTTTAATAAGAATATGTCTATTACAAACCCTTGCAAATACTAGACTCAATAAAATAAAAATACAATGCTTGACTCAAGAAAAATAGAGAAAAGACAGGACTAATTGACGCTCGAGGAGCTCTAACTCTTTCACTCTTGACTTTCCCGATCAGATTGAATTCCCTCATCGTCGGACTTACCTGAAAAGTAGGGAAACACTGAGTGAGCGAACGCTCAGTAGGAAATTATATCTCAAGAACTAGCAATGGGTTTAAGTAATTACATTTTTCCATGAATGCACTATAGCTATGCATGCTCGCAAAACGACAAGATAGAGAGAGTGGATAACAATAAGATAGCAGGAAGAACTAGTCACGAACTTTCAAGAACTTATCAGGCAGATATCAAGACTTTCAAGCAAGTGTATTCATCATGTCATGTTGGAATTTGGCTATTATGTTTCAAGCAAGCGAGTATACAATTACCCTTTCTCGGGCCACGCAAGTCACGTAATATCAAGTCAAGTACAAGTACAAGATTTGTGGAATGTTCAATCAAGCTAGTCATGCACTTCGGTATAATGCCAATACCGTGATCAATCAACTCCCATGGGCACAAGTACTTTCGGGTGCTCCTCCCAGGACCAGATCGGGCCCTATATGCGCAGGCATTAATCATGTATTTTTAACATCCACTTTTGTATATAGCCAATATGGAATTTCAAGGATAAAGCTTGTAGACACGTAGGATAGACTTTGATAGAATAGAGTCCAAAATATGACACTTGACATAGATAGGTGATAATAACGGTACAATCACGATTATCGATAAAAACTAGGTGGAATTGGTTCCCTAACTTGGGTACCATGACAAACAAGTATGGACATTCTTTATATAGAATTGAGGTCCACAAGAATATCAAGTTTAATATAGAATTGGGGTCTACAAGAACATCATAACAATGTTGTTATAGAATTGGGGTTTACAAGAACATCATAACAATGTCATGCTTTACCCCGTTCATTAAGATAATTCTCATATCATACACATGGCATGGCATGAGGGCCGGTATACCATGTTTCTATAGAGTGACATGGCAAAGATTGTGTAATGGGTTTTTATGGTACAACCAGCTCAGTCGGCCTTGAGGGAATCCAAGGCTCGAGGAGTCTTACGGAGGTCTCTATGACTAACTCGCTATTCCAAAGGAACGGAGTGTCCAATGGAGAGCTTGTATGTCAATGAGAGTTAGTGGGTAAACGATAAAACATCATGAAACATGGGACTATATTCACGGACTGGAATATAGTGCCGATACATATAGATATATATATATATATATATATATATATATATATATATATATATATACATATGAAACCCTCGGTTAACAGTAACAGTGAAAAATAGTGTCACAGGAAAATAGCGACTTAATCTAAGTCATTACTTATCAAATTAACGCCTTCTATAGGGGCGTTTATTTACAAATTTGACGACTTGTACATCAGTCGTCCCTTCAATATTTCTATTCTGCAGAAAATCAATCTTCTAGAATTTTAACACAAACGCGCCCTGGACAGGGGCGTTACTTTTCAATTAGCGCCCTGGTCTGGGGCGTCAGTTCAGTAGGAGACGACCTAGACAAGGTCGTGAATTCAAGAATTTACCGATTTTCAGATAATAAATATTCAGGAAAAAGGATACATGATCATGATAGGAAAAATAGCAGGATTTCACAGGTATACTCATGCAATATATTAGATTCATGGTTACATAGATATTAAATTTTAAACGTGGGTATTTATTAATTACATGCAATTGACGACTTCTGGGCAGGGCGTCAAAACAATAATTAGCGCCCTAGTGTGGGTCGCTTCTTTTAATTAGCGCCCTTGTCAAGGGCGTTTCTTTTTGAAATTACATAGAAACCATCTGAAACCACAATAAAACTATATGCATGCACGACCGATGATATTATTAAGATCTTAAGCTAGTTTGGGCTACGATCTTGAGAAAACCTACCTTTCGTTGAAGATTAACCGGATGAAGAAACGGTACTCTGTTACGAACAGAGTATGATGTCTTGCAGGAGATAAAGGAGAGGCAGAAGATGAAGATGGACGAAGAATACCCGATCTTCAGTCAAAAGGGGTGATCGTCTTCACACCACAGGCAACCTGTAGAGGAAGAGGAAAGATGAACGATCATTATCTTCCTCAAACCATGACTGAATGAAAAGAAGAACACTACCTGTTCTTCGTGCACGGCAGCAGCAGACGAACGCCAAAATAGCGATCAGGGCTTGATTAGGGAGTATTTATAGAGTTTTTAGGATCGTACTGAAGTTATAGTTTGATTAAGGGTAGTATTGCCATGATAGAGTCCCTACTATATTCAACTTTCGACGTAGTTATCCAGAACTTACTCTGGATAGACTCCTGAGTTGAACGAAACTCGAACTGAATTAACGTCCTAAGTGAGGGCGTTAATTTAAATTGACGCCTTGTCAAGCGTCATTTCTTATGTGAAACGCGTCCATGTAGAGGGCGTCACTTATACTTGCCCCTTTTTATTTATGTTGGCCGCTGAGAATTGACGACCTCATCTATTGGCGTCCTTTCTGGAATTCGCGCCTTGTATAAGGGTGTTTCTTCTTGAAGTAGTGCCTTGACCCAAGGCGTTATTTTCCTTCTGGCTGATTCTTATGCGTTTAGGCTTTCATCATCTATTTACTTATCTTTTATTTTAATTTGATTCATTTTCCAAAATCTTTATTTTTTCAGGGTTGCTACACTGTCAAAGTCTACACATTGCTTCTTCATATATTGAAGTCTGCACATTGCTGAATGCTCATCAAGTCCATACACTGGGAAGTCTTTACATTGCCTAAGTCTATACATTGGCTGCTGAATGTTCTTCAAAGTCTACACATTGCATTACACTTCAGCAAGTCTGTAACAACGGTTGCCTTCATATAGGAAGTCTGTACATCGCACAGCACTGCATATATGAAGTCTATACATTACAGAGTCTGTACATTGCATTCGCATTCACAAAGTCTACACATAGTAAGGTTTATACAATGCATTGCATCCTAAAAAGTCTGTACAGGGTTTATACTTAAACTGATAATTCTAATTCGACTGTCTGACATGGATTCTTTACTGAGATTGATGACTTGGCTCATGATCCAAGAAGGATGAGGTGCTATGATGGTGACACGTGGAAGCAGCCCATCCAGGATGCTGCCATGTGGATGAAATTTCCTCGGATCTGGAGAATTCTTTGGGCGGGAAATGTGGAAGCCACACGCCCTTATCCAATCTGCTGATGGTATATATATGAGTCTTCTTCTTCGGATGAAGGCAGATCGAACAGTGGCAAAGTATATACAGAGAGAGTAAAAGTCTGAAGCAGCAGAGAGCCAC
The DNA here is from genome assembly GCA_022559845.1 of Amorphophallus konjac. NCBI lineage: Eukaryota > Viridiplantae > Streptophyta > Magnoliopsida > Alismatales > Araceae > Amorphophallus > Amorphophallus konjac. Next base: position 46,034,543 of record CM040125.1, read on the forward strand.
CGATCCACAGAGAGAAGAAAAATAGAGAAGAAGAAAAAGAGAGAAGAGAAGATTGAGAGAGATGTGTTGAGAGAGTGAGATTGAGAGAGTTTTATTTGAGAGCTTTTCTGATTGTTACTCAGACTCTTGGTTCAGATACCAGAGCTGAGCTTTGCTCATTTCGAGCTATATTCCCAGTTAGGTTTTCTATTTTCGTTTGCTTCTATCTTTTATTTCCGAAATTGTTTCTTCAAGCTGTGAGTCAGCTGTTAGTAGAGGTGCTGCCTCTGGACGGGTAAGCTGTAAACCCCAGCAATTGCAGTGGAGGTTTCAACTGGACAGGTGAAGCTGTAATCCTCAGCAGGCGAGACTTGTCTCGGACAGCAAGCTGTGTTGCTCAGCGGTTTGTAGGCCAAGCTGTATTGTCCAGCGGACGCAAGCTGTACTGCACAGTAGTAAGCCATACTCGGTTGAGTGTGGGGTAGACGTAGGTCTCCTGACCGAACCACCTAAAAATCTTGTGTGCCTTGTGTTTGCTTGTTTGTCTATGAACTGTGTGCGATTGGATTTCCTATTCATCTTCACAGTTTGATTCGCCTCTGTTCAAATCTAGTACTCGAGATAGTGATTCAGTAGATTTGCCTATATTCCGCTTTAGAGCCTTATACTGATTTTAAATTAGGCAGTAGATCTATTCACCTCCTCTAGATCCACACTTCGTGGAGATAGACTGCGTCCATCTAACATAACACGGCAGTGATACCCTCCTTTGAAATAATATGGCCAAGGAAAGAAACCTCCTTTAGCCAAAACTCGCATTTGCTAAGCTTTGCATAAAGTTTGTGCTCTCTTAGTGTCTGCAATGCTATTCTTAAGTACTCTTTATGTTCTTCCTTTGTTTTGGAATATATAAGAATATCATCAATAAAGATGACCACAAACTGGTCAAGATAAGGCCTGAAGACATTATTCATTAGTTGCATAAATGCTGTCAGGGCATTTGTTAACCCGAACGGCATTACCACGAATTCATAGTGGCCATATCTGCTTCGAAAAGTAGTTTTGTGTATGTCTTCATCTTTGATCTTGAGCTGATGGTAACCTGACTTGAGATATATCTTGGAGAAATATTCTGCTCCTGAAATCTGATCAAAGAGTTCATCGATACGCGGTAGTGGATATTTATTCTTAATTGTGAGTTGATTCAGTCGCCGATAGTCGATGCATAGCCTGAGAGATCCATCCTTCTTCTTGACAAATAAAACTGGCGCACCCGAAGGGGATGTGCTAGGTCGAATAAAACCCTTGTCTAATAACTCCTGAAGTTATTTCTTCAATTCCTTGAGTTCTGTGGGGGACATCCTGTAGGGAGCTATTGAAACAGGTGCTACTCCAGGAATGAGTTCAATGAAGAAGTTTACTTCCCTTTCGGGCTGTAAATCGGGCAAATCTGATGGGAATACATTAGAAAACTCATTCACTATGGGAATGCCTTCTAAGACGATCTCCTTGGACTCGGTAATGATTAAGGAAGCAAGAAAAGCTTCACATCCTTGCGAAATAAGTTTGCAAGCGTGAAGAGATGAAATCATATCAAGATGCTTCCTATATTTGATACCAAGGAAGGAAAACCTTGGAAGGCCTGGTTTCCGAAAAGAGATAATCCGATTGTGGCAATTTATATAGGCATCGTGATCTACCAGCCAATCTACACCTAAAATAGCATTGTAGCCCTCCATGTCAAGGCACACAAGGTTTGCAGGGAGATTATGACCTTCCACCATTACCTCACTATTGGGATAGTAGGTTGTTAGTTTTGTTCCGGGACCTAAGGGTGTAGTAATAGCAAGGTCCGAAGGTACAGGAATTGATGCAATAGGTAAGGTTTTTGCAAAAGTAGTAGATATAAAGGAATGAGAAGCACCGGTATCAAATAGTACGAATGCATGATGGGAATAGATTTGGATAGTACCTTCCATTAGTCCATCATTCTTGGGCGCTTCTTCTTCTTTCATGATAGCATTGAGACGAGCCTGATGCTTACGTCCACCACCGGAAGATTGTTCCTTCATAAGGGGGCAATCCGGCATGCGGTGCTCCCGACTGCCGCATCGTAGACAAGCGCCGAGACGCTTCCAGTACTCTTCAGTCGAATGATCGAACTTCTCACAAAACGTGTAAGCCGCCATGACTTGCTTTTCTTCTTCTTTGGCCTTCTTGTTCTTGTGGTAGCTGTGAACGTGTCACATAGACATTTTTAAAAGAAGGAAAGAAAGATTAAAGTTGAATTATATGGTGAGCAAACTAATAATAACAATAGTGGGGAGGGAGCATGTGATGTTACTTTGGAGTGTGATCGCCAGAGGAATTACCTCAAAAGAAGAAGTGTGATCGCGAAGAATACCTTGTAAGCGAGTGAGATTGTGAATCCAACTTCCTCCTCCAACCGGCCGACCGATGAAGGGGGGTTTTTGCTTCTGATTACCCTTAAAAGAAAACAACCAAAGACAATAAATTTGGATTAGCCAAAAGGAGTGTAGTAACTATGCTCAATAAAAATATAATGTGCAATATGGCCATGAACACACCTTGTGGTGTTTTGTTTTAAAACCCCTAAGAGGAGTAAAGGTGGGAGAATATATGAATGCAGCAGATGAATACACGAGATGTAATATGCTAAGATGCACTAATAGAATGATGGGAATAATGATGATTAGCAATGCAGAGAAATAAAAGGAGATGGGATATCCTCTTCTACGCCTGTAAGTAGGATAGCGGGAAACGCCCAAGCCTTTGAGCAAAGGCAACACCATGGCAGCGGCAACAGTGTAACCCCCTTGGCGACGGCTAAGAACAGCAGCAAATAGAGTTCTTAGCAGAAGAACTCTTAATCCAGGGGCATGTGTGTAAGGTCTTGCGCGAGAGAAATTGAAGGGTTATTTATAGGGATGAAAACCTTATTCCCGTAGGATAAGATCAAAGGAAGATAACGATCGATCATGATCCCCTTCCCTCGATTGATCACAGAGTTAAAACAAGGAAGGAGTTTGTCTGGGAAGGTTGTAGTGGACACGGAAAGGAAAACTGAAATGGCGACCTAAAGGAAGTCGCTATTCTAAACAGTGCCCCTGGGTTTGCCGCTATTTCACTGGAATTTTGGACTTTCCATATTTAAAAATTTATAAAGCGCGACCGCGCATAGGGGAGTTCATTAAAGAGCGCCCGCTCACATGGGCGTTATTTCAAGGAATTTAATTCTGAGTGAAATTTTGAAATGACTTAAAACAGCGCCCATGTACGCGATCGTTCATTCAAATAGGTTGATCTACAATGGGAACCAAGTCAACCTATACCGCAGGAAATAGTGACAGCTCACAAGGCGTCGTTTAAATAGCAACCATGTGAATGGTCGTTATATTCAAGAAAAACCTAAGAAAAATGGGAAAACTCAATTATTAAACCAATAATGAAGTCCACTTTGGGGCATTACATCGTGACATGAATTTTGCTCAACATAGCATCGATTTTGACGTGTCTATAGCTGCCCCGCCTTGGCGTCTGCTTTGCAAGGGAGTGAGACGGAATGAAGTGTAATGGAGTGAAAGTGAGATGAAGCGGAATGAGGGTGGAATGAATTGAAAAGTAGATGTCAAGGTGTGATGTGACACGCCTCTGACACTAAGCATTGGAAATCTTTCTATGGCTCTGAATGAAACAACCTCGGATGATTACAAGAAAGCAACAATTGCTTGGATGAAAATCTAAGCTAACAAAAATATGCGCGAGGGCACAAAAGGGGAGACACCATTGGAGAGCGATTACCAGCCAATGTGGACGTGCAGCAACCAAGGTGGATTTGTAAAAAAAAAAGTGAGGTGTGGTAGGAATCCAAGTGAAAGATGCTTTCAAGAAATCAGCCAAAGCGGCTTTAAGGGGAGCATATTACTTGATCTGGAACGTAATATTTCATGTCAACTCAAATCCAAGATGAATGACCTTTATTACCGACTTAATATGAGGATTTTCTGACATTGAAGCTCAAAATCCTACATGATGCATGTTGGGCTAAAAGAAAAAGTTAAAACAAACTAAAATAGAAAATAATCAAGGATGATATTGTTAAGCCATCCAGACCAGGTCAAGAATCCAGATCTCTAAGTTGACACTAAGGCGAAGTCCGTTTGTCCACGTGTCAACTTAGAAATTGGAACCATCGTCCCAAGCCTTAGGTCATTTTTGATGAAGGGGAACTCAAATTCTAGATTCATCAGAATCACAAGGTCCTTGATATACTATAATAGCGTATGTAACATATAGTAGAAATGCATACATGAGGGAATACAGGGAAAATAAATGTCACCCAAGAAACATCCCGAGAATTTTAGCAATTTGTGTGGCTTATTTCTTCTGCGCTCAAAGATTGATCAGTACCACAAGAAACGATATAATTACGAAGATATGATGAATGATTCCAGCATATATAAAAGCCCATTATCATAATCCATATGAAATTGAAAAATAGCACTATTCACAGGAAATGGCGACCCTGCACAAGGGCGCTCCATGAAGAATAAATTTATAAATTTAAATTCGCATGAAGTTCAGACATAGCACTGTTCGCAAGAAATGACGACCGTTTGGGCGGGCACTCCATAAATGAATCGTGACACCCTTGCAGGCGCTCTTTAAATAGCGGAACAATGGAAGTCGCCATTTCCCTGTGTTTCAGAAAATCGTGTTCTAACCGAAAATCGAGCATCCGATCCTGTTCGGCTTCGAACTCTGATAGAGCACTTGCTCTTCCTATAAAAAGAGCTCCGAGGCTCTTCAAATCAAACAAGACAATTCCTCGCGCAGGGAATAGAAACCGTGAGCTCTCCTTTCTTGCAGGATTCCAACAAAGAACAAGCTTCACTAAGAGTAAACAATGGAGAGATTGATGCAACGACCCTTGAAGAGGACTAAAGTGGGATTTGCAAGGATTAATGAGATTGAAGGACATGTCAGTGGAAGAATTGCTCTAAACCAAGTAAGTATCAAGAAAAACCTTAGTTCTTTCTAATCTCTCGTCAATCTCTTCTCTTAGATTCTAATGGAATTCCATCTTCTTTTCTCTTCTTCCTTTTCCAATTTTTAGGACTATCCACTCATCCCGGGTGCTAGAAGATTTACTAAAATCTAATGGCTACCCCTCCTCCTTTCAAAAATTACTCTTGACATGAGATCCCATCTCTCCAAGTGGCATCTCTTAGGCTTAGTGACCCATGCCAAACATTACAATGATATCCACTTTGATTGGGCTGCCATAGGAGCTCTTATAGAAATATGGCACCCACATACCCACACCTTACTGTTCCCCACCTTTGAAGCCACCATCCTACTAGAAGAAACAGAGATGACCCTAGGATTGAAGGGCTTAAAGCAAGGAGATGCAGAGAAGATGGCAATCATGCAAGAACCCATAAGTGCCATGGAGATGCTAGCAAGCCTAAACCCAAGCCAAAAGATGATAGAGCAAATAAGAGTATCAAAGGGGATTAACTTGATGAAGCTTGCGGCATGGGTATATAAGTCTTTGGGAAGAGAGAACAAAGAAGAGGAGATGGAGTTGATCATGAAAGCTATGGTGATTTGCCTTGTGGGAGCTTTGCTATTCCCCTCGGCGGATGACTTCTTAGAAGAAAATCAATTGAGTGCCATATGCGGCATTTGGGAGAGGAAGAGAATTGGGCTGGCGGTCTTGACTTACCTCTATAGTGGGCTCACCTCAACTTCTATGGGGAGGCCCCTATATGGGTCTATGCTATTGCTCACAAGTTGGGTGGACCTTCACTTCAAATTTGATCCATGTGAGGAAACCCAACAAGCTTCCAGGATTTACTCCAAGAGCCCACTCCACTATATGACGGGCACACTCGAGTTATGTGAGAGAGTGGTCAATCAAGTACCCAAACTCAAGAAACGAGTGGATTGGCGCGGCCACTTCAAGACAATGCCACAAAACGGCTTCACATGTGCATCGGGGTTCCTCAAGACCCAAGATCTTCATGCAAGGCTCTCCTCCGGAGTGGAGCTAAGGCTAATAGGCGCCACCGAGTTCGTGCTTTACAACTCTCACCGGTGCCTCTCACAACTCGGCCTTCCTCGCCATCTATTTGAAGAAGCCTCTCATCTACCACCAATTAAGAAGAGAGAATTAGGCTCAAGTGGTGATAAAGAGTAGACCAAGACCATTCAAGCTCTATGGCGGGTCAGCAAGCTTCACCGGCCCATGGAACACATTGAAGAAGACAAAGAGCAATGGAAATCATATGTAATAGCTCTTAGGAACTTGAGGCCCAAAGTGGCTCGTTAACCATGTAATGATGCTTTTCTTTTCAATGAATGTTGGCCCAGAGAGATGGCGGACAAGAAGGGGGGTTGAATTGTCCCCTTGCCGAGATGGCGGATTTTAAAAACTTTCTTAACTGATTGCAACAGATATAAAATTAACTACGTTGATTAACTAAAACTCGCGTGAGATTAAAGATATTCTCTCAAGCTTTCCGATCTCTCTTGAATAGTTAATGCAACTAATCATGGAAATTACGCTCAACACAGATAACGGAGGTAGCAATGTGCGATGATGCAGTGAATTAAAAATCTAATTGATGAACCTGTGAAGGAAGATAGAGGAAATGGTCAAACACACAGTCAATCACATGAGACACAAGATTTTTAGGTGGTTCGGGACCACGACGGGCTCCCTACGTCCACCCCTCACCCAATCGGGTGAGGCTTCACTGCACGCTACTTTCGTAGCAACACGGGGATGAACCCCAACCACACACACGCTGCTTCCGCAGCAATAACCACACGGGGACAAGCCCCAACACGCTGCCACTGTAGCACACACACACACACACACACGTTCGGGGAACGTACCCCGGACACGACAACCACACGGAGTCGTAGCTCCGTCCACACAAAACAACACACGGGGAATCTTTCCCCACAAAAACCCCACACACGTGGAGATACAACTCCACCCACACACAAGTGTTCTTGGTTTAATGAAAAGTAAAGATATACAATAAACCCTCAAATAGATATCTATGCTGAAATGAACAAATAGAGATGGGAGAAGAAGAATCCCCCTCAAATCTTCAATGAAATCACGTCCAAAGGAACAATGGGATGCGCCGAACGATCTATCCGGGGAGTGGAAGCTTCTACGTTCGTAGGAGACACCCAAGGAGAACTTGTCTTCAACAGCTTTGGTCAAAGGTGCATCAAATCGACAGATGAGGCTTAGTCTTGGCGTCCTCCACTTCTTCTTCTTCCTCCTCCAGGTGGAGCGGCGCCCTCCTCTTCCTTTTCCCTCTTTTCCTACAAGCACAAATGAAGAACATAAGCTCAATGGTTATTTCATCTGATGGAAATCGTACCCCATATACATATATGCTAAGACAGAATATGGAAATGAAGGAGCAAGGGATCCCCCTTTAGATTCTTCAATGCAACTCAAAGATAGAATGGAATGGTGCACTAAAAAAGGATAAACCAAAGAGTAGAAGCAGCCGTCCCTTGTAGATCTGAACACCTAGGTTACAGATGGTGGAGAATAGCCGCAGCCGCCACCAGATCTGAGCTCAGGCTCTTGAACGCGATCCACAGTAGCCTCTTCTTCCTCCTCTACAAGTGTGCGATGCCCTCTCCACCGTTCCTGCAAGAGTAGAACAATATCAGCCCAAGGGGATGTTTCATCCGATGGAAATCGTAGCCCATATATAGCCAATGTTAAACAAGCCAAATAGACATAAAAGCACCATGAGAAAACATTTCTAAACCACACCTAAGGCAAGGGTGAAACCCCAAGGGTATAGGTGTAAAAACCCCAAGCAAACAGATCTTATAATGGGCATTTCGTAGACAATCCGGAAACCACAATCCGGACGTCCCAGAAAAAGTGTCGACCTCTAGGGTCGACACTCGTATCAACGAGTTCTGCCAAAAATAGAAAATCCAGAACCTAGTCAAAAGTGTCGACCCATGGGGTCGACCTTTTTTTCACGAGGTTCTGTCCTGAGACGAAATTAGGACCCAGGGTAAAAAGTGTCGACCCATGGGGTCGACCTTTTTTACCGGGAGTTCTGTTTTAGTTAAAACAACATAACCCAATATAAAGTGTTGACCCCATAACCCAATAATGGGTCAACACTTTTCCTGACAGTGGAAAAGCTCAATTAAAAAACACTTGAAACTCCATAAATCGAGGAACATGGTATCAAGATCAATCAAAATGCACTTACAACTCAGATTGTCATATTCAAGACCTGATTTCAACATTGATCAATCCATTCACATTCAAAACCAATTAATCAAACATTCTTACCATGGCCTTGAGTAGTTGAATGAAAAACTCCACAAAGAACCTGAATTTTCTAGATTTGAACATATCTACCAGTTTTGAACCACTAGTAATCAATCCATATCAATCCATGCATATTGAGATACACTTGATCAAACCTTCTTACCATTGGCATATAAATTTTGATAGAAATCTCACAATAATTTTGTCTTTTCCAGCTTTGAACCAATGCCAATCCAACCACTTGGAGATCGACCTCCAATTGTGTTCTTACCATTATTTCTAGGATTTGAATGTTGTTTCCTCATCGATCCTGCACAATACATATTCTCATTAATTTCAATCTCCAGCTCATCAAATGAAATTCTCAAGTCAACCCATATCTAATGACTCAACCAATGCATCCATTAAAAGTAGAACAAATCAAGTGACCTTCTCATTCACTAAGTTCATTCAACAATGTTAAGTCCTAACTAAGGTCACTTAGTCAAGATTTAACATGTTAGTCCAAACATCCATTCAGAACCTGAAATTCATCAAGATAAAACTTCAAGTCAATTCAAAGCAAGTCAATAAGCCGTATATTTAGAACATAATTTTATCAACCAATCATGTTATCAATCAAATCCCACATTAATCAAATAATACATGCAGTTCAAGACAAAAAACCAATCAATTAGCAAAGTTCAGATCCATGTTCGACCATGCTTCATAACAAGGTGAGAATTAAGACTCAAGGAGCCAGGAGTCGACCCATCCCAAGGACAAGGTAAAAACTGCCTTTGCAGTCTAATGCATAGCTATTCAAGTTCGGTCCAAGCATAGATAGGGGCATTCCAAAGAAAGCTAAGAAATCACTATCATTAAGCAATTATGAAAAGCAAGCATGAAGTCATATGCAACAAGGTCAATCTTCCCACATTGAAATGCAGTCAATATAAGTCCTAAAACATGAAAGGGCTTTTAACCCCAATCAAGACACTATAAACGAAATCCACATGAAGGCTCCAACTCCTCATGCACAACACACACGAGTCGACTTCAGAAATGTATTCAGGAAGGTCCTTTGAATTTCAACCTGCAAAACAAAATATCATCATGTTAGCGTGTTTATCATTAAGACACCATTTAGCATAAAACACACAATATATTGGAATCATCAAAACCATTGTCAAAGACAACGAGGGGGCACACAGAACCCAACAATCTCCCCCTTTTTGATGATGACAATATATTGTGTCTATTCAATCTATTCAAATTTCTCTCCCCCTTTGGCATTATCAAAAAATGGGGGACAAGAACCCAGCAACAGTGAAGATTCCAAAAATGAATGAGACATGTGCGCATGAACCCAGCAATTAACCTCCCATAAAGGGAAGGTGTATAAACTAAGAAGTAAGTAAAAGTTTGGAATTTGATGTGCAATCAGCAGATGTGTGAAAGAAGTGTAAATGCTCAATTTTTGTAATTTTTGCTATATGTGTAACTAATTATTCACAAGTAGTATAAAGAAACTATATGCAAAAGTGAAACCTAACTATGCACATAATGTATAGTGCTGAAAAGCACGTTATTCTCCCCAATTGTCAAGAACAAAAACCAACTGACAATGGGTTATTTAACATGTTATTTACAAGTATAGCCTATAGATGCAGATTATGGACTTAAGTATGATATGATCAAACGGATTGAGCAGTCAGGCACTTAAGCATGCATAAATAAATATAGACTCATGCAAGTCCCTTCGGGACAGGTGTAAGGATAATGCAATTGATCGTTAAACATGAAGTGCATGAACAATACTAAGAAGGTCATGCTTACATAAATAAAGTACTACATTAACCATGAAAGACGACTGATTCATAGTGGACATTCAAACAATCAAACCCAAGGTGCATAAGTGAAGATTGAGCAATGAAAATCAAGTCAATATGGAAAATCGGATTTTCTAAAGAACACTAAAAAGAACTTCTCATCCATACACTTCTATACAGAATGCTCGAATATTGGTAGCTTCGTTTGACCCCAATTTTTAATTACTAAAAATGATGTGACTAACCTTTTGACACGAGTCATGCCCTTTGTTTCAGGGGTAATTCCCGATTACTCAGTTTCGTCACTTTTTATGATGTGGATAAGATACTTTTCGACGCGAGTTGTATCCTTTGTCTCAGGGACCCTTCCCGGCTACTTGGTGGCAAATCACACTTATTTTCATATGGATTAGTTTTTCCTTTCGACGCGAGTTTTCTCCTTTATTTCAGGGGGGATTCCCGGCTACTCGGATCCACGTACCACTTATACAAATTTTTGAAGGGGTAAATAACTTTTTTCTCACGAGACATGTGATTTCTATGTAGAGAATCAATAGTTCTTAAAAGTGTAGAGTAGAAAATAGTAATCCTTATTAGATTGAATCATTATCTCAAAAGGTGCATTTTGTGTGGGTGGTTGTATTGAATGTAAAAGATGAATTAGCCTTATCACAGTAATGTCTCCCCCTAAATGTGTGCACGGTTATAAAAAATCTCCCCCTTAATATATGCCATATAACAAACATGTCTAAATCAATGTAATTCATTTAGCAAGGGATGAGTCATAGAAGGAGTCAAAAAGTGGTTGTATAAAGTATATACATGCATTCAACCAGAGATTTTTCAATGACTTCAAGCAGATTGATTATCAGCACTTGGCGGAGAACGTAGGTCCGAAGACCACCTCACGCGTAGTGAAAGCTTCCGGCTGAACATAATCCAACATTCCACTAACACCATTTTATATACCAAATAATCATGGTATTCAAGCACACGAGTATGAAGTATATGCATTTAACTAGAAAGGATGATTGCAAATTATTCTTATTTACAAGGCATGCAAAGATGTGTATGATATGTGCAGTTTGTATCATGCAAGTAAGCGTGTAAGCTATATATGCAAAAGTGAAACATTATTCACAGGATGTGAGTAAGAGTGTGAAAGACATTATGCACAGACCAGAGAATTCAAAGACGAATTATTATTTACAAATCAAGAGAAGGTGTGTATGAAGACTAGCCATGTATATCCAAAGTGAAGCATTCAAAAACCAGACTTATTCACAAGATGTGAAATAGCTCCAAATACAAGTTTTTACCTTTGTAGGTCTTTGAAAGTGAACCTAAGCAAATTGATTTTCAATTCCAAGCCAATTTTCTTTCTCACATTGAGAGCCCTTTGTTCATTATCAATCCTTGGTCTCAAGACGCCCCTACAAAAAAAAATTCATTTTAAAGATTTGGGTACCCAAGTCATCTTGGGTCCCAAGGGGTTAGCTTTAATATAGACAAGTGTGTTCTTTTTCTTTTTCCTCTCATACCACTCATCGTCGGACCTCATCATGGTACACTCATCCATGGAATGTCCATTCAGGCCACAATAATAACAGTTAGAAGAATTTCCTTTCAGAAACTAATTGTCATCATTTTTCATTACATGACAATCATTCATCATATGTCCAAAACTACCACAGTAATGACATGAAAAGTTCTTTTTGGCAAAGGATTCATCATCATTTTTCTTTATGAAATAATTTTTCATTACGTGGCCATGCAAACCACAATAGTAGCAATGAACATTGAAGTTTTTCTTCATAGATTTTTTATGAATTTCAGACTTATCAACAGTTTTCATTTGTGTCTTCAATGCTTCATTATCATCTAATTTCATCAACGAACAATCATTCATGTCATGACCAAAATTCCCGCAGTAATAACATGAAACATTTCTTCTTTTTCTTGATGCATGGTTATGTTTGACAACGGGGGGTTTTGCATGCACACAAGATTGGTCATTAACATTTTTATGTTTCTCATTTCCTTCATCACACAAACACAGAGATTCATTCAAGATTTTGATTTCATTTTGCAAAGACACAATATGCATTTCAAGATCATCAATCTCTTTTTCACAAGAAGTAACTTTTTCATTCAGCAAAGGATTTACACTTTTGTGACTTTCAATCTCTTGTTCAAGGATATGTAGTTTGTCACAGTCATCATCAATCACACATTTTTCTTTTTCAAAATTTTCAAGACTTTTCAATTTACTTTCAAGCGATGAAATTTGAATCAACAAAGCACTGTTTTTATTTTGGAGTTTTTCAAATGAACTTTTGTTCATGGAAGTGTGTTCAGTTTCTTTCATTTGAAAACTCGCATTTTCACCAACCATTCTACTCATTGTTTCATTGTTTTCAAATTTGTCATTCAAATTTCTGAAGCTCTCTATTTCCTTTCTCAGTTCCTTCAACTTTTCAGATTTGTCAGCATTCAAAGTAACTTTTCCTTTTTCCAGAAGAAGTAGTTTTTCAGATATAGCGAAATTCAACATTTTCAGCTTTTCATTATCTTCTTTTATTTGTTGAAGTTCCAAAATTTCAGCCTTTAACGATTTATTTTTAGATTTCAGATTTTCAATCATTTCCTTGAGTTCTTCATCAACAAGCATGTGAGATTCAACAAGTTTTTCGAGCTCAATACATTTCCTACATGAAGAGTTGTCATGTTTATTTTTCAATCTTTTATTTTCAGATTTTATTGCCTTATATCTATCAAACAGTTCATCATAGGCATTTAACAATTCATCATAGCTCAACTCATTATCATCTTCAGAATCAGAGTTAGAATTTACCTTGGAGGTTTCCTCGCTTTGGCATTCATATTCTTTGTTTGCCACTAGATAGTCACTGTCGTTGGAGCTTTCCTTTTGGGCTTCGCTCAGCCCGTCCCAAATTTCTTTGGCTGTCCTACAAGATAAAATAAATGGAAATTGATTAGTGTCCAAGGCAGCCTTACGAGCATTCAAGGCAAACAGATTATCCGAATTCATCTTCCTATGTTCATCAGTCCACCTTAATTCATTTTTGGGTAAGACATGTAGACCATGAGAGATTAATTTCATGAGTTTCAGATCAAAACCACAAATCCAAACACAAAACTTTCCTATCCAAGAAGCATAATCAAAACCATTGTAAATAGGAATAGAATTCAAGCTAGCCATCATGAAAATGATCTTTACTCCTAGACCATGAGGTCCGTTAAAAAATCAGAGACGAGGCTCTGATACCAATTGTTGGCCCAGAGAGATGGTGGACAAGAAGGGGGGTTGAATTGTCCCCTTGCCGAGATAGCGGATTTTAAAAACTTTCTTAACTGATTGCAACAGATATAAAATTAACTACATTGATTAACTAAAACTCAAGTGAGATTAAAGATATTCTCTCAAGCTTTCGATCTCTCTCGAATAGTTAATGCAACTAATCAGGGAAATTATGCTCAACACAGATAACGGAGGTAGTAATGTGCGATGATGTAGTGAATTAAAAATATAATTGATGGACATGTGAAGGAAGATAGAGGAAATGGTCAAACACACAGTCAATCACATGAGACACAAGATTTTTAGGTGGTTCGGGACCACGATGGGCTCCCTACGTCCACCCCTCACCCAACCGGGTGAGGCTTCACTACACGCTACTTTCGTAGCAACACGGGGACGAACCCCAACCACACACACGCTGCTTCCGCAGCAATAACCACACGGGGACAAGCCCCAACACGCTGCCACTGTAGCACACACACACACACACACACGTTCGGGGAACGTACCCCGGACACGACAAGCACACGGAGTCGTAGCTCCGTCCACACACAACAACACACAGGGAATCTTTCCCCACAAAAACCCCACACACGTGGAGATACAACTCCGCCCACACACAAGTGTTCTTGGTTTAATGAAAAGAAAAGATATACAATAAACCCTAAAATAGATATCTATGCTGAAATGAACAAATAGAGATGAGAGAAGAAGAATCCCCCTCAAATCTTCAGTGAAATCACGTCCAAAGAACAATGGGATGCGCCGAACGATCTATCCGGGGAGTGGAAGCTTCTACGTTCGTAGGAGACGCCCAAGGAGAACTTGTCTTCAATAGCTTTGGTCGAAGGTGCATCAAATCGGCAGATGAGGCTTGGTCTTGGCGTCCTCCACTTCTTCTTCTTTTCCTCTAGGTGGGGCGGCACCCTCCTCTTCCTTTTTCCTCTTTTCCTGCAAGCACGAATGAAGAACATAAGCTCAATGGTTATTTCATCCGATGAAAATCGTACCCCATATATATATATGCTAAGACAGAATATGGAAATGAAGGAGCAAGAGATCCCCCTTTAGATTCTTCAATGCAACTCAGAGATAGAATGGAAGGGTGCACTTAGAAAGGATAAACTAAAGAGTAGAAGCAGTCGTCCCTTATAGATCTGAATGCCTAGGTTACAGATGGTGGAGAACAGCCGCAGCCGCCACCAGATCTGAGCTCAGGCTCTTGAACGCGATCCACAACAGCCTCTTCTTCCTCCTCCACAAGTGTGCGATGCCCTCTCCATCGTTCCTGCAAGAGTAGAACAATATCAGCCCAAGGGGATGTTTCATCCGATGGAAATCGTAGCCCATATATAGCCAATGTTAAACAAGCCAAATAGACATAAAAGCCCTATGAGAAAACATTTCTAAACCACACCTAAGGCATGGGTGAAACCCCAAGGGTATAGGCGTAAAAACCCCAAGCAAACAGATCTTATAATGGGCATTTCGTAGACAATCTGGAAACCACGATCTGGATGTCCCAGAAAAAGTGTCGACCTCTAGGGTCGACACTCGTATCAATGAGTTCTGTCAAAAACAGAAAATCTAGAACCTAGTCAATAGTGTCGACCCATGGGGTCGACCTTTTTTCACGAGGTTCTATCCTGAGATGAAATCAGGACCCAGGGTAAAAAGTGTCGACCCATGGGGTCGACCTTTTTTACCAGGGGTTCTGTTTTAGTTAAAATAGCATAACCCAATATAAAGTGTCGACACTTTCCTGACAGTGGAAAAGCTCAATTAAAAAACACTTGAAACTCCACAAATCGAGGAACATGGTATCAAGATCAATCAAAATGCACTTACAACTCAAATTGACATATTCAAAACCTGATTTCAACATTGATCAATCCATTCACATTCAAAACCAATTAATCAAATATTCTTACCATGGCCTTGAGTATTTGAATGAAAAACTCCATAATGAACCTGAATTTTCTAGATTTGAACATATCTACCAGTTTTGAACCACTAGCAATCAATCCATATCAATCCATGCATATTGAGATACACTTGATCAAACCTTCTTACCATTGGCATATAAGTTTTGATAGAAATCTCACAATAATTCTGTCTTTTCCAGCTTTGAACCAATGCCAATCCAACCACTTGGAGATCGACCTCCAATTGTGTTCTTACCATTATTTCTAGGATTTGAACGTTGTTTCCTCATCGATCCTGCACAATACGTATTCTCATTAATTTCAATCTCCAGCTCATCAAATGAAATTCTCAAGTCAACCCATATCTAATGACTCAACCAATGCATCCATTAAAACTAGAACAAATCAAGTGATCTTCTCATTCACTAAGTTCATTCAACAATGTTAAGTCCTAACTAAGGTAACTTAGTCAAGATTTAACATGTTAGTCCAAACATCCATTCAGAACCTAAAATTCATCAAGATAAAACTTCAAGTCAATTCAAAGCAAGTCAATAAGCCATATATTTAGAACATAATTTTATCAACCAATCATGTTATCAATCAAAGCCCACATTAATCAAAATATACATGCAGTTCAAGGCAAAAAACCAATCAATAAGCAAAGTTTAGATCCATGATCGACCATGCTTCATAATAAGGTGAGAATTAAGGCTCAAGGAGCCAGGAGTCGACCCATCCCAAGGACAAGGTAAAAACAACCTTTACAGTGCAATGCATAGCTATTCAAGTTCGATCCAAGCATAGATAGGGGCATTCCAAAGCAAGATAAGAAACCAATATCACTAAGCAATTATGAAAAGCAAGCATGAAGTCATATGCAACAAGGTCAATCTTCCCACATTGAAATGCAGTCAATATAATTCCTAAAACACGAAAGGGCTTTTAACCCCAATCAAGACACTATAAACGAAATCCACATGAAGGCTCCAACTCCTCATGCACAGCACGCATGAGTCGACTTCAAAAATGTATTCTGGAAGGTCCTTTGAATTTCAACCTGCAAAACAAAATATCATAATGTTAGCGTGTTTATCATTAAGACGCCATTTAGCATAAAACACATAATATATTAGAATCATCAAAATCATTGTCAAAGATAATGAGGGGGCGCACAGAACCCAACAATGAATAAAGATATTTTTCCTTAATTGAGCCAATGACTATATTTAATGATGATCAAATCTTCCAAACCCCTTGATTCTGTTCAAAAACACACACTCTGTAAGAAATAGCGACTGCCACATATTGCAGGATTCCTATGATCCGCGCCTTCGTCATAGCTGCTAATTCCTCCAACTTCAGCATGAAATAAGAATAATAATAATAAAAAACTCCTGAAATAATGCCTCCATAAGATGTCACTGTTCATGAATACAACACCCTTTACGCTGTCGCTATTCTATAATGACCGTTGAATGACACCCTTCATAATTACCTGACAGGTTCGCTTTCAACACACGTGTAAAGAAATAGCGCCCGTCTGCAAGAGGGCTTTTTAATGATATAACGCCCCTCTACCAGTCGCCAATACCTATTATTTTCCAAAAATGATAAATCCCATAAAATAGCGCCCTCACGAGCGGGCGTTTAATCTATGAAATACGACCTGGACATAGGCGCCATTTCGTTCAAAATCGCAAGCGCTAAACCCCTTTTGCTAAACCTCTGCTTCTCTGCTCCCTCAACCCCCACTACTCTCTCTGCTACGTCACTGGCGGCAATCCTGCCCATTCTAATCTCTCTCCATTTCTCAAACTCCCCCATGGCCTACGTGAGCGGCTCGGGTGGTTCGGGGAAATGGCAGAGGGTCATGGCCCCTGCCGTGGTTGACTTGGACGCGGACGACGGCGCCGGCGAGGAGGTGCTTCTTCCTGTGGTGGCCGAGGAGGCACCGACAACGGAGCACGGTGGAGACGAAGAAGAAACAGCAGAAGGAGAAGAGGGAGAAGACGAAGAAGAAGGAGAAGAGAATGAGGAGGAGGATGACGATGATGACATTGACGGAGATGAGGGAGAAGAAGAAGAGGGTGGAGATGACCACGGTGATGAACATGACGCCGGTGAAGAGCACGGCAGTGATGGCGACGAGCACGGTGGTGATGGCAGCGACGGTGGCAACGATGCCGATGGTGGAGCACCCCCACCTCCCCGTCGGCCACTGCAGGGAGGGTTCATGGACCCTGCACCTAGCAAGGTGAGTGAATTTTTTTATTTTATTTTATTTTATTTTTTTCATAAAAAAAGCATGAACACCATGATCCCCCACGGCGGTGGGAGATAACAGGGAAAGGGCGACCCAGAGGAGGGTGCCACTTCATGAAACAAGCTCCCGACTGGGGATCGCGAAAACAAAATCATTTTTTTTATTTTAGAATAACGACAACATGCTAAGCGTAATTTAAAAAATGTTTTTTTATTTTCTTTTTATTTTACACAAAACTCATGAACAATGGACACGGTGGGAAATTGCAGAGAAATGGTGACCAAGGGCCTGGCACCACTTTATAAAACAGCGACCCGTCTGGGGGTCGCGAAAATAAAAAACATTTTTTATATTTTAGATCAACGACAGCATGCTAGGCATAATTTGGATTTTTTTCTTTTTTTAATTATTATACACATTTTTTCATTTTTTTCATTTCGTATAAACCATTGATTCCCTAAAATAACCTGATGAAATTAGCACCCTGACCCTGGGCGTCTTTTCAATACCAAAGGATTGAGTGACCAAGGTTAGGTCGCTAATTTATGAAATAGAGACCCCCATGCAGTCGCCATTTAAAATGAATGAAAAAAATTAAACCAATTGGTATATAGACCATGCATTTGTTTTATTCATCTATTCTTATGCTGTAGGGATTGATACGGACCCGCATCTCTTGGGTCCAGGTGATAGCCACCTACCATGGACTGCCCGACTTCCAGATGGCGAGGGTAGAGGCGATGGGCTTCGACCCCTTCCTTAGTATAGAGCCAGTGCGCCCGGATCTAGTCCTGATTCAGGTTTTGAGGGAGAGATAGGATAGGGCTAGCCGTGCATTTTTGATGCCCTAGGGGCATATGGTACCGAGTTTAGAGGATGTCACTAGGATCAACAGGTTGAGAGTAGACGGTGAGGCAGTGAGTGGGGTGACCATCCCAGATTATGGGGATTTAGCATAGAGACTCTTGGGTATAGACACCGTGTATGACCCCCCGTGTAGGACGATCAGTCGCATGGATTTGACGAGGGCTATGGGACTAGGAGACTCCCGACAGAGGTCGAGAGAGTCACTGACAGAGTATGCCGAGAGGTTGATCAGGAGAGCCCAAGCCGTATACTGCCAGGACCCAGCTCAGAGGGAGAGAGCAGACATATATATGAGGAGGTTCCTATTTTTGATGCTCGGGAGGCTGCTGCTGGGACGAAAGGGGACGACATCAACTGTAGATGTAGCACCCCGGTGTATTATTGCATAAAATAAAGGAAAATTTTAAAGAAAATTTTTGAAAAAATACAATAGGTTGAATTTCAACCAATTTATAAAAATCTCTAAAAATGATATTCGTGTAAAGGACTAATAGCTTAGCAGGTTTGTCTTCTATGACCAACCCAAAGGAAAATTCTAAATAAGCCAAATTAGCAGATTTAGGCCCAAATCAACACTTAATCTAACAGGACCTTAATTTGTGGAATTGGAGCCCAATTCTAGATCAATTAAGCCCAAACCGGACCCAAATGAACGGCCTAGATTAGCTGATCATTTCCCCTCTCAAGTCCCATCGAAACCCTAACCCTAGTGAGAGTATTCAGAGGAGTTTTAGCGGCGGCGACCCGATCTCGCGCGATTCGCGCACCCCACGTTTCGGAGGACTCTATCCTCCCTAGTCAACCCTTCTAGACTCAATTGACCCTTTATAATCAAACCCTAGTCGACCTAGAAAGGATTGGATGCTGTGGCGGCCGACAAGGAGTGCAGACGAGGGAGAATTCCGGTGATCATCGGAGAGGTGTCCCGTGCGCGACCATCGTTCTTCTTCCCTCTTCTTCCTTCGATTAAGGTAGGCTTTAGCAGACCAAACCCTAAGTATTATACATTGTTAGACTCGTCTCTCAGTCCTCTTTCTATTGATATAAAAAGCCCTAAAATCGACATAGTATCCTGCGAGACTTTTTGGTTCTAGTGGAAGCATGTCAGATTTAGGGTTTTCTTGATGATCCTTGTTTAATTTAGGGATTAGCAGGCGTTAAGATTAAATTGATTTGGCTATCATGTGCATACTCCTGTTCTCATTCCAGTGGCAGTTTTTTTCCCAATTTTAATGCTTTACATGCGTTGTATTTCATCGTCCTTGCTAACCCTAGCCAAGTTCATCGGAGGCGGACAGGGCGACATTAGAACGGTCCAACAGGAACCGTGCTATTCTGAGCGGCCCCTCGATAGACCGTGTGATCAATGTAGACGGCCAGTCATCAACCGTTTTATATTCTTGGATTTTAAATATCTCATGATCAGAGCGGCCATACCCATACCGTGCAATGACCCCCATGGCCCTCGACAGACCGCTTAGTTCCCGTCTGGCCTCTTGCCTGTAAGGATTGAATGGACTATCAAATGACCACGGGAGCCCTTGAGCGTTCCTAGACGAACCGTTCTATCTCGTAGAGTTATGGTACTCTTGATTCTAGCAAGTTTCATCACTTGTAGTCTATGTTAATAATAAGCTAGCGACCCACGTGTAAATTGGAACATATATAAGTAAAGAATTTTAAATTCTTGCTTGATTACTTTACCTCATACCCTTGTTCATCATTCTCCATAAAGTTAATCTCAAATGTGTCATGGTGAAGTGAGATAATGATGCTAGGTTTGTTTTGACAGTCACTCTACTCCGGTAGAATTGACTGACCGCTATAACCCATTTTCCGCTGTTTTGCTAGCCCCTTAATTCGTGTAATGGTTGGGACTCTCCGCCGGATACTCCTTCCGTCAGACTAGAACCTCCATTATGAGACCTCCATAAGACCCCGCGAGCCTGGGATTCCCACTAGGACGCCGGGCAGGTTGTACCTCAAGTCCAGCACTTGTTGAATCGCATAGATCGGTTGGTTTGAGACACGAGCCACGTTGGACTACCTGAGGCATTGCGCGGCCAGATTTGGACTGTGTGACGCACTGGACGGCCCAATGTGAACCGTGTAATTCTGGCTAAATGCCTTGCCTTGATGGTCGATTACCCTTGTTCTATCTTCGACCTAGTTATGTTATAGTCGGCCCAAAAAAAAGGCCATGGGCTGACCAACGGATAGTGGGCTGGACCCTGGTTCAGTTTCACCCCGCCTATGGCTACCCAGAAGCCCAATTAGTTAGGCCTAGTCTTGAACGGACGGAATAGGCTCGTCCAGTTATTTAAACAGATCTAATTGGACCGTTTAGTCCTGAGCGACCCAATCCAATCCATTTACTTTCATCGTGGGCTTCAGATCGTTCTTGTTGCGAACGGCCCAGTGTGGACCGTCCATATATATTAAACGGCCCATTTGTGACCGTTCTATAATTGGAGCGACCCATAATAGACCGTTCATCCTTGGCCTCTATCGGGCTATTCTTCAGCCCAATCCTTTTAGCGCGGTCCAGTTAGAGACCGTCCAGTCTCTGAACGGCCCAATGAGGACCGTGTATCTTCCAGAAAATGATTTTCGTGGTTATTCATGTTTGAATACAAGGACCTGTTGGTTCTTGATAACCTGAACTTTCTGGTCAAAATATCTATTTTACTTACCCTTGGAATTCTCTGAGGTAAGTTCTACACCTTGAAATTATTGGCCATTTAACTTGATTAATGTCTAGACATAACTTGGGATCTCAGATCTACCAAATCAATGCCAACGCATCATAAGGGCCCGGTCTAGTCCTGGGAGGAGCGCCCGAAAAGTACTTGTACCCCGGGGAGTTTGAATGACATGGTGAGGCATTACACCGAGTGCATGACTAGCGTGATGTCTATGACATAATCTATTACTTGAATCTTTCTTGACTTCGTTAATTACTTACTTGTTGGCCAATTTCTAGTTACATCATGGTATCACCTTCTTTTTATTGTGTTAGTTGTCATATCGTCATTTCATTTCGTTCTTTTTCTTTCGCACATATAAATGTAATTAATTGGTTAATTACTTAAACTTGCATGTTATTACCTACTGAGCGTTCGCTCACCCAGTTGTTTCCCCCCTTTCAGGTAGCTCAGGTGAGGATTCACATACCGATAGGGATGGGCAAGAGTGACAACCCTAGAGCGAACCAGTTGGAGATTTCGAAGAGTCGTTATAGATGTTTTGTGTCAAGTTATTGTTTAGAGTGCATATCAAGCAGAGTTGTAAATGTTGAGTCGTTATTGATGTAATGATATCTGGTGAATGTTATGTTAGAAGTTTTTCTTAAGTTGGTTTAAAAGAATGACGTAATTGGATTATGGAGCATTTGATGTTTATTTAGTTAATGGAGTTATTTTCTGTTCATGGCGTTGTGTTGACCCTTTAGCTTTAGCATAGTGTAGACACGCCAAAATTGACGCTTTGTTGATCAAATCTCATGTCACTATGTTAACGCCCCCAAGTGAACTTCAATGTTTCTATAATATAAAGTTTTTCTATTTTTGTGTGTTTCTGTGATTTATTCTTGGATTTTTGGTGATTCACGACTTGAAGAGGGGCGTTTTCTAAATAGCGACCTAATCTGGGGCGTGTTCTTAAGAAAGGACGACCACAGGGAAGGGCGTCAATTCCTGGTGTTTTACGAGTCCCACCCTGATTGAAATCAATGATTAACGTCCTTCCCTAGGGCGTGTTTTTGTTTAATGCCTTTGCTTCAGGCGTCTTTTCGCAATTTCCAAATAAATAAGGCTTTTATTACCAAAATTTAATCCAGGAAGTGACGCCTTGATCCTGGTCGTGTTTTGAATTAACGCCCTTGAGCAGGTCGTCAATTCTGAATTGACGCCCTTCGGTAGGTCGCGTCTCACCCTTTCGTGTCCTGCTTAAACTCACCTTTCCTGAAGAGTTCCCTGCCTTTCTTGGTCACCTTGCTCGATCTGGGAACTAGAGTCCTTGCCGTT
Source organism: Amorphophallus konjac (assembly GCA_022559845.1). Classification (NCBI taxonomy): domain Eukaryota; kingdom Viridiplantae; phylum Streptophyta; class Magnoliopsida; order Alismatales; family Araceae; genus Amorphophallus; species Amorphophallus konjac. The sequence continues at coordinate 46,057,091 of CM040125.1, forward strand.
AACGACCACTGCCTATTCTTATCTTCCCAAATCTGTGTTTATCTGTGTTTTCTACCCTATAAAAGAGTCCCCTGGTTGATCTCGCGCGAGGTTAGAGAAGCAGAGCTGTTGTTGTCACAGAGGTTCACGGGTGCTGGCGATTGAGATTGAGAGATTGATTTCTCTTCTGCTTCCTCCTGCTGCCACATCCGAAGCAAAGTTTCTTCCCTTTACTGTTTACAGGAACAGCAGGGATCTTTTCTTCTCTTCATTATTGTCTGTTCATCTCATCATCGTATAGCCTTTTCCTTGCATTAGTTTTATTGCATCTCTCCTCTCCCTAATTCTCTAGGGGTTTTAAAACAAACAAAAGGTGCACGCTTTGTGCTCTTCTTTCATCACCATCTTTCATCTTGGGATTGATACTACACTCATGTTTGGCTGATTCTTTTACTTGTTTGTTCTTTGTTTAAGGGTAATCAAAAAGGAAGACCCCCTTCATCGGCCGGCCGATAGAAGGTGGAGGAAGGAACCCACATCCATCCCGCATCCTATTATCACCAGGTATTCGCGATCATCTTTTCTTCTTATTGAGGTAACCCCTCTGGCGATCATTCTCCTTAGTAGCACCACATGCCCTTTTACTCCCTTTTTCATTATTCTCCTTATGCTTATGCATTATTATTATTATTATTATTATGTCTTAAAAGTGGATTATTTTCCATGATTCACAAATTGGCGATCACGGTGGGACTTCCACTATTTTTCTTTTGATTACCATCTCCTTTTGGCACCCACGTGTGCCCTTTCCTATTGGCACCCACGTGTGCCCTTTCCCCTTTGTCACCCACGCGTGCCCTTTCCCTTTGGTACCCACGGTACCCCTCCTTTGTGCCCCACGGGCACCCTCCACTGTGCACACTGCACACTCCCCGGGATCAGCCAGCTTGTGATTAATCTATTGCTGTTTTTGAATTAACGCCTTTCACAAAGGCGCCTTTTTATTTAACGCCTTCATCCAGGGCGTCTGTTTTATGTTTAACGTCTTCCACGAAGGCGTCTTTCATCATATCTGCTGCTTCTGTGAATTTGCGCCCTCCCCTCGGGCGTCTTTTTATTTGGCAGTGCCTTGCACCAAGGCGCGTTTTTCTTCGATCGTGCGCACCACTTATATTTGACGCCCTCTGTCAGAGGCGTCTTTATCACGTTTAGCGCCCCACATCAAGGCACGTTTTTGCATTATCTGTGAGCCTCTCCCAGTGATTCACGATAGCTACGCTGTCGTCTCTTTTATTGGTAGCGACTGACGCTACGTCGCCTCTTTCCTGTGTGTTTACAGAGCTTTGCTGTTTCTGTCTATTCATGCTGGATTCATACTTACATTGATTATTTGATTATATTACTGTGATTGGCTTATCTTATACTGCATTTTGTGGTATTTGGTTGAGAGACCTCCTCTCTCTACACTAGGATTCCACACACCTCTCTTGGAATCGGGACAACCCTCCATTGAGCATTCCGTCTCTTTGGACCGGAAATCCCTTTTCCAAGACCTCCGTAAGTCCCCGCACCCGTGGATTCCCTCACGGACGCTGGGCCGGTTGTACCCTTGAAGTACCCGGAGTTTAGAGAACCTATCGTTGGTAAGAAGAGAGAGAACCTAGTTAACCCGGAGACTACACTTGGATCCAAACTAGGTTTCACTTTGCAAAGAGGAGTGAATTATTCTGCAATTTAACTCACTCTAATCTCAAACATAACACTAAAATCTTGCGTTCATCTCAACTTGATTGCATAAACTTGGTTGGGTTGATTTGCTTAAGCTTGTTTCGATTGGGTGATTGATTGTGTAATAATTCCTTCATAAAGCTTTCTCTCTTTTTAAGCATGCAACTCCGTTCAGGTAAGATTATCAACATGGCAAGCTACGGGTATTCCTATGATGATGTGGAAGAAAACGTTTTTGGTCAATCATATGAGGTTCCCCAAGATTCTATCTATCATGAGGGGAATTACCCTCCTCCTCATTCTCATTATCCTCAAGTTCATGTGGTTGATACCACTACTCAAGAGGTTGTGCCCTCTTCTCAGGCTTTACCCTCCAACACTTCAGGGAACCCCTCCCCATCTTTCAATGTTACTGATTTGATTAATGCTCTATCTCAATTAGATGACTCCCAGCGGCAGGCAGTTCAGGCCGCTTTGAAAGGGAAGTCTGTTCCCTCTTCATCCTCCAATCCCCCTCCGGCCGAGAGTGGCCATCACCTCACCAATGACCAGGCGGTCTTGCACAAACCCCCCTCTTGTCCACCAACGCCTGGTGCGGCTATGCCGGCCCAACAAGCAAGCTACTCAGCGGTTAGGCCTCAGTTTCTCTAACCTCCCCGAATTCTACGGACGCCTATACCGAATTCTTTCATTCAAAATCCGGCCCCGGTCGAGTCCGATACCAATGTTCTACTGCTCCAGAAGTTGGCCAGCATGGAAGAGCAACTTAAGAAAGTTACTGCAGCCAAGAATGCCCCGAGATCTCTCTCCCTACACTGCCAGTTTTCCATCTGCCGCTTCTGAGATGCCGAATTTTCGGCGATACAATGGACTGGCAATCCTTTCATTCATTTGAAGGATTTCATGTACGAGACCTCCTTTTGGCAAGATAATAAGGCCTCTTTGGCTTATTTGTTTAGAAGATCTTTAGAGGGGCCAGCCCTCGAGTGGTTTTATTCCTTGGAACCCGCAGATGCCAGCAATTTTGATGTGGTTCAAAGGAGATTCTTGCAGAAGTACAGGGACCGGGTTGGACCCTCCTTTCAGTTACAGATTTGGTTGCAGAGAAAATGAAGCCCGAGGAGGACTTCATCATATTTGCTGATAGGTGGCGATCAATGGCCGAAAAGTTGAAAGATACGTTGTCTGAACCGGAACAGGTTAAGATGATTATATCCAATGCAACCCCTCAGTTCCGGCACATATTAGCCATGAACAGATTGACAACCATGGAGGAGCTCTATGAAAGAGCTCGTTATATTCAAACCCAAATGAAGGATTCGCCCATCATGGGCATGTTTGAACCAAAGCCAAAGTTGTTCAAGAAAAATACAAATGTCAACAATAGCGGGCCCACGACTGAGGGCACCGTCATCAATGAGCAGGTTGGCGCGGTCGGCAACCCCACACCTTTTCGCCAATCTAACCCACGACCCCCCACCTCCATCACAAGGCACCCTCTTAATTCACCCCCACAACACCAATTTACTCCTCAACCTTCCCTTGCTCCTCCACAAAACCAAGGCCCCACGCAGATCCTCAGCTCCGCAACAGTACCACCAAGTACCGCCACCCACTAACTATGGACCGCAACAACAACAGCAAAGGAGACCACTTGGCCCCAAAAGGGCCCATTATCCGCCATTGCCAGAAAGTCTCCCAGACATATTCAATGCCTTGATGGCTGCCAACTTGCTCATGCTACCAAAGGAAAGGGCCGCGTGGCCCGCTAATGTTGACACGTCCCGCTATTGTGTTTTCCACCGCTCTCCTGGCCATAATGTCGACCATTGCTTCCATTTCAAAGATTATATTTATGATCTGAATGACCAGGGTGGCATTAATTGGGACGAGATGAGACAGTTCATCGCCACTATGAAAGTAAGAAAGCCTCCTCGACAACAACAGGCTCAGCAGCCACAGCAACCAGCTCCACAGCCGCAACAGCAAGCTCCAGCACCTCAGCAGGATATGGGGATTGTCCACAACCCATTGTCAGAGCACCCGCCAAATCAGCACGTTAACCCTGTCACGTCTCTCCATGAGGTGGAGAGAGGATAGGGATGGCATGAAGAAAACGCCTCTATCAGGGCATTTAATCATAATCCAAATCAACCTCCGCGCCTTTTGCGCACGCTTCCTTCTTCTTCTACTCCCCAATTGGCCCGAGCTCTTCTACGCCCCGTTAATCCACCTGCTCCCACCAATTCTCCATCTTTGCCAACCCGATCTCTCCTTACCCGCTTACCGCCTCCGCAGCCTACCACGCAGCAAACTCCGCCATCCACCACCAACCCTTCACCTTCGCCGTCTAGACCACTCCTTATCCACTCACCACCAACACCTGTCACATCCACCACCATTACTCCCCCACCGGCAAGGAGCCCTCCACCATCAGTTCCCCCATCTTTTATACACAGATCTCTCTTCATTCCATCCACTAACTCTTCTCACACTCGGGCACCCTTTCCTACTCCTACGCCTCCTGTGGGGGCTTCTTCGTTGAACTCCTCACCAACACCCCCACGGGAGTTCCTTCTTTAAACACCCCTCCACCATTTCTTAACGCCAATACACCCTCTTATTCTTCCAACCCTCCTCCTTTACTTGCCCCGACAGAGGCACGACAGAACGTGGCACCGCTCCGTAGTGGACGGATGTTCCAGCGCATCTTTCCCCAAAGAGAGCAAGAGCCCGTGCATGGGCTTAATGAACAAGAACAGGAGCAAGAGTCCGTGCCCGGCACTCAGTATGATTTGTTAAAGCATCTTGACCGGACTCCAGCAAGGATTTCAATTTTAGAACTGATCAAAAGGTCAACCACTCATCAGATGGCCCTGAAAGAATATCTGCAGAAGGTCATGGTCAATGAGGACATTCCGGTCGAGCAGATAGCCACAGTATTAACGCCCGCTAGCAGTCAGCCGGCGATTACTTTTCATGAGCATGAACTGGCACCACTCTCAGCAAGGAAATATGCTCTGTGCATCACAGTGGATATCAATAAGGTAGCGGTGAAATAATGTCTAGTGGACACTGGGGCATCTATCAATGTATTGTCGCCAAGTACTTTGAAGATGTGCGGCATTCCTGAAAACTTGATTCGGCCATCTACCATAACAGTCACAGCATATGACAATACTAAGAAGCCTCCTCTAGGCATGATCACATTAAAAGTCAGTTTGGGTCCGGCTACAATCACAGCAGATTTCACATTTTGGACATGGATCCAACATTTAATGGCATTCTGGGCCGCCCCTACATTCAACAGCTCGATGCAGTGCCCTCTACAAACCATCAGTGCCTCAAGTTTCCACACAAGGGCCGCATTATCAAAGTTACCAGTATGCCAATTCTGCCAGAGGAAGATATACACTTGGCTTCATCAGTTCCTTCTATTTGGCCTGCCAACAAGCCGTTGCTATCAATGCTAGACCTCCCTCACCCACGGCCAATGTCGCCCGAGACAGTCACGACAATTGCTATGACACCCTTGCCTTCCAAGGGGAAGAAGAAGAAGAAAAGCATGATAAACACCCCTGGCTGGAAAATCCTAATGAAAATGGGGTATCAAAACGGCAAAGGTCTGGGTGCCAGTTGTCAAGGCAGGACTAGGCCTATTAAGCCTCAGAAATTGATTACACGAGGCGGCCTGGGCTACAAAGGGCCGGGCAAAAATGAAGATGAACCATGGGCAGTTATGACATCCACCTTGAAGACAGATCGCCAGCCGCTTACTTGGACATTGTAGACACATTTTATTAAAGGTGGCGTCAGATAATGAGCAGACTACAATAATCACCTCCATTCTAGACTGTCAAGATGTTCATGCGAGACAGTTTGCTCGCCATATTGCACCATTGGCCACTTATAAAGCCCTGGAGTCCTAAGGCCTGATAAAAGAAGGAAGATGGATGATCCAGAGTGTGATTGGTACAGATGGTTCGATATGTATGATATTACTATTGCCTTGAGCCGTCTCTTTATGCCAACTGATCTGGAATGGCCGCCACTAATACATGAATTGATTGAAAAGCCGGCTGTGATTACAGATAAGAGGTAGTTGCTGATGATTATACGGACACTGAAGAGCCAGATGTTCCATATGAAGAAGGTTTTACAATAGACAGGCTGTGGGCAGGCCTCTTTTCCCTCACTTCTGTGCATCCGTCTATTCTTTCCTCTCTACATTCTCAATTGTTCTCTCGCGTGCCGAGACCGCCGCCAATTATGATCAGATTTTCTCCAGATTCACTGCAGATTTCTCTCCCGATTCCTCCCTTGCTCCTCGAGCAATTCTCCAAACTCTCCATCACACCCCCGCGTGGGTCATCTCTGATTCAATCTTTCTCCAAGCTTTCAATCTCCACTCCTCCTGCTATTCTCCCTTCACATTGCTTTCTTCTAGAAAAGGAAAATAAAAATGAAGATAAAGATAAAAGCGAAAAAAAAAGCCAAAATACCAACTCTTCAGCCCTCCATCTCCGTTGAGGAGACTTCTTATCTCTTTTCCGAGTGTGTCCCGACCCAGGGGCCACTCTTCCATGATTCATTGATAAATCTTTTCTCCCCCTCTGGTGAGGGGTCTTCTTCTGTATCACCTCCTGTATCCACTTTTTCACCTCCTTCCTTCAATCAAGCTAGTTGTTCTTCTTCTTCTAATAAAATTCATGGGGTAGATTTTCATAAGAAATCCAAGGGTAAGCAGATTCCCCGTAGGTTTCTATTGGAGTTAGCCAGAAGATGCCAGGCTTGTTTAACTCTTCCTGAATTTGTGGAGAATCCGATTATCCTGCTAGAATTGGAATATGAGGGTACTTGTGCTTCTTATGAGGGTTTTGGTGTCTATGAAATTATGAATGATGAAGACCCTATTGAAGAGGGGGAGGAAAGTTATGAAGAATATGAGGACGAGGCTGACGCTTTTGCCAGTGGCATGAGAAGATTTGATGAACCATCAGCCTCAGTAGAAGAGCCTACCAAAGAAATAAATTTGGGTACGAAGAAGACCTAGGATTGTCCTCATCAGCAAGAATTTGCCGCCCTCCGAAGAGGAGGCGCTTATTTTGGTACTTCAAGAATACAAGGACACGTTTGCGTGGAGTTATGAGATATGCCTGGATTAGACCCTGCGCTCGTTGAACATCGGCTTACACTTAAGCCGGGGTCTGTCCCGATCAAACAACGGTTGAGACGTTTCCACCCTAACATGGCTTTAAAGATGAAAGAAGAGGTCGACAAGCTTCATAAGGCTAGGTTTGTTAGAGTTGTCCTCTATCCGAATTGGGTGGCTAACATCGTCCCAGTCATGAAGAAAGATGGAAAGTTCGGATTTGTATAGACTTTCGGGACCTCAACCGTGCGTGTCCTAAAGATGACTTCCCCCTCCCTCATATTGATGTTTTGATTGATAATACGGCATGATTTGAGACTCTCTCCTTTATGGATGGCTTTTCAGGTTACAATCAGATTCATCTCGCTGAAGAAGATCAAGAGAAAACATCATTCACTACGCCATGGGGGACTTACTGCTATGTGGTCATGCCTTTTGGACTCAAGAATGCTGGAGCCACCTATCAGAGGGCTATGATGGCAATTTTTCATGATATGATCCATATTTATATTGAGGTGTATGTGGATGACCTGGTAGTGAAATCAAGGACAAGGATTGAGCATCCTCGGGTTCTAGCTAAAGTCTTGCAAAGATCACGAGAGTATCAATTGAAAATGAACCCCAAGAAGTGTGTATTTGGTGTTTCATCAGGGAAATTCCTTGGATTTATTGTTAGCAAAAGGGGAATTGAAGTTGATCCCAATAAGGCGAAGGCCATCAGAGACATGCCTCCTCCCAAGAATTTGAAGGAAGTTCGAGGATTAATCGGGAGATTACAATTTATTCGCCGCTTCATCTCCTAGCACTCACAAAGATGCATGCCGTTTTACGAGCTTACTAAGCTGGGGGTCAAGTTTAATTGGGATGACAAGTGTAAGGCAGCTTTTGACGGATTGAAGGATTATCTGGCCAATCCTCCTGTCCTGAGGCCGCCAATTCTGGGCAAACCACTTATCCTCTATGTTTCTATCCTGGATGACTCCGTAGGTGCTGTCCTAGCTCAAGTGGACGAAGAAGGGAAGGAGAGGGCAGCATACTACTTGTCTAAACTTCTCAACCCTTGTGAGCAGAGGTACTCAGCCATGGAGAAGACTTGCGCTGCTTTAGTCTGGGTAGTTCAGAAGTTAAAACATTATTTCTTAGCTCACGAGGTTCACCTCATTGCTCGCATGAATCCGATTAAATTCCTTCTTGAAAAATCTATTCTTACCGACCGATTGGCACGCTGGCAAAGCTTCCTTTCACAGTTTGACATCACTTACATTCAACAGAAAGGAATCAAAGGTTATGCCATCGTCGAACATCTTGCTCACCACCCTCTACCCCGATTTGATCCTGTCAATTCAGAGTTTCCAGATGAAGAACTAATGTCCATTAATCAACCCCACGATCCTATGTGGACATTACATTTTGATGGAGCTCTAAATTCCCAAGGAAGAGGGATCGGCATGGTTCTTTTAACACCAGAAGGGGTCACCATCCCATTTGCTGCTCAGCTCACTTTCCCTGTCACAAACAACATAGCTGAGTATGAGGCTCTTTTGGCCGGTCTTCAAACCGCTCATAGATATGGTGTTACCCAATTACGAATTGTTGGTGATAGTCAGCTCATTATGCGCCAGGTGCTTGTCAAGTGCCGCACTATCAATCCTAAACTCAAGCCCTACCAGGAACTTGCTTCAGCTTATGCCAAACTCTTTACCAAGTTAATCTTCATTCATGTTCCTCGAAGCCAGAACATCCTAGCCGATGCTCTTGCCTCTTTGGCCTCTGCTCTAGTCTTCCCTCCCGAGCGTGATTTTCATGTTCCTCTCATTCATCAGCGTGACACTCCAGCTATTAAGGATCGTGCATTCCTCGATATTAGGGACAAGGTGCTCGAGAAGGTCAGGCGGAGTGAAGCTTTTAAAGGCAAAGAGGTCATGCTATTGGATTGGCAAGAAGAATTGGCTGATGAAGAGAAACTTTGGTATTATGAGATTGCCAGATATTGCAATGATCAGTCCTATCCCGAGGAGGCCACAGCAGAAGAGAAGAAAGCAATTAGAAGAGTGGCTCAACGTTATGTTTTGGTTGGAGGTGTGCTCTATAGGAGAGGGCTCATAGGTGTTTTGTTAAGATGCCTCGACGACGATGAATCTTGGAAGGTCGTGGAAGAGTCGCATTCAGGAGTGTGTGGTGGTCATGTGAATAGCCAGATGCTAGCTAAGAAGATCCTTAGGCTAGGTTTCTATTGGCCAACTCTAGAAGAGGATTGCTCCATTTATGTTCGAAGGTGTGTTAAGTGCCAACTGCACGCCGACAAAATTCATTCTCCTGCTTCTTCACTCCATCCTATGTCTTCCCCAAGGCCTTTCTCCATGTGGGCTTTTGATATCATTGGACCTCTTGGTGATTCGAACCTCCTGACCAAGCAAAAGTTGTTCATCCTGACGGCAACGGAATACTTCACCAAGTGTGCGGAAGCGGAAGCATTCGTGGAAATCAAAGCATCAACTATCTGCAAGTTCATAATGAAGAACATCATCGCAAGGTTCGGCATCCCGAGTACCATCGTCACCGACAATGGACCTCAATTCATCTCTCAAGAGCTCAAGGATCTCTGCAACAGGTATAACATTGCATTGCATCATTCTTCTCCCTATTATCCGCAGGGCAATGGCCAGGCAGAGGCCACTAATAAAACTTTAATCAAAATCGTTAAAAAGACGTGTGAGGCTAATAAATTTTTGGATTGGCCAGACAAGCTGGTTGAAGCTCTCTGGGCCTATCGCACTTCCATTCGTACCCCTACTGGGCAAACCCCTTTCGCCCTTACTTATGGAATGGAGGCGGTAGTCCCTTATGAGATTCTCATTCCATCTCTGCGAGTACAATTGGACAAGGAACTCTCTATTGATGAGCGTCGTGATTCACTCCTTGCCCAGTTGGAACTCCTAGATGAGAAGCGTCTGGTCGCCGCTGAGCATGCGCGCGTTTATCAAAACAGGCTGTCACGTTTTTATCAAAAGAAAGTAATTGAGAGAAAATTTAAAGTCGGTGAGATGGTAATCAAGAGAATCTTCGTAAAACCTGGTGGGCCCCATTCAAAACTCCAACCAAACTGGGAAGGACCATTCGTCATAAATGATGTTTATCCTGGCAATGCTTATAAATTGATTAATGCTGAAGGACAAGAGCTAACTCATCATTGGAATGGTCTGTACCTTAAGAAATACTATCCCTAATTCAAAATTCAACAAAAAAAAGAGAGAAATTTTCCAAAATCCAAAAAATATAGAAATTCTCCAAAAAGAATGAAAATTTCAAGATGGTTGCCATGATTGCAAGGACGCAAGGTCCGAAAGGTTAAAATTCAGTATTCATTCATCAGTCTTGTTAACTCAAAATGGGGTCGACACCCACACACACTACACGCTTACCCTTGAACTCAAGCGGTGCAAAATCCGATGGAAAGTCAAAACCTGACTAAAGGTGAAGACAATACCCATTCTTTTCCTCTTCGGCCTATAAAGGAGGAAGGAAGGTCTCGGGGTAGACCCGCCAAGCCTATCCGCCGCCCTAGTAGGTGGAAGTCAGGGCCTAAAAGGGAACAAAATGCCACAAATGCAAAGTACAATTAGGTTTTTTTTCATCAATGCAAATCAATTCCGAAGTGAAAGTCAAATCGTGAAAGAAAAGCATGACAAGAGGGCAAAGTCCCTGCAAGGAAAACCTTGGGCGTATGCATGCAATATAAAAGAGGCAAAAGGTAATAAAATTTTCCTATGCCAAAGACCGAACCCCAACAGGCATAGGGTAGGGGAGGTAGTTTTACCTTAAGCTTTTCAGAATCCCTTATGGGCTTCCTTATATTTTCTTCCATCTCTTTCTTTGTGGTAAGTCATAAACCAGCAGAATGGTCAAGACTGACCTAGGAGATTGCACCGGGCGAGATCTTGCGTATAAGTTTAACCAACGGCACGTCGACTCCCTTTTGATTAATCAAGAAAGTTCAATGAATCCTCAATGATGACCATGTAGGACCAAGTGCCCTAGTAGCTTTGTCAACCTAATGCTGAAAGCAGGAAAATTAACGCCTCTGAATGAGGCGCCTTTTTAAATTAACGCCTTTGAATAAGGCGCCTTTTCTGAAATTAACGCCAGAGAAGAAGGTCGTCCTTTTTTAAATAACGCCCTTGTGTGGGCCGTCTTTTCAACAAAATTCAAAAACATTTTCAAATTCACGCCGTCACCTAGGGCGTCTTTTGTTTAAATAACGACCTAATCTAAGGCGCGTCTTTTGAAAAATAAAAGAAAAAAATAAATATAAAAGGAAAAGAAAAGAAAAGAGGAAATGGGGTTTATTCTTCATGTGCGTGCTTGCATTATAGCATAGGGCATCTTGATTATTGTTTGCATACGTGTGCTTGCGTGTTGCATCTCCCTTTATCGGTTATTTCGTTTGCCTTATTTGATTAAAGGTTTGGCCCCTAGACCCGCTATCCAGGTCAAAAGTAAAGGCACCCCTTGCTTATTGAGCAAGGGGCCAAGTCGAACAGATGAATTAATCTGTTTATTCAAGTGTGAACCACAGTTGCAGGTACAGGGCAAAGTAAGGTAAAACAAAGAACGTTGAAAAGAAACAAAGTACACAGCCACAAGTACACAACTACACAATTGCTCAGGTAACAAAAAAATCTCAATCTCATATATATATACATCATGAATATCTGAGTACAGGTGTGAGGGTGGAGGAGTACAAGTAAGTCTCTCAGCTCTCACCTCCACCCTCCTCTCTCCTACTCTCTACCTCGTCCTCGCCGTCCCGAGGAGGCGCTGGTGGAGGGGGCATGGGCCCACGTGAAGAAGATGGAACTCGAACCTGGCCCCCTGCCTCGCTCCTCTCTCGAAGAGAAGAACCCGCCACAAAGGTGGAGCTGGTGAAGGAGTACCCCACAGCACGCGCTCGCTCACGCCCTCACTCGAGACGCTCCTCAGACACTCGTAGCCGCTCCTGAGAAAGGGCTAGCTGCGTCCTCAGGTTCGCCAGCTCACTCTCACGCGCCGCCACCTGCCCCTGGTATCGGGCACGGTCCGTCTGCTGCTGCTCGTGGTGCCGGTCACGATCCGCCAGGTGCTCCTCTCGCTCTCGAGCGTGCTCTCATCGCTCCAGCTCAAGAGCAACCCGTAGCTCTGCCACGTACTGAGGCAGCTCCTCCCGTCGCCTCAGGGACCGCTCCAGCTCTGTAATCCGCTGCTCGCGGATCGCCAGCTCTGTCCCTGCCAGGGCAGCCTGGGTACGTGCCGCCTGCAACTGTCTGGTCTGCAAACAGAGCTTGGATAGTTGTGCACTCTTCTCCATCTTCATTGCTGCCGAGATCCCGTGTCTTGATTGGAGGGAGATGAGATGGATCTTCAAGCATTTGTCGTGGAAGCCCAAGTTGAGGAAGGCACCGGTGTGAGTTGTATAGAACGAATTCTGAAGCGCCTATGAGTCGAAGGTCCGTGCCGGGGGAGAATCGTGCGCGGAGTTCTTGAGTCTTGAGTATTCCCGGGCGCAAGTAAAAAGGTTCTTTGGCATTACCTTGAGATGTTCTCTCCATTCCACTCTCTTTTTGATTTGAGGTATTCGGTTCATCACCCTATTGCTTATTCCTAATGAACCGGTCATGTAAGAGAGTGGGCTTTTTGAGAAGATTCTAGAAGGTTGTTGGGTCTCCTCGCAAGGATCAAACATGAAGTACCCAACTTGAGAGTGCTAGCATGCATCCATAGATGGGTCTTCTCATTGCCGCTGAGGTAAGCCCGCTATAGAGATAGGCTAGAATTGCCGCTCCCGCTCTCTCTCCTTCCCATAGGCTCACTATTGCGCTTAATTAGGTTTCTTCCAAGAAGTCTTCCGTGGATGGAAATAGGATTGCTCCCGCCAAGCACACCACGAAAGCTTTTGCTACCCGCTCTATCTCTTCATCTTCTTTAGCTTGATCGAATCTCTTGTACACCCAAGAAGCAAGCTTTAAGAGATTGATTCCCTTGGAAGCTTTGATTTGGTTCACTAAGTTTGGGCTGAGAATTAAACTTGTTAGCAGCTCATGTGAGGAGATTGGTCTTGGCATGATGGCCATCTTTTCCTCTTCTCCTTGCTTGATCTTCTTTAGGCCCAAGAGCATCTCTAGTTCTTCTAAGAGGATTGAGGCCTCAAAAGTTGAGAATAGGAAGGTATGAGTGGAAGGGTGCCATATTTCAATTAGAGCTCCTATGGCAGCCCAATCAAGGTGAATCTGGTCATAATGTTTGACATGGGTGACTAGGCTTAAGAGGTGCCATCTTGCTAAGTAGACCCTCATATCTGAAGAGAACTTGGAGAGGAGAAGAGGCAGCCACTTAATCTTTGTGAATCTCCTGGCTCCTGGAACATTTGGATAATCCTGTAGGTAAAAGAAAGGAACAGAGAAAGGATGAGAATACAGAACAGAAGGACTATAGAGATATGAAAGAAAGAACAGAAAGAAATAATTCCACTTTACCTGGTTCATGGCAATTCGACTGCTGATATGCCCATTGATTTCGGTTAGTCTGAGAGTGGAACTCTTGGATCTCTTAATAGCTCTCTCCATCTTCGGTCTGCAGCGGTCGCAGCACCTGTGAACAGACAAAAGAAGCAGAAGAAGCAGGAATTCGATGAATGTGATTGATTATAAGGAAGTTTCTTCCTTTTTATAGAAGTTTGGGGAGTTTAATGCCCGTTCGGAGTTGCAGGTTGATTACCATTAGGATTGGGCTTAGCTTTCGAATCGGAGTCGGAAGCGCGTTGTTAATTAACGTCCTCTCTTGGGGCGTCAATTGTTGAATTGACGACTTGACCGAAGTCGTGTGTTATTTCGCGTCTCCAGGAGGGTCGTCTTCTTCTTGAACTCTCGGTGCATTTAACGCCTTGATGAAGGGCGTGTTTTATCTTTAGACGCCTTGATGTCAGTCGTCTCTTATGAATTTGACGCCATGCATTCCAGTCGTTATTTTGTTAACTTGCATATTTGATTCTCCATATGCTTTGATGAACTTAAGTGCTATCTTTTAATTGGAGCTATTTTTGGTTAAGCACTTATGATCATATTTTGCTTTGCTTTGAGAGAAGTAATGAGTTTTTAAGTGCAGAAGATTGCAGAGTTCGAGGAGCATGGGTCGCTCGTGGAAGTAACATCATTCTTATTTCTTGTGTTTCTTTCCTGTATGCATTGTTACTATATGATATCTACGCTATTATAGCATATCAAGGACCTTGTGGTTCTGATGAACCTGGAATTTGAGTTCCCCTTCATCAAAAACGGTGATAATTCCAGGAGAGTCTTGATCGCACGGATAGGCCGTTGAGTCATTAAAGGTTTGGGACGATGGTTCCACTTTCTGGGTTGATGCGCGGACAAACGGGTTTCGACTTAGTGACAGCTCAGAGATCTGGATTCTTGACCAAATCTAGATGGCTTAGCAATATTATCCTTGATTATTTTCTATTTTTAGTTTATTTTATTTTTTCCTTTTAGCCCAGCATGCATCATGTTGGACTTTAAGCTTCATGGTGAAAATCTTCATATTATGGCAATAATGAAGGTCACTCGCTCTTGATTGAGTTGACATGAGAAATTCCATTCCAAATCGTATACTTTATTCTCTCTGAAGCCGCTCAGGCTAGTTCCTTGAAACTGTTCCTTTTGCTGGATCTTCATCTCGATTCCCTTTATTTTTCTACAAATCCACCTTGGTTGTAGCACGTCCACATTGGCTGGTAACCGCTCTCCAATGGTGTCTCCCTGTCGTGCCCACGTGCACATTTTATTTACTTAGTTTAGTCTCCTATATCCAGCAAATCGATGCTTCCTTGGAATCACCTGGAGTTTGTTTCACTTTGAATCTTGGAAAGATTTTCAATGCTTAGTGTCTGAGACGTGTCACATCACACCTTGGCATCTACTTATCAGTTCGCTCCATTTCATTCCACTTCGTTTCACTTTCGCTTCATTCCGTCTCACCCTTGCAAAGCAGACGCCAAGGCGGGGCAGCTGTAGACACGCCAAAATTGACGCTATGTTGATCAAATCTCATGTCACTATGTTAACACCCCAAAGTGAACTTCAATATTTCTATAATATAAAGTTTTTCTATTTTTGTGTGTTTCTGTGATTTATTCTTGGGTTTTTGGTGATTCACGACTTGAAGAGGGGCGTGTTTCAAATAGCGACCTAATCTGGGGCGTGTTCTTAAGAAAGGACGACCACAGGGAAGGGCATCAATTCCTGGTGTTTTACGAGTCCCACCCTGATTGAAATCAATGATTAACGTCCTTCCCTAGGGCGTGTTTTTGTTTAACGCCTTTACTTCAGGCGTCTTTTCGCAATTTCCAAATAAAGAAGGCTTTTATTACCAAAATTGAATCCAGGAAGTGACGCCTTGATCATGGTCGTGTTTTGAATTAACGTCCTTGAGTAGATCGTCAATTCTGAATTGACGCCCTTTGATAGGTCGCGTCTCACCCTTTCGTGTCCTGCTTAAACTCACCGTTCCTGAAGAGTTCCCTGCCTTTCTTGGTCACCTTGCTCAATCTAGGAATTAGAGTCCTTGCCGTTAACGACCACTGTCTATTCTTATCTTCCCAAATCTGTGTTTATCTGTGTTTCCTACCCTATAAAAAGAGTCCCCTGGTTGATCTCGCGCGACGTTAGAGAAGCAGAGCTGTTGTTGTCACAGAGGTTCACGGGTGCTGGCGATTGAGATTGAGAGATTGATTTCTCTTCTGCTTCCTCCTGCTGCCACATCCGAAACAAAGTTTCTTCCCTTTACTGTTTACAGGAACAGCAGGGATCTTTTCTTCTCTCCATTATTGTCTGTTCATCTCATCATCGTATAGCCTCTTCCTTGCATTAGTTTATATTGCATCTCTCCTCTCCCTAATTCTCTAGGGGTTTTAAATAAACAAAAGGTGCATACTTTATGCTCTTCTTTCATCACCATCTTTCATCTTGGGATTGATACTATACTCATGTTTGGCTGATCTCTTTCTTTTACTTGTTTGTTCTTTGTTTAAGGGTAATCAAAGAGGAAGACCCCCTTCATCGGCCGGCCGATAGAAGGTGGAGGAAGGAACCCACATCCATCCCGCATCCTATTATCACCAGGTATTCGTGATCATCTTTTCTTCTTATTGAGGTAACCCCTCTGGCGATCACTCTCCTTAGTAGCACCACGTGCTCTTTTACTCCCTTTTTCATTATTCGCCTTATGCTTATGCATATTGCTTATTATTATTATTTGTCCTAAAAGTGGATTATTTTCCATGATTCACAAATTTGTGAATCATGAAAAATAATTTGTGAATCATGGAAAATAATCCACTTTTAAGACAAATAATAATAATAATAATAATAATGCATAAGCATAAGGAGAATAATGAAAAAGGGAGTAAAAGAGCACGTGGTGCTACTAAGGAGAATGATCGCCAGAGGGGTTACCTCAATAAGAAGAAAAGATGATCGCGAATACCTGGTGATAATAGGATGCGGGATGGATGTGGGTTCCTTCCTCCACCTTCTATCGGCCGGTCGATGAAGGGGGTCTTCCTTTTTGATTACCCTTAAACAAAGAACAAACGAGTAAAAGAATCAGCCAAACATGAGTGTAGTATCAATCCCAAGATGAAATATGGTGATGAAAGAAGATCATAAAGCGTGCACCTTTTGTTTGTTTTAAAACCCCTAGAGAATTAGGGAGAGGAGAGATGCAATAAAAACTAATGCAAGGAAAAGGCTATACGATGATGAGATGAACAGACAATAATGGAGAGAAGAAAAGATCCCTGATGTTCCTATAAACAGTAAAGGGAAGAAACTTTGCTTCAGATGTGGCAACAGGAGGAAGCAGAAGAGAAATCAATCTCTCAATCTCAATCGCCAGCACCCGTGAACCTCTGTGACAACAACAGCTCTGCTTCTCTAACCTCGCGCGAGATCAACCAGGGGACTCTTTTATAGGGTAGAAAACACAGATAAACTAAGATTTGGGAAGATAAGAATAGGCAGTGGTCGTTAACGGCAAGGACTCTAGTTCCCAGATCGAGCAAGGTGACCAAGAAAGGCAGGGAACTCTTCAGGAAAGGTGAGTTTAAGCAGGACACGAAAGGGTGAGACGCGACCTACCGAAGGGCGTCAATTCAGAATTGACGACCTGCTCAAGGGCGTTAATTCAAAACATGACCAGGATCAAGGCGTCACTTCCTGGATTAAATTTTGGTAATAAAAGCCTTCTTTATTTGGAAATTGTGAAAAGACGCCTGAAGCAAAGGCGTTAAACAAAAACACGCCCTAGGGAAGGACGTTAATCATTGATTTCAATCAGGGTGGGACTCGTAAAACACCAGGAATTGACGCCCTTCCCTGTGGTCGTCCTTTCTTAAGAACACGCCCCAGATTAGGTCGCTATTTAAAAAACGCCCCTCTTCATGTCGTGAATCACCAAAAACCCAAGAATAAATCACAGAAACACACAAAAATAGAAAAACTTTATATTATAGAAACATTGAAGTTCACTTGGGGGCGTTAACATAGTGACATGAGATTTGATCAACAAAGCGTCAAATTTGGCGTGTCTACAGCTGCCCCGTCTTGGCGTCTGCTTTGCAAGGGAGTGAGACGGAATGAAGCGAAAGTGAAACGAAGTGGAATGAAATGGAGCGAACTGATAAGTAGATGCCAAGGTGTGATGTGACACGCCTCAGACACTAAGCATTGGAAATCTTTCAAAGTGAAACAACTCCGGGTGATTCCAAGGAAGCATCGATTTGCTGGATATAGGAGACTAAACTAAGTAAATGAAATGTGCACGTGGGCACGACAGGGAGACACCATTGGAGAGCGGTTACCAGCCAATGTGGACGTGCTACAACCAAGGTGGATTTGTAGAAAAATAAAGGGAATCGAGATGAAGATCCAGCAAAAGGAACAGTTTCAAGGAACTAGCCTGAGCGGCTTCAGAGAGAATAAAGTATTTGATTTGGAATGGAATATCTTGTGTCAACTCAATCAAGAGCGAGTGACCTTCATTATTGCCATAATATGAAGATTTTCACCATGAAGCTTAAAGTCCTACAAGATGCATGCTGGGCTAAAAGGAAAAAATAAAATAAACTAAAAATAGAAAATAATCAAGGATAATATTGCTAAGCCATCTAGATTTGGTCAAGAATCCAGATCTTGAGCTGACACTAAGCCGAAGCCCGTTTGTCTGCGCATCAACCCAGAAAGTGGAACCATCGTCCCAAACCTTTAATGACTCAACGGCCTATCCGTGCGATCAAGACTCTCCTGGAATTATCACCGTTTTTGATGAAGGGGAACTCAAATTCCAGGTTCATCAGAACCACAAGGTCCTTGATATGCTATAATAGCGTAGATATCATATAGTAACAATGCATACAGGAAAGAAACACAAGAAATAAGAATGATGTTACTTCCACGAGCGACCCATGCTCCTCGAACTCTGCAATCTTCTGCACTTAAAAACTCATTACTTCTCTCAAAGCAAAGCAAAATATGATCATAAGTGCTTAACCAAAATAGCACCAATTAAAAGATAGCACTTAAGTTCATCAAAGCATATGAAGAATCAAATATGCAAGTTAACAAAATAACGACTGGAATGCATGGCGTCAAATTCATAAGAGACGACTGACATCAAGGCATCTAAAAATAAAACATGCCCTTCATCAAGGCGTTAAATGCACCGAGAGTTCAAGAAGAAGACGACCCTCCTGGAGACGCGAAATAACACACGACTTCGGTCAAGTCGTCAATTCAACAATTGACGCCCCAAGAAAGGACGTTAATTAACAACGCGCTTCCGACTCCGATTCGAAAGCTAAGCCCAATCCTAATGGTAATCAACCTGCAACTCCGAACAGGCATTAAACTCCCCAAACTTCTATAAAAAGGAAGAAACTTCCTTATAATCAATCAAGCAGCTCGTCCACTTCCTGCTTCTTCTGCTTCCTCTGTCTGTTCACTGGTGCTGCGACCGCTGCAGACCGAAGATGGAGAGAGCTATTAAGAGATCCAAGAGTTCCACTCTCAGACTAACCGAAATCAATGGGCATATCAGCAGTTGAATTGCCATGAACCAGGTAAAGTGGAATTATTTCTTTCTGTTCTTTCTTTCATATCTCCATAGTCCTTCTGTTCTGTATTCTCATCCTTTCTCTGTTCCTTTCTTTTACCTACAGGATTATCCAAATGTTCCAGGAGCCAGGAGATTCACAAAGATTAAGTAGCTGCCTCTTCTCCTCTCCAAGTTCTCTTCAGACATGAGGGTCTACTTAGCAAGATGGCACCTCTTAAGCCTAGTCACCCATGCCAAACATTATGACCAGATTCACCTTGATTGGGCTGCCATAGGAGCTCTAATTGAAATATGGCACCCTTCCACTCATACCTTCCTATTCTCAACTTTTGAGGCCTCAATCCTGTTAGAAGAACTAGAGATGCTCTTGGGCCTAAAGAAGATGAAGCAAGGAGACGAGGAAAAGATGGCCACCATGCCAAGACCAATCTCCTCACATGAGCTGCTAACAAGTTTAATTCCCAGCCCAAACTTAGTGAACCAAATCAAAGCTTCCAAGGGAATCAATCTCTTAAAGCTTGCTTCTTGGGTGTACAAGAGATCCGATCAAGCTAAAGAAGACGAAGAGATAGAACGGGTGGCAAAAGCTTTCGTGGTGTGCTTGGCGGGAGCAATCCTATTTCCATCCACAGAAGACTTTCTAGAGGAGACCCAATTAAGCGCAATAGTGAGCCTATGGGAAGGAGAGAGAGCGGGAGCGGCAATTCTAGCCTATCTCTATAGCGGGCTTACCTCAACGGCAATGAGAAGACCCATCTATAGATGCATGCTAGCACTCTCAAGTTGGGTAGATCTCCACTTCAAGTTCGATCCATGCGAGGAGACCCAACAACCTTCTAGAATCTTCTCAAAAAGTCCACTCTCTTACATGACCGGTTCATTAGGAATAAGCAATAGGGTGATGAACCGGATACCTCAAATCAAAAAGAGAGTGGAATGGAGAGAACATCTCAAGGTAATGCCAAAGAACCTTTTTACTTGCGCCCCGGGAATACTCAAGACTCAAGAACTCCGCGCACGATTCTCCCCCGACACGGACCTTCGACTCATAGGCGCTTCAGAATTCCTTCTATACAACTCACACTGGTGCCTTCCTCAACTTGGGCTTCCATGACAAATGCTTGAAGATCCATCTCATCTCCCTCCGATCAAGACACGGGACCTCGGCAGCAATGAAGATGGAGAAGAGTGCACAACTATCCAAGCTCTGTGGAAAATCAACAAGGCTCATCATCCTGTGGAGAACTTAGAAGAAGACAGAGAACAGTGGAAGTCTTATGTAATTGCTTTAAGAAGCTTGAGGCCCAAAATGGCTCATTGAAGCAATGCAATCTTTTCTCCTAATAAATCAACGATAATATTCTGATTGAGCCATAACACAATGATTCTGATCAAATCTTCCAATAACCTGCGATTCTGTTGCAAATAACGACCCAGTCAATGTCGTTAATTCCATAAATGACGCCTCAGCATACGTCGTCTTCAACGATTGATCTCTCATAATGGACGCCTTCACCTGTGGCTGTTAGCTGAATAACGTCTTAAGACAAGGCGTTAATTCGATTTATATTCCAAAAAGTATTCGTTAAAATTCCAAAAGTAACGCCTTCAGCAAAGCCACGTTTTATATAAATAACGCCTCAAGCATAGTCGTTACTCAGAAACAGTAATCATCACTCACATCACATCAATCAATCCCCACTGAATGCGTCTGACGACGGTTATCATTCCCCATGCAAACAAAAATAACGCCTTAAGAAATGTCATCAATTATCAAGAAACGCCCTGGTTTCAGTCGTTAATTCCATAAGACACGGCCTTCCTTAAGTCGTGAATTCTTTTTGACCGTTCGACTTAACTTTCCCTCCTTTCTTCTTCTTCCTTCGTCCTCTTTTCTTCTTTCTTTCTTCTCTCCCACTGCAAACCCTAACCGAACACCCTCCCCAC
The DNA here is from genome assembly GCA_022559845.1 of Amorphophallus konjac. Taxonomy (NCBI): domain Eukaryota; kingdom Viridiplantae; phylum Streptophyta; class Magnoliopsida; order Alismatales; family Araceae; genus Amorphophallus; species Amorphophallus konjac. The sequence continues at coordinate 46,078,041 of CM040125.1, forward strand.
TCCTTCTCATTCTCTCTTCCCCTCTCATACACCCCTCTCTACACCTTAGCCCTAACCATGGCCGGCGGACTTAAACGGCAGAGGGTGGCCGCACTGGAGGTCGTGGATTTGGAGGGCGAACCTGCCCACGAGGATGCCCCCCCCCCCGCGGCGGCCGAGGAAGATCCGGCGGCCGAGGAGGCTCCGACGGCGATAGTCGGCGACGAGGCCGGAGGACGAGGCGAAGAAGATGATGATGGCGAAGACGAAGAGGGCAACAGAGAAGGAGAAGACGGCGGTGAGGAGGAAGGTGGTGACGGTGAACATGAAGACGGTGATGAGCCACCGGCCACGGTGGCGGCCGCTCCTCGCCCCGGCCAACTCCGGTGGCCTCGTCAGCCACGCCCTCCACGGGAAGAACCCAAACACCACAAGGTAGGCCCCAAACCCATTTTCCATTTTTTTAAAATTTATTTTCATTTTTCGGTATTTTCCATAGCCCTCGGGTTTAGAAAGCTCGAAACTCAGAAAAGAGACGCCCTCATGGGTGTCGTGAATTAAAGAAAAGATGCCCATACCTAGGGTCGTCAATTCATTTTCTTTATTTTGAAACAAATTAATTTCATGAGAACACGCCCTGTAGCATGTCGTCCATTTGAATTATCATTTTTTATATCAATCATGCTGTTAATTCCGTGCATTTGTTCAATTATATTTTTTTTCATGATTTATATCGCATGCTATTTTTATTTTTATTTTCAAAACCCTGGAAAACAACGCCCCCCATCGGGGCGTCAATTCAACAGATAAGGACCATAGGGATGGTCGTCCATTCAAACAATTCCAGAATAAATTATTAAAACCCAAAACCCATTTAAGAAACACGTCCTATTCAGAGGCGTTACTTAATCAAATGACGACCCTGGGACGGGCGTCAATTGGAAAACCTTTTAGGAATTTAGAAATTAACCTCAAAACCACGCCTCCCACCGGGGCGTCTCTTAGATAAACAACGACCTAGGGTAGGTCGTTAATTCAAAGCTTACTTAGAAACCACGCCCTCCTCAGGGGCGCTAATTAAACAAACCACGACCTGGGGATGGTCGTTAATTAAATCAAACATCAAAATCTCAACCAAGGCAATTAAGTGAATTTCAACAAGAATAATTGAATAATTAAGCCAAAATTCTTTCTTTATGCGTGCAGGGGTTGATGAGGACACGGATCTCCTGGGTCATTGTCCGAGCAGCATATTACGGCCTCCCCGAGTTCCAGAGAGCCAGGGTAGATGCTATGGGGTTCGGGGTCTTCCTTAGCATGGAGCCAGTCAGACCAGACCTACCACTTATCCAGGTTCTGAGGGAGAGATGGGATAGGACTAGCCGGGCATTCCTGATGCCTTGGGGTCATATGGTTCCTACCCTAGAGGATGTGGCTAGGATCACGGGACTTAGGGTAGACGGGGAGGCAGTGAGCGGGATCACCTTACCAGACTATACCGAGCTTGCCCAGAGGCTGCTAGGGTTAGAGATGGTCTACGAGATACCTAGCGAGTGTAGGACTATCTTCCGCACCGACCTGACTACAGTGATGGGCTTAGGGGATGCTAGGCATAGGTCAGGGGAGTCCTTAGAGCAGTTCTCACAGAGATTGATCGATGGGGCTAGGGCAGTCTATTGCCAGGACCCAGCCGACAGGGAGAGAGCAGACCGAGACTTGTGGAGGTTCCTACTGCTGCTGCTCGGGAGGCTATTGCTCGGCACGAAGGGCGACGTCATCAACTGTCGATTCCTAGGGATCCTCGAGGATTTAGAGGGAGTCGGCAGATACGCCTGGGGAGCGGCGCTGCTGGCGCACTTACTAGCCGACCTGTCCACGGGGACAGGATGAGAGACGACCGTCAGTGGCTTCTCACCTTTTCTTCAGGTATGCACTTATACATATATTTTTCCTTTCTTTCTTTTTTATGCATGTGAATGCCTCATTAATGCAATGCATGGATGCAGGTTTGGAGCCATCAGTACATGCCCATGGGGTGCGCCGACCCACGGCCAGGAGGTGAGGGTGCTTTCCCTCTAGCACGACGCTGGCTGCCAGTGGTGTTCGGTGCCCCACTCGGCTACGAGTTGTGGGTGCTATGGAGAGAGTTCCGAGACTTCCCTCCCTCGCTGGTATGAATGTTATGCTTTTTTTATGTTTATTTGAATTTATTATGATTATGACGAGATGACATGCATGTTCATGGATGCAGGTGCGATGGAGGCCTTACGAGGGGATGACCGACGAGGGCCAGCCATGGGTCGTAGCAGGGCGACCTCGCTTTGAGCATGAGCTTTGGGTTCACTGCTTGAGCGAGATCGAGCCGTTACGGCTTAGACTGGTGATGAGGACCTTGGGCCTGCACCAGGAGTGGATAGAGGTAGGGGAGCCGCGAGGAATCGGAAAGAAGACACGCGGTCGCACGAAGGCGATCGACTGGAGAGTGCGGTTCGAGGACCAGTACGCCGACTGGCAGTGAGGCGGGACCCGAGTCACTTCCCAGGCGACTGACAGCTCCGAGTACCTCTGGCGCTACTGGGAGGTTTATGCCGGCCGACCCCATATGAGGGTCCTAGGGGTATGTATGAATGCAATTGCTTCTAAATTAAATGCAAATGCTTATGTATCTATCATGTGACTAATATGAAATGGATGCAGGATGCACGGGACTTAGCGGCGATGGATGCACAGGCCCATCTACACAGCCTGGAGGACCAGCTAGCTGCCATACGGGCCGACCTTGAGACCCTGGTGAGTGTTTAAATTATTTCTATATGCAAATGAATTTTTGTTGAATTATTGATGATTAGCCACTGACGATTCCAGTGAATGCAGCGTGCCCAGCAGGGAGCCGTAGCGAGAGATGCAGGGGAAGCCTTCAGCTCGAGGGGACCCAGCGCAGAGGTGACCGCACTAGCGGAGCAGCTAGCAGGAGCGGTCACACGCGCCGAGGCTGCAGAGCGCGACCTCACCTCACGGGTAAATTCCAAAACTCAAACCTCATTCAATTATTGATTATATATTGCATTGTGTACTGATGAAATTCATTTTTCAGACTGAGGAGCTTCGAGCCGCTCTTACTTGCGTCTGCGAGGGACAGCAGGCGATGACTGCCCAGGTGAGTGGTTTACTTTCAGCCATGCATTGCTTATTTCATGAATTATTGCACTGTGGAACTGATGATTTGTTTACCTGTTTGTAGACCAGACAGTTACAGGCGGCACGTACCTAGGCTGCCCTGGCCGAGACAGAGCTGGCGATCCGCGAGCAGCGGATTACAGAGCTGGAGTAGTCCCTGAGGCGACGGGAGGAGCTGCCTCAGGACGTGGCAGAGCTGCGGGTTGCTCTTGAGCTAGAGCGACGAGAGCGCACTCGAGAGCGAGAGGAGCACCTGGCAGATCGTGACCGGCACCACAAGCAGCAGGAGACGGACCGTGCCCGGTACTAGGAGCAGGTGGCAGAGCGCGAGCGTGAGCTGACAGACCTGAGGACGCAGCTGGCCCTTTCTCAGGAGCGGCTACGAGTGTCTGAGGAGCGTCTCCAGCGAGGGCGTGAGCGAGCGCGTGCTGCGGGGTACTCCTTCACTAGCTCCACCTTTGTGGCGGGTTCTTCTCTTCGAGAGAGGAGCGAGGCAGGGGGCCAGGTTCGAGTTCCATCTTCTTCACGGGGGCCCATGCCCCCTCCACCAGCGCCTCCTCGGGACGGCGAGGATGAGGTAGAGAGTAGGAGAGAGGAGGGTGGAGGCGAGAGCTGAGAGACTTACTTGTACTCCTCCACCCTCACACCTGTACTCAGATATTCATGATGTATATATATATATGAGATTGACATTTTTTGTTACCTGAGCACTTGTGTAGTTGTGTACTTGTGGTTGTGCATTTTACTTCTTTTCCACCTTACTTTGCCCTGTAACTGCAGCTGTGGTTCACACTTGACAGGTTAATTCATCTGTTTGACTTGGCCCCTTGCTCAATAAGCAAGGGATGTTTTTACTTTTGACCTGGATAGCGGGTCAAGGGGCCAAGCCTTTAATCAAATAAGGTAAATGAAATAACCAATAAAGGGAGATGCAATACGTAAGCACACGTATGCAAACAATAATCAAGATGCCCTATGCAATAATGCAAGCGCGCACATGAAGAATAAACCCCATTTCCTCTTTTCTTTTCTTTTCCTTTTCTTTTTATTTTTTTTCTTTTATTTTTCAAAAGACGCGCCTTAGATTAGGTCGTTACTCAAACAAAAGATGCCCTAGGTGACGGCGTGAATTTGAAAACATTTTTGAATTTTGTTGAAAAGACGGCCCACACAAGGGCGTTATTTAAAAAAGGACGACCTTCTCAACAGGCGTTAATTTCAGAAAAGGCACCTTATTCAAAGGCGTTAAATTTCCTGTTTTCAGCATTAGGTTGACAAAGCTACTAGGGCACTGGGTCCTACACGGTCATCATTGAGGATTCATTGACCTTTCTTGATTAATCAAAAGGGGGTCGACGTGCCAGTGGTTAAACTTATACGCAAGATCTCGCCCGGTGCAATTTCCTAGGTCAGTCTCGACCATTCTGCTGGTTTATGACTTACCACAAAGAAAGAGATGGAAGAAAATATAAGGAAGCCCATAAGAGATTCTGAAAAGCTTAAGGTAAAACTAGCTCCCCTACCCTATGCCTGTTGGGGTTTGATCTTTGGCATAGGGAAATTTTATTGCTTTTTGCCTCTTTTATATTGCATGCATACGCCCAAGGTTTTCCTTGCGGGGACTTTGCCCTCTTGTCATGCTTTTCTTTCATGAATTGGAGTTATTAATAAGCACGTATGGAGTTATTTTGCTTTGCTTTGAGATAACTAATGAACTTTTGAGTGCAGAAGATTGCAGAGTTCGAGGAGCATGGGTCATGTGTAGGAGTAACATCATTCTATTTTTTGTATTCCTTTCTTGTGAGCATTGTTACTATATGGTATCTACGCTATTATAGCATATCAAGGACCTTGTGGTTCTGATGAACCTGGAATTTGAGTTCCCCTTCATCAAAAACGGTGATAATTCCATGAGAGTCTTGATCGCACGGATAGGCCGTTGAGTCATTAAAGGTTTGGGACGATGGTTCCACTTTCTGGGTTGATGCGCGGATAAACGGGCTTCGACTTAGTGTCAGCTCAAGATCTGGATTCTTGACCAAATCTAGATGGCTTAGCAATATTATCCTTGATTATTTTCTATTTTTAGTTTGTTTTATCTTTTCCTTTTAGCCCAGCATGCATCATATAGAACTTTGAGCTTCACGGTGAAAATCTTCATATTATGGCAATAATGAAGGTCACTCGCTCTTGATTGAGTTGACACGAGATATTCCATTCCAAATTAAGTACTTTATTCTCTCTGAAGTCGCTCAGGCTAGTTCCTTGAAACTGTTCTTTTGCTGGATCTTCATCTCGATTCCCTTTATTTTTCTGCAAATCCACTTTGGTTGTAACAGGTCCACATTGGCTGGTAACCGCTCTCCAATGGTGTCTCCCTGTCGTGCCCACGTTCACATTTTACTTGCTTAGTTTAGTCTCCTATATCCAGCAAATCGATGCTTTCTTGGAATCACCCGGAGTTGTTTCACTTTGAATCTTGGAAAGATTTCCAATGCTTAGTGTCTGAGACGTGTCACATCACACCTTGGCATCTACTTATCAGTTCGCTCCATTTCATTCCACTTCGTTTCACTTTCACCTTCATTCCGTCTCACTACCTTGCAAAGCAGACGCCAAGGCGGGGCAGCTGTAGACACGCCAAAATTGACGCTTTGTTGATCAAATCTCATGTCACTATGTTAACGCCCCCAAGTGAACTTCAATATTTCTATAATATAAAGTTTTTCTATTTTTGTGTGTTGATGTGATTTATTCTTGGGTTTTTGGTGATTCACGACTTGAAGAGGGGCGTTTTTTAAATAGCGACCTAATCTGGGGCGTGTTCTTAAGAAAGGACGACCACAGGGAAGGGCGTCAATTCCTGGTGTTTTACGAGTCCCACCCCGATTGAAATCAATGATTAACGTCCTTCCATAGGGCGTGTTTTTGTTCAACGCCTTTGCTTCAGGCATCTTTTCGCAATTTCCAAATAAAGAAGGCTTTTATTACCAAAATTTAATCCAGGAAGTGACGCCTTGATCCTGGTCGTGTTTTGAATTAACGCCCTTGAGCAGGTCGTCAATTCTGAATTGACGCCCTTCGGTAGGTCGCGTCTCACCCTTTCGTGTCCTGCTTAAACTCACCTTTCCTGAAGAGTTCCCTGCCTTTCTTGGTCACCTTGCTCGATCTGGGAACTAGAGTCCTTGCCGTTAACGACCACTGCCTATTCTTATCTTCCCAAATCTGTGTTTATCTGTGTTTTCTACCCTATAAAAGAGTCCCCTGGTTGATCTAGCGCGAGGTTAGAGAAGCAGAGCTGTTGTTGTCACAGAGGTTCACGGGTGCTGGCGATTGAGATTGAGAGATTGATTTCTCTTCTGCTTCCTCCTGCTGCCACATCCGAAGCAAAGTTTCTTCCCTTTACTGTTTACAAGAACAGCAGGGATCTTTTCTTCTCTCCATTATTGTCTGTTCATCTCATCATCGTATAGCCTCTTCCTTGCATTAGTTTTTATTGCATCTCTCCTCTCCCTAATTCTCTAGGGGTTTTAAATAAACAAAAGGTGCATACTTTATGCTCTTCTTTCATCACCATCTTTCATCTTGGGATTGATACTATACTCATGTTTGGCTGATCTCTTTCTTTTACTTGTTTGTTCTTTGTTTAAGGGTAATCAAAGAGGAAGACCCCCCTTCATCGGCCGGCCGATAGAAGGTGGAGGAAGGAACCCACATCCATCCTGCATCCTATTATCACCTGGTATTCGCGATCATCTTTTCTTCTTATTGAGGTAACCCCTCTGGCGATCACTCTCCTTAGTAGCACCACGTGCTCTTTTACTACCTTTTTCATTATTCTCCTTATGCTTATGCATATTTCCATGATTCACAAATTTGTGAATCATGGAAAATAATCCACTTTTAAGATAAATAATAATAACAATAATAATAAGCAATATGCATAAGCATAAGGAGAATAATGAAAAAGGGAGTAAAAGAGCACGTGGTGCTACTAAGGAGAATGATCGCCAGAGGGGTTACCTCAATAAGAAGAAAAGATGATCGCGAATACCTGGTGATAATAGGATGCGGGATGGATGTGGGTTCCTTCCTTCACCTTCTATCGGCCGGCCGATGAAGGGGGTCTTCCTTTTTGATTACCCTTAAACAAAGAACAAACAAGTAAAAGAATCAGCCAAACATGAGTGTAGTATCAATCCCAAGATGAAAGATGGTGATGAAAGAAGAGCATAAAGCGTGCACCTTTTGTTTGTTTTAAAACCCCTAGAGAATTAGGGAGAGGAGAGATGCAATAAAAACTAATGCAAGGAAAAGGCTATACGATGATGAGATGAACAGACAATAATGGAGAGAATAAAAGATCCATGCTGTTCCTGTAAACAGTAAAGGGAAGAAACTTTGCTTCGGATGTGGCAGCAGGAGGAAGCAGAAGAGAAATCAATCTCTCAATCTCAATCGCCAGCACCCGTGAACCTCTGTGACAACAACAGCTCTGCTTCTCTAACCTCATGCGAGATCAACCAGGGGACTCTTTTATAGGGTAGAAAACACAGATAAATACAGATTTGGGAAGATAAGAATAGGCAGTGGTCGTTAACGGCAAGGACTCTAGTTCCCAGATCGAGCAAGGTGACCAAGAAAGGCAGGGAACTCTTCAGGAAAGGTGAGTTTAAGCAGGACACGAAAGGGTGAGACGCGACCTACCGAAGGGCGTCAATTCAGAATTGATGACCTGCTCAAGGGCGTTAATTCAAAACACGACCAGATCAAGGCGTCACTTCCTGGATTAAATTTTGGTAATAAAAGCCTTCTTTATTTGGAAATTGCGAAAAGATGCCTGAAGCAAAGGCGTTGAACAAAAACACGCCCTATGGAAGGACGTTAATCATTGATTTCAATCGGGGTGGGACTCATAAAACACCAGGAATTGACGCCCTTCCCTGTGGTCGTCCTTTCTTAAGCACACGCCCCAGATTAGGTCGCTATTTAAAAAACGCCCCTCTTCAAGTCGTGAATCACCAAAAACCCAAGAATAAATCACATCAACACACAAAAATAGAAAACTTTATATTATAGAAATATTGAAGTTCACTTGGGGGCGTTAACATAGTGACATGAGATTTGATCAACAAAGCGTCAATTTTGGCGTGGCTACACATAGCATGTCTGTAAATCAACATATTATTATTAACTCTTTCTACTGCCAGTCCCGATATTCTACGTCGGGGCGTGACAGTTTAGTGGTATCAGAGCCTAGGTTTCTAATATTCTTAGGTTTTCTAAGTTTTAGGGTCCTAAGTGATGTCGTAGAACCTATAACCTTGTTATAAGTCTAAGTACCCAACCTAGTGAGATTTGGGTAGAGAATTGGGTTGAGTTAATAATCTAATTCTAAGATTCCCTTCTTAATGACTCTAAAATAATTCTATGTGTAGGACGTTCTAATGGCGGCAGAGCATGCGCAATGGTGAGACATGCAGCGAACGGTTCAAGGACTTACTCGGGCCTTGCAGCAAGTGGCCCAAGGAGGAGCAGCAAACCACGAAGCTGGCGATCTTCACTGAAACTTCTGTGGGATGAATCTCTCATGTTTTGGACGCTCGGCCGACCCCAATGCAGCCGAGCACTGGCTAAAAGAGATGGAGATGATCTTTGAAGTGATGCAGTGTAGCGATCAGGCGCGTGTTCTTTTAACGACCTTCCAGCTGGAGCGTGATGCAAGAACATGGTGGGATGCAGTGAAGGCTACCCTTGGTGATAGACAAGTTTCATGGAAGGAGTTCGAGGAACTCTTTAATAGCAAATATTTTTTTGATAGAGTGCAAGAAAAGAAAGCGGCTGAGTTTTCTACTTTGAAGCAACGGAATCTATCCGTAGCTGAGTATGAAGCTCAGTTCTCTCGGTTATCTCGTTATGCCACTCACTTGATATCTATAGAGAAGATGAAGGCTACGCGTTTTCTTAACGGGCTGAAGTTATAGTATATCAATCAGTTAGCGCCAATGGAAATTCAAACTTATGCGGAGATGGTAAGGAAAGCTCAAGTCTTGGAAGACACTTTGGAGATGACGGAGAAGATCCGTGGAAAGAGTGCAAAGAAAGAACAACCTATTGGTTCCGGGAGTATCAAATCCGACAATAGCAAGAAGAGGCCCAATGGTGGGTCTAGTTCGTGGAAGGGCAAGGCACCGAAGCATGAAGACAAGAAGCCTGACCTGATTGTACCATTTAAGGGCGTGTGCAAGTATTGTGACCGTCCAGGTCACAAGATGGAAGAGTGCTGGCGCAAGTTGGGCGCCTGTCTACGCTGTGATAGTAGGGACCATTGTATTCCTGAGTGTCTCATTTTGTCAGATCAAGCTACTCCGACCAAGCCACAAGGAAACAGGAAGCAGCAGGGCAAGCTCCAAGCCCTACAGGAAGATGATGCCGGAACCACCATGGAGGGTGGACTCGTTGAAGGTACTCTTATTATACATGATAAGCCAGCATTCGTTCTCTTTGATACTGGTGCCACTCATTCTTTTGTTTCTCGAAAATTTGCTAAGTCTTTAGTTGTGAAGCCAATCTTGATGAATTCTCCATTAGAGATTTCAACCCCTATTGGTTCCAGTTCAGCAATTAAATATTTCTATCCTTCTAGTAAGGTTATGATTAATGAACAGAACTTGCCAGCTGATTTGGTTTGCATGGATATGAAAGATTATGATGTAATTTTAGGAGCGGATTGGTTGGCTAAGTATGAGGCCAATGTTCATTGCGATTCTAGTTCTGTGTCTTTTTCTAGACACCCTGGACTTTCTTTTATAAGGGGTTAGGCACCATAAGTCTGTGCCACTTATTTCGGCCCTTCGAGCTGATAAGTTGATGAGGAAAGGATGTCAGGCTTTTCTAGCCTTTGTTTATGTGACCCCTAAGAAGAAGATCGAGATTAAGGACATCCGTGTCGTCCGAGACTTTCCAGATGTCTTTCTTGAGGAATTTCCAGGACTTCTGCCTGAGGGAGAAGTTATCTTTTCTATTGATTTAATTCCTGGCGCGACCCCCATTTCTAAAGCTCATTATCGTATGTCTCCCGCGGAGCTGAGGGAATTGAACCAATAGTTAATGGAATTACTTGAGAAGGGGTTCATTCGTCCAAGTACATCCCCGTGGGGAGCCACAATATTGTTCGTCCGGAAGTAGGATGGCTCGATGAGATTATGTATCGATTATCGACAATTGAACCAGCTGACTATCAAGAACAAATACCCATTGCCGAGGATTGACGAATTATTTAATCAAATAGCAGGAGCTTGTGGACATGCAAAATTGCACGCCTGCATGTCCCAACTAGTCCAGCATCAACAACAATGTCAACTGAAGAAACTGCGTGGAAGAGGAGCCACCCGAACTCCCCGAACGCACACACACTACCGTGAAGCCGTCTCCGGAGTCACGACGGTGAAGAGAAATCAGCCACCAAGAGCCCCACAATCCATGGACCTCGAAGAAAATCAAATGGGCCACAACTCACACTCACGACGGGCTCAGAACTACCCATTTAGGCCTTCAGCGGCACGCCTCATAAGCCTTCAGCGGCACACCCTCAAAGCCCTTCAGTGGCACACTTGGGTGGCCCCCCAGCGGCACGCCCCTGTTGGTTTTCAGCGGCACGCCCCTGTTGGCTTTCAGCGGCACGCCCCTTGATGCTTCAGCGGCACGCCCTTGAGCGCCTTCAGCGGCACGCCCTCAGGCCCTTCGGCGGCACGCCCTTTAGGCACTTTAGCGGCATGCTTGCCATGTCTTCCAGCGGCACGCCCTTTTGGCCCTCTCAGTGACACGCTTATTTATCCCGCCAGCGGCACGACGTTCGGGCATTTCAACGGCACGTCCGGCAGACAAGATCTCGTGCCCATGCCCTATAGATCCTTAGCGCGCAGTGGGCCGTCCGAGGTGTCGGCCGGAGGTTGGGCCACACAGGCTACTCCTCTGCCACCAAGGACGGAGAAGGTCAAACTCCATCATGGCCAGTCACTTCTCGCCTCCGACTACCGTGTTCGAAGGCTTCCGCCGCGGGGAGTATAAAAAAAGCCTCATCAGCCGGCAAACAAAAAAGAGAAGGAGGGAGAAGAGATGACTATGCAGACGCACACACGCTGCTGGAGAGAGCCACCGCCTCCGGAGGAAGAAGAGAGAGAAGAAGAAGAAGGGAGCTCCGCCGTGGGGTTCCCCTCCGACGACCACCCAGAAGAGAGAGTAAGGGAGAGAGGGAGGGAGGGCGTGTGATGTATCAGGGGGAAAGGGGGAGGGCAGCGAGCCGTCGCCCCTGCTCGCCCCCAATTCCTCCCTCTTCTTTCTCCCTTTGCTTTTCTTTCTTTCCCCTCCGTTGTGCCTCCGGTTCCAGCGTTCTGAGGTGTATGTGGCCGGCTGCGGCCTTTGTCGTCCATGAATAAAATATCTCTTTTGAGTTCTTTCTTTTTACTGTCTCCATTGGTTTGAATCTGTGCGCGTGCTTGAACGCTTCTCCCTCCGCCTCCTGATCGTTTGATCCTTAGCGTGGGCCTTCATCCTCCTCGTCACTGTTCTTTTCTTCTTCTTCGCATACCCAAGCTTAATATCAACATTGGCCTTCCTCCCTTCCTCAGAACAATCTCCCCGTTACTAACCAACGCCCCCGTTTGGATGAGCCAACGCAAGATCCCCTGTCTTTCCCCTTAGGTTCTATTCCATTCAGTTGGCTTTCATTCAGCCCAACCCCCTTAGTCTTCAGGCGACACACCCCGTCTAGCCCTCCAGCGGTACGCCCCCTCGGTGCCTTCCCCGGTACGCATCCTTTGAACTCTTCACCGACACAGCTAATCAACCCTTCTCCGGCACACCCCCATTGGGCCTTCAGCGGCACACCCGGCAACTCTTTGCCGGCACGGCCCTGGCTGCCCTCCCCCGGCACGCCTGTGATGGCCTTCGCCGGTACGCCCCTTCGGCCCTTCCCCGGCATGCTCTTGGACAAGCCCTTTGCCGACACACTCCCTGCAGGTCTTCCCCGGCACGCCCAGGCCACTCTTCGCCGACACACCCCCAGCCTTCCTAGTCCGGTACACTTCCCAGCCGCCCCTAGAGGGGTCCCTTGTCCATCGTTGCTTTCGGGTTTTCGAGGTTTTATTAAAGGTGCTGCCGCTCTCGGGCGCCCACCTCCAGTTGTCGAGTTCCGCCACTCCATGTGGGCGCGTTCCCTGTATCTCCCTTACGCTCGGGTCAAGGGGAGATGCTGCCGAATTTTTGTTAGAAATAATAACACGTTGAAAGGGCAAAAGGAAGCAACAAACAAATGGGGCAATAACGAATTAAAAGGCAAAAGGAAGCAACAAACGAATGGAACGATCGGTGATAGAACATTCTAACCGGAATAAGGCACTGCAGATAACATGAGAAGAATTGGATTAAATGACTATGCGGTAAATTAAGTACTCAATATGTAAAGAAAGGGTCGGGGGAAGAAGGAGAAAAGATTTGTATAAAACTACATAAAAATCAAAGGAAAGAAGAAAAGAAAAGCCTTAAAAGAGGTAAAGGAGGAGTGGGCCTTCACCGGTACACCTATTCCAGCCTTCGCCGGTACACCCTACCAATCTCCCACGGTGCACTCCCCTACTTCCTTGAACCCCTCCGGTACACCTCCATCATCCTTCACCGGTACACCCTCCATCATCCTTCACCGGCACGACCTTCGGCCCTTCGCCGGTACACCTTCCCCTTCCTTGGCCGGCACACTCCCCAACCATCTTCCCTCAGCGGTACACTCACTTCCTGCCGTAGCCGGCACGCCTGGCCAGGCCTTCGCCGGCACACCTTCCTTGGTGCCTTCCCCGGTGCACCTCCTTGGGACATCTTCACCGGCACGCCACCCATCTTCCTCGCCGGTACACTGCCCCTGGCCTTCCCCAGCACACTCCACGCCGCCTTCGCCGACACACCTTCCACCTCCCTTCACCGGTACGCTCCTTCAGTCCCCTTTTGGCCCTTCAGCGGTCCTCTCTCTCCCCAGAGGTATGCGTGTAATATACAATATATAATGATAATAATAATAACAGTAATAAATCAATAAAAATTATGATGACTAAATAAATCTGGATATATATATATATATATAATAATAAACAAAAATGGTGATATAATAATAACAGTGGTAAGAGAAATTTGTAATAATAATAATAATAAGCAGCATGGATAAATCATTCAGGAAAAATACACAAAAGGGAAATAAGTAATAAAAAAAAGAATATATGTATATAGTTAGAAGCCCAGATAAAAGAAACGGTAAAATCTACATTGCGGTCCCGTCTCTCCTGTGACATGGTGCTGAAGGGAATAACAATGCTGCCCCTGCAGGTCGGGCCTGAGTCGCGGGGACTGCGACCCGACCTCGCCTCGGGCCGACATCTTGATTAGACCGGACCCGTCTCTCAAGACCGGACCCTTTTCGAGCCATCATTAAAATTGCCACGCGCTCGGCAGACATTTGAACGGATTCATCCCGACTTCCACCGCGTTTCTGTTACGGACCCTCGTCCGAACATGAAAAAGGTCCACGAGTGACCAATATAGCCCATGGCCCGTATCCCGATGCGCATCTCAATGTGATTTATTCCTATTTCTTTCATGCACAGTTAGTATTAGTTCTTTCGGCCGTAGGGCCCCTAATTTCGGTAATTAATCAAGGGTGTTCCCTCGTATGGGGGATGTAAATAACGTCGTGACCTTTACAGAACGACGGGATCTGGTCCCGACATGAACCACACAATCGTCTGACGAAGTCAGGTCGAGCGCACCATGGGCTCTTCGGAGCCCGAATAAGTTATCACTCCGGTGACTGGCACGCCCACGCACTTAATAAACTCCATGAATGAATAAACCACCTTCCTGAATAAAAGTGTGTCCACAAGTCTGGCACACCCGGTGGGACCTGATCCACCATTCATCTCTTTGCCGGAATCAGGGGCCCTGCGGTCCCCTTCCTGTAATACTAATTGCGTGACCTTTGCGAATGCAGGAACATCACATTATGGTGCCAACAATGGTGGTTACCTGCGGCCCTCAGGTCATCGAGAACCATGTTCAGGGCGGCTACCTCGCGGTCCCCCTCAAGTTTGGGAGCTTCCCTCCCACGGTGGGCTTCCCCAACTTTCTTGGGGTGGCCTTTGTCAATCTACTCGACGTGAAAGCATTCGATGAGCCCCAGACCAATGCTCCCATCCCGGGGGCCACTGAAGCCACTATCGGCCGAGCTGTGGCCAAGAGCAACAATGGCGTCCCGGCAACGACGCTGAGCTGCAACGTACACCATGTGCACCAGACCGCTGGCCCGTCCTACCAGGGGTCGGCATCTCACCGGAGGAGGCTTCGGAGGAACAACACCGGCGTCGTCTCGGGGCGCCGCATATCCAGCTCTGGGAAATCCATGGCTGTTTGGACCATTTGGGTCCACCTCGATGGGCAGAGGTCCCAGGTGATACCGGACCGCATTGTCCCAACCATCCCAGTCCGTAACCCTTTCCAAGGGCTGGAGAAGCTAAAAGAGAAGGTGACGCCCACTGTCCCAGCCACGACACCGAAGACCACACCGGCTCACAGGCCGGCCAAATTGAAACAAATCTGGGTCCCCAAGGAGGCCGAACCCACTGCTTATGCTCAGACGAGACCCAGCACTTCCCGCCCGAGGAGGGCCCGAAGAGATGAAAGGGT